>QOCX01000016.1:394543-448044 GCA_005959815.1 Sarcophaga bullata | reverse complement strand
ATCATTTCAAAGTTATTTTTTTTTTATTTTATTTAATACTTAGTTTAACATGCATTGGTATTGGTATGGGTCTGAGGGGTGCTTGTTAGTATTCGTTGTGTAGAGTTCATCATCGTCATTCGCATCCTCGCACAAGTTTGTTAACGGTTTTCATTGCTGGTATTGTTCATGTTGTTGTTGTAATATAATATATATGAATTTCAACCATAAATGACTTAAGTATTCTTCATCGTATTGATTTTTCTCCCTCTCTCTCTCTCTCTCTGCTTCTTCTTCTTCTTGTTGTTGCTGTAGTTGTTAATTTCTCTATTGCTGTGCAATATTGTAATAAAAATTATTACAGTTTATGTTTTGTTTTGTTATTGTAGTTGTTATTCTCATTCTGTGGAAATTGTAAATAATTATGAGAGAATTCAATTCAATTATTGTGACATATTCTTCTTCTTGTTTTTGCAATATTTTTCATTCTACAATTTGCGTTTAATTATCTCCGGATAATTATTTTTTGAAGTTTTTATAAATGAAAACAATTTTTGGTAAAACGTGATGAGCTAATGAATAAAAATATTTCTACTTTATTTTCGTTCAACACTCTGATGAGCATGGGGTCATATGATGGATGAGCATGAGTATACAGGTTTCAGATTACTCCATTCATTTTTATTACTAAGATTCGTTGCAAAACACTTCCTAAAGTCATAGAGTCAACTAGTTCTTTCCAGGGGACGGTTAATCAACACCTGAAATCCCCTAATGAATTCCATATGCCATGTTAAAATATAACAGTGCCGCTGTAGGACATGTTCTCATTGCCCCTGTTATACTAACACATGTTAGTCTATGGATCTTGTCCAACTGCAATTGAGCTGTTCAGATTCGTTTTTTCTACGCAGACAATTATCCCAGTAGTCACTATTTGTCTGATTTCAATGCATAATTCCTGAGTTGCATTCCCACGGTTTCCCTGCATACGATTATGGCATGTGTGGACTTTTCATGTCTATTCCTATATATTTGACCTCAATCTTATATTCTTTCATTCAAGAACTTTTCTTCTTCTTGTAAAATAGTACTATTGTGGTCATGTTTAGGCTTCCTCCCAGATCCAGTGTCATGCACTAATGACTGATAGTCTCATGGCTGAAGGATCCGCATGTTCTTGTTAAGCCTTATAAGGTATATATACCGATGATTTCAAAATGCTGTGAGTAGACTTTCGTATAGACTGTGTGACAATTGCAGGAGGGTTTTCCGGACGAAGGTCATTGCCATATTGAAAGCGATGCAATTGTTGTTGAATATCTCTTAATTTACTCGAGCAGACAGTCAGCGATCAAGATCTAAAGATATAGATAGATCCTAAGGCTAGAAAGATAAGAGAAGATAAGAGAAGGCCTAGAAAGATAAGAGAAGATAAGATGAAGGGAATAAAAATAACAAATAGAATAAATAGAGAAAATGATAATGTTGCCAGTCAGTTGTAATAAACTATTGCTGTACTATACGACGGGCTATTTGATCCTCGTAACAAAAGGATTTACACGGTCCGAAAATTGATAATTTGATTTGATTTAAATAAATAACGGTTTTATTGAATAAATAATTAGAAATGGATAAAATGTTCACAAAATTTTTTGTATTTAAAATTGTAGTCCTCAGATTCACAAGAAATATTCGTTTTTTAAAAATGTAAAAACGTAACAATAGACATCCATATATGTGCGTATGTACATATTTATAGTATTTTGGAATTTCGCCAATCAATCAATTGCTTTCATAAATAGTTTGTATTCATAATTTATGTGAATATGTGTATGTATGTAGGAATAATTGAATGTTCGTATATTGTTCGATATCAAATTAACATATTCGACTCCCTCCCCAGGTCATTTGTGAAATTAACTGTCATAAGTACGTAATATTTTCATAGAATTCATATACACATAAAGGCACTATCACGGATAATCGATAGAAATGCCAAACCAAACATACATACATTCGTGCATACATACATTCACAGCATACATATGCAATGAAATACAATAATTGATGGTTTTCTTTTTCTCTCTTCTGCATCAATTAATATTTTTTTTTTCATAAATTAATTACAATAATTGTGGCATTTAATGAATTTAATGTACGCAATATGATGTTGCTTATGAATGTGTGTGTGTGTTTACGTTCATACTCTGATGCATATGTATTTATGAATATGAAAAAGAACAACAACAGCAACATAAATGTGTATGCAAAATGAATGAGTGTAACCTGCATATCAATTTTATAATATGAAAGCATATTTTATAATACCCCCTGTTGTAACGGGTTATCCTTTTAGAATGCATAAAAATCGTTGAAAATTTTACCATAAAATGTGGGTATTCAACGTGACAACTTTTCAAGCATTATACTGTGATTAATGGATCTACTATTGTAGAAATTTAAAGAGACTGGCGGGACTGCTTAATTCTGCGCTTCATCGCAATTTGGCTGGTAGCCCGAATTTGTCGATTTTCAGCAAATGGGATTTGCTTACTACTTATGGTAGTTACATTAACAAGTTGAATTGTCGCTCATGAGACTCGGAATTTCAAGTAGTACTTGAGAAAATTTCGTTGCATTAGAAGGTATCACTGGCTCAGAAGGTATCACTGGTACCACACTTTCTTCTGGACTGTATGATTGTCACCATAGTCTAATAGGTAGTGTGTTGGTTTATGAGACGTGTGACGGTATTTTCGAACAAAACAACATTTGAAAAAGTATTTCATCGGCGACTTTCTTTCAACAGCCTTCTGACAAGTACTCTGCGAGTAAATAAAATTGCCATAAAAAGTTGCTCAAAAATCTATCGTTCAGAGTTGAGATAGATGAAGTTGTTGGTAACGCTTTTCATAGATAAAACTAAGACTCACAACTTTGGTGGTGTGAGAAGTTAGGTCGTAATCTTGCCTAAAGGGATGTAATGAATGTGGTTGTATGTGGTTTCAACAAAATGGTGCCGATTTTGGCTTCATAATTGCCTGAAAAGTTTTCAAAATTTCAAACATCATTTGGTCACAAAGTTACTACTGGAGAGCAATCAATATTCAAGTTCAAGTTATTACCAATATACCTTTCTAATTAAGCCAAAAAGTTATCGAAAATTACTTGAAAAAGATCAACTGTAGCACGTATCCGGAGGCGTCCATTTTAATAAAATTATTTTGCTAACAGAATGGCAATTGCCAGGTTTCAGCTTTATAATGACATAAAAGTTCAATTGAAATTATAGCTTTATGTGTGTATTTATTTATTTTGATATTAAAAGATGGGAGTACCCGTTACGAGCTCACATTCTATAATATATACGTGCATTTCGAATCGTATGTACATATGTGTGTATGAATTTTCAAACAGTTGGAAATAAAATCGGTTATAACCGCATTATCATTATTATTTTTACCATTTTTAAATGTAACTTTTGGTCAATTAAAAATTGTTTTTGTTATAATCGCAGCATGTCTAAAATTATTGGATCGAAAAAATTATATTTTATGCAGTACGAACTGCAAAACCTCAGACATTTTCACGCTTTGATTGATTTCAAATATTGATTATAAGATTCATTTCTTTTTAATAACATTTGAAAATTGCATTGCTCATAGTTCTTTGTTCTTGTATACCGAATATAATTAAAAAGTTTATATTGAATTCGGGTTTATATCCTTTATAAAAACGAAATTAAAATCTTTGATCTGCTATTTGCAATACAATTACCCAACATAGGTTTTGTTCTGTTTATACCCAATCTATTTTCATTTTGGCAACTTTTGGAATTTTGCTGTTGATTTGTTATTATGATTCTTTTCATTTTTATCTTTCGTGGTCATTCTATGCCTTAGGGCTTTGATAGCAACCTATCTGTTCGAGTATATTAAGAGATTTACAACAAGAATTGCATCGCTTTCGTCTGGAAAACACTGTAGTTGTCAAATAGCCTATATGAGAGTCTCCTCGCAGTACCTTCTAGGACCTTACTATTGATTTGTTATGATTATTTTCTCCATTTCTATTTTTCATAATCTGTCTATGTAGTTTTGTTATTGTGTAATATGATCTTTACTTGTACTTGTGGGTTTGAACCACGGCCTCTACTCTAATAAGCAGACACAGCACATATTAGACTGCGCCGACTTCTCAATGTTATATATTCTCAAGAAAAAAACAATTCCTTCTTATTACGGTTTATGCACAGTCCTTATTCTGGAATCCATATTCACAAATTCTTAAGAGTAGGCTACATGAGTAGTTCTTTAAGCATTTATAAAAATTCGTCTACGTACCGAAAAAAGCTTTGATGTGGCTTTTTTATTATTTTTTCTGTAAATTGATTTGATAACTTTTTTATATGTTTAGACCATAACAAAATAATTACAATAATTTACCAAATGCTGCCAACAGCGTAATTCAATTTGAAAAGCCTTAACGTGACATCGCAATACTTTTGCAGAAAGAAAATTAATATGACAACAACAACAACAAATGGACAAATAAAACCCTAAAAGAATAGAAATAATAATGAGATCTTAATTTTAAGAGCTCAACAATGTTCAGTCAGTAGTGTAGGATACTCCTCCATAGCCTAGTTAAGCTTTAGGTCAACACAGCCAACAGCAGCAACAAACAATAAAGCATTTAACCACCTCCCTCCTAAGAAAAACAAAATTTGCTTCGCAAGTTAATTTTTTGGTATTGTGACCATAAGAGGTAGGATGAAGCACTTCATTCTCTTTTTCTTTTTTTATTTTCGTTTTTTTTTTCGTACCCAACTAACTGACTTAAAATGGGTACTTAACAAGGCAAATAAAAATTGTCTGCAGAAATAATTTTACATTCAAACAGTCCTGCACACACACATATATAAACACTTGCGCTAACACACACTCACTTTCATGAACATACATACACTCATCGTCATCGTCATGAACTAATGATGGGGGATTATGTTGGCACGATGATGAGAAGTTGAAAATGGAACGAAAGGACGAAAACGTAAAAACGAATACAAACTGGCTTAGAAAACTTGGTAATGGTTTGAATTCATTTTTCGTTGTTGTTGTTCTTGTTGTTGTTGTTGTGTTTTCTAACGAAAAACAGGGGCGGTTTTCTGCTCTTAAATCAGCTATCGGCCAATCACAAAACGTTATTCTAACTGTACCCTAAAGTTGTTGACGTTTTTTTTAGTTCTCTTTGGTGGTGATAGTAGAGAGCTTAGTGCTGCTGATATCCTTTTCTCTCTGCTTATTTTATGGGCGCCATAAATTAAATCCTTATTTGTGTATGTATTTGTTTTTTTTTATTAGAGAATTTTGAATCTTTTTGTTAGATTCTTGTGCAAAAACTTTTTAGTTTTTTCTTTCGCTTTTTTAATCTGACATGTGTTTTACCATAATATCCTCAATTAAAAAAGAAAACCTAAAGAACACAAAAAAGAATAAAATTGAATAACTACGAGCACTGAAATTGGTAGAGAGTGAACATATTTCTAAAGAGTGACCAACTAAAAGATACGCTTGAGCACACGTAGCAACTCTTTACGATATGCAGATGCCTCAGGGACTAGTCCTAACTGAAAAGTCCTGATTAACCGGTGTTAGCTAGCCTTTTCGCAAGCATTTTTGCCTGTTTATGTGGTGAATTTCGATATAATCTGGGAGCCAACAATGGGTGACACTATTTTTCCTGCTGTTGATGGTATAGCCAATGAACGTAGTTGGTTTAGGTTGCACAGATCTAAAGAAATTTTATTGAGAACTAAGGAGGCCTCATTAAGCATGTAATTTACAATATTAGTTGGTCTTACTCTTCATATTTGCTTCACTATTTTTAGGTCACGTTTAAAGTAGTTGAGGAAAGGGTCTCGAGTGTATTGTAAGATATTCGTTCTAGTATTTCCACATGAGTTAGGTTGTCAGTTGGTTGTACTCCCATCGTCCCTATATATTGTCGTTTACATTTGTATTGTAAAGTATACTCACATACACATGTATTATCATTTTATGTGGTTACCGTTATTTCATTTAATAGTCATTAGATTTACATTAAAAATATGTAATTTATATACACACACATACACATATACGTGTACTCATTACACATACACAAATACAGTTCTTTTTACAGTCATACGTAACTGCGCTCATTCGTTTTACAATTAAAAGAGGAAACCGAGATTTCTATTCACTTCCCTCCTACTTTTCTTCCTTCTCTTGGCAGCACATATATACAAGGATTGTGAAAATAAATTTTATTTTACTTTTTTCAGTTGTCTTTCTACATGTTTTTCTACGTTTTTTTTTTTCGTTCGATTTAAAAAATTTATTTTAATGAGAGTGAATGAACAAGTATTTCATCTTGACGTCTAGAACGTGCAAAAGTACGGCAAAGGTTGCGTTAATGTCTTAAGCAGTTAGCAATTCAAATTAACTGTTATTTGCATCGTATGGCATGGGTGTTCGAGCGATAAACTAAAAATTGGGTTTGGTTCTAGGAGTTGCGAAAATTAGATGGAAAATCAGCTATGACCCGATATACGTTGTTATTATATGCACAGGTTCTTTAATTATAATGCGCGGGGACATTATGGCTTTACTGGTGTTTGTGATTATAGGACATTTTCTTATGGACAGTAGACGACATTAGTCTGGGAATGTAAAATTCTGCAAGGCGAAACAGTGGATCATTTTTAATGCCATTGTCCTAGTCTGCAGGTGCAAAGGCGCAGAAGGGGTTAGGTAGTTGATTTACTGAGGAACTAGGAGAACTACAAACCTTATTGTCTAATAGGGTTAATGAGTGGCATTGAATCTTATCTATTCGTACAAGTCATTGCATAAAAGGTAGGCATGCGGAAACATTTCGTCTAACTGCTGCAGAGGTAGATCGGTTAAGAAGAGAGAGATTTTTTGCAGTCTCTGTTTAGCCGCAGACTTTTCTCATTTAACTTACCCTTTCTCGTTAGTCTAAAAGAGCTGTCGTTGCTAGATATGGGATCTATCACAAACTTATTAAACTTTCAGACTGGTTTTCAATTTGATTCTAAGGAAGCCATTATTTAAAACCAAATTTCAAACCGGTTAATCAGTCATCGATAAATTCACTATAAAGAACTGCAAGTCATTGACAAATTTAGTGTACAAAATGCAAGTCATTAACAAATTTAGGACTAAATTGCGGTTTAAGATTCAAATCGATTTTCACGTACGTGATTTATCCCCAAAATAAAATTTATAACAGAGTGTACATAAATTGTTTAAGCAATTAGACGGCATTGTTAAAATGAATTTCTATTCTTTAAAATCATGTCCAGACCAGGCTTTCAAATTTGAATTTCTTTTGGAGTACTTTACAACCCAATTTGGGGCTGTAAATTTGTATTTGTTTTTTCGCAAAAAAATTTGACTGACAAAATGACAGTTTTAAGAGCCCTGGATGACTCTCATAGAGAGACAACAGCAAGTAGAACAAATTGTCTGGTATAAAGATGCTAGTCTCTGATGCTTTTTATTATTATTGCTACTGCTACTGTTGTTGTAATTGCTGGTGTTGTTTTTGTTGTTGTTGTTGTTGTTTTTACCGATGTCATAAGTAAATATTTGTGCTCAACTAATTGTCAACACGTGACCTATCAGCATGTGAAATTTACAAAATCAAAAATTTTATTAAATATGTTTAACAATAAAAGAAAAAGAAGAAGAACAAGAAAAAAAGGAGGAGAAAAAACTAAAAGTGTCATTATTGTTGGCATAACACTCTTGACAACAATAAGAAACACAAACACAGGCATAGAGTCATTCGCACTCTCCCTCTCTCTCTCTCTCTATCCAGTTATCATAGACTTCAATACTCTTATCCTTTAAATAAGCGTAAAATATGCTGTGAATTTAATGCTTTACTTTACTAAAGCGCGCACAAGTGATGACAATCAGTGCTAGTATGAATGGAATGGAGAGAATAAGAAGAGAATGATTATGTTGATGAAAATTCATTAACCCGCATGAAGTCGAGTGGTTTTGCTTGCCGCTTGTTTATTAGATTTTTTGATGTCTTTCTGCCTCTTCGCCTTCCCAAATTGGGGTTGATTTGTTAGTTTTTCTTGCAATTTTTTTGTGTTAAACTCGTATTATGCCCATAAGTGGTTAGTAAACCAACAGGGTTAGTATATGAGTGTATGTTTTTGTGTTGTTATTGTTAATTTATTGATTAGAGATATTATTATAGGCCTTTTTTTACCGTTATTCAGAAATAATAAAAAAAACATCCTTATTAAAAGTATCACGTCGTTGAGAAGTCATCAACAGAACAATAACAACAAAATATTTAAATTTTGTATGAGAAATTTTTCTTTTTTATCTGTAACATCCCATGCTGTGTGACAGTGTGTATGTGGATTTTTTTATTGCGTTTCTGTGGCAACTTTAATCAAATTAGTCTTCTCACGTGACTTTGATGTCTACTTTTTGATTGTAGTTGATTTTTTGTTGTCTTTTTAATATTGTTTGCTAGTGTTTAAAAAAAAACAGGCAATATGCTGTTAAAACAGTGGGAAATAACACCGATAACAATATGATTTGCAGAAACAGGCGTTAAATCAGTGTATAAATTTTCAATAGAAAGACAAGGGAAAAAAGTTTGGGAGGCAAGTCCTACACTAATCATCTTAAGAAAATCAAAACCAGTCAATGTTGTGACATTAAATATTACTATTTTAAGATATTTTCCTTTTAATATTATAAATAACAAATAAAAAAATAAAAAAAAAACTGAAATCAGAAATAAGAATACACAACCCAGAACAACAACTGATTTTTATTGCTGCAAGAAAGCTACAGGTTTAAACCATTAGGATTAGGCTGTACGTCATTGTAATCAAATCAATTCTATTCTACAGAGCCGCGATTAAGATACTTTAAAAAATTTAAGGCATTCTTCACTTGTTAAATGAGTAATGTGCGTGAATGAAATATATTTAACAGTTGACAGTCTTATGAGGCCCGCGATGTTAAGATATCTGAATGGATACCCCGATATTATATTGATTTAATGGATATTTTCCAAATACATCACAATTGTACTTGTATATTCTTCTAATACTTTTCATTCTTTTCAAAATTCACATTAACCCTTGTGTGTAAAGCAGTAAAAAGAGAAAAACAAAATTCCAAATTAATTTTTCAAATTTATCTGATTAGTTACCTTTTGTTAAACTATTACCAGTTTATTGCTCTTAATTTGCAAGTAACACCCCACAATTATAACCTTTTAAATATAATTATGGCTCCAGACAAAAATCATACACTCGCCTTAACTCACTAAGTTACCCTGTGTGCCACTCTAACAAGTCGAAGTAAATGCCAACAAACAATTACCGTTAGAATGAAATGAAATAGAGACGCGTGTCGCATATTAAATTACACTGAAATTACAATACGAACTACGAAAGAGTCGAACTTGTCAGCTAGCAAATCTAATTTCGAAACCTTAAATCAGAAACATTTTAAAAGTCGTAGACAAACACAAACAAAATCAGCCAAAAAAAAAATGGTAAAAGTCAAGAGACTTGCAATAGGAATGCAACTGAAACTGTATTTCGCTTAGAAAAACTGTCAAAGGAAAGCATTTAAAATAACAAATTTTTATCGCAAATCTAAATTAACAGTTAACAGTGCTGGAGAAGAAAAAAGAGAGGGTTGATCTCTTATTTAATTATGGTGTGCAGATGAAGCAATAAATTATTGAAATTATTTGTTGTAAAGTATATAAAATAATAGGACAGACGAGACGATATTATTAAATACTCTCTGCATCAGGAGTATTATTTTAAAGATAAAATAATTAAAGTTCACTTGTAAGTGCTGTTATCGGCGGCATTTCACTGCAGCTCTTTTGAAATATTCGATACACCCTCATATTTTACTACTCGTAACTATTGTTATTGTTTCTTTTTTTAACTCTTTTGAAAGCACGTAAAGAAGAGTCTTAAGTAGCGATTATAATGAACGATATAAACGGTATTCAACGACTAGAAGATCTCTTATACAGAGGATCTAAAAGTGCATACTTGTTAAGTTCACTGCATGAGCAAAATAAATTATTTTCGATAGTTAAACACGGTTTTTTCTGAATATCAGTTCAGAGCACAGAAGTATATATAAAAAATTTTATTTCTGTTATCGAATATGAATCACTGCAATCAAAAAGTTATTGTTAGATTATACATTATTGCAATTTTATAACCGAAAAGTTATCGATAAAATGTATGTATGTGGTCGAATATTTATCGACATAATTCATTATTCTGCATTTAAAGTAGTATTTTAATCTTTAGGATAACATATCATATTATTATAATCAGAAAGTTATCGGTTGTAAAGTTACTGAAAAGGAACCCATATTTTGTACTTAATGGAGATATCGAATTTTACTACATTGAAGGTTCCTGTTGGATTTAAAAGTTATTGATAATAAACATATAAATTAAAAGAAAATAAATTTTTCTGAATTTCAACTCTCGATAACATGTTACTATACTAGAACGTAATGACAGTATACTATACTTTATTTAATGTAATTTATGTAATTAAGTTTTCGATAACATATCATTGTAATCGAAAATATTTCGATTAATAGATAATAATTCATTTCAGTAAACGGTTACATATAATGTTATCGTTATTATCTGTAAACATATGTATAAGTTATCGATTGTTAACGAGTTATATTTTGATAACCTGTTATCGATAAAATATAGTTATCGTTCGTCAATAAAAACATAAAATTAATTTCTATAAATATCTTTACGAATATGCTGATTTATTTTGCATACTTTCTGGTTTTAACATACCAGTTGACCTCTCCTCTTCCATTTGTTTGTTTTTTCACTAAAGTAAAGTCTGTTGTTTGCTGTTATTGTTGTTTTTATTCATTCATTCCTATAAACGGGAAGTCTCTACTTCACACGCTCTTTTTTATAACACGATTTAAGGACCTACTTAGTCTAAGAAAAAGAGACAAAATAGCAGCAAAAAAACGAAAAGGGATCCGTTCAAAAGCAACAATATGTCAAAAATTACTTCAACAAAACAAAATAAAATAAAAAAAACCAGAAAAAAAGATTCTTTAACCTTTTGCCACCACTTTTTATAATATTATGTTGCACACGCCTACTCTTTTTGCAACACAGAAATAAGATTTTATTTCACCCTCCACAGAAAAGTTTTTTTTCGTTTCGTTTTTTTACCATATTTGTTCTATTGTCCTTGTAAACAGGATAACATAAGTTAATTTCTTCCAAAGAATCAAACTAAATGAGCCTATGCTACTATAAAAAGAAAAAAGTGGGTCCTGATGAGCGTGTATAAGTGTATTGAGCGCTAATTTTCAAAGAGATTTCTTTTTTTTTTATTTTTAAGAAATTTTGAGGTTTAACCTGACTGACTGTTAAAGGTTCAGTGTAACCTGATCTGAGACACACTCTGTCTTTTTTTTTATTTTTCGCAACATGCAAGTGTTTCAAGTTTTCTTGATTTCTGGGAATTACATTTAATTTTAACATGATAAAAAAAAAAACAATAAGAGACACGTAATAGAATTGAGTAGAAATGTCGGTCTCTATGATATTAATCTGACATAAAATGCAGTAATTAAGAGTCCTGTAATAGTTCTGCTGACTGAAATCAAAGCTTACCGTTAAACGGAAGTCCTCCTACGTTTTTTTTCTTTCGCAGCAAATTTGAATTTGTTTCTCTACGACCTTCTGTTGTTGTCCCTTTGTTTATTAAGTTGTTTGTTGTTGGATTCCTTTTTTTTTTTTTTTTTGAATGATTAATTCTTAGGAATTTGTGGTAAAGCGCGGCACGTGTTGGAGATTTTATGGTATTTAAGGAAAATTTAACAATCGAAGGCAAAAAAAGACATAAGCTACGTCTTTACATATGTATGTACATTTTAATATTTTTGAATATGACACCTTGGCAATTAATTCAGTTTTATTTCGATTGTAATTTTTTTAAATTTTCTTTTCATTCTAGGCTTCGCTACCTAAATTGGAAATTACATTTGCATGGCAAGCAAGAATGTAAGAGAAATAAAGATTGTGGCTGACTTTTGAAGTCGAACACTACCCATTTGATAATAACCACTACTATGTAACTGGTAAGTTTTGAATTTAAATTACAAAACAATATTTTTTATCTTAGAGAATTCCAATTTAAATAAATTTTTCACATTTGTCATTATAATCGCGTAACGATAGAATAGTACTGACAATACAATCTGTTGAACTGTCCTCAATCTATATAGAAACTATAGTGTCTCAATTCCAATCCCAATTCTATTGCCCGCAGAAATTTCATGGTGCTGCTCTATCTGCATTCAAATGTTTCTTTCTGGTATGCATTAGCGCCATACAGGTTTTCAGTAGTATTCTGCTAATTATTGCTTCTCATTCCAGAATCTACATAATGGGTTTGAGGCGATCATCATTCTAAATAAGTGTTGTTTGAGTCCAGAGTGGCTGCTTAAAATATCTCTTACTAAATTCAGGTTACTCTTGAATAGTTCTACCTATTGTAAAACTATCAAGAGAAATAAAAATTGTCTAAAATTCATTTAATTTGAGAGCCTCCACCTTTCTCTATGCTCTATTTTGCTGAGAATACTGTTTCAAACATCTTTTCTCACTTCCCATCAGTGACGTAGGGGCTCCTTTCTTCACAAGTTCATCTATCTGATCACTGTCGTGAATTCCCATGTGAGCTTGAATCCAACAGAAGGTGGCACTATTTTACCCATTCTCTTTTCGAGTTAACCTCGTATGAGCTGAGACCACAGATGGCGGTCTGACTGTCAGATAATAAATATTGTAGTACCCCTTCTTTCGTACTCTCTGTTAAAGTTGAATTAAATTTCAATAGCGTACACTTTTCCATTACTGTGCTACGACTAAACACCTCGCTCACGTCCCAATACAGGTCTTGCCTCATCCGTAGACCAAAGAATTTTCCATCTCTTATAATACTGTGTAACCTCGATTCACTCATATTACTCAGTCGCGCTGTGAAGCGTTCTCCAAAATCAAGGAGCCTACTAGTTCTGTCCAGGGAACAGTTAAGAGAAGGTTTGTTAGCCACTCAATTTGCCAGGTCACAATGCTCCCGGATGAATTTTGTGTTAGACTCGTATCCCATTGTCCCATTCCCTAAAACTCTGGTCCTTATGAGCACACGTTACGAATCGTTGCGATACCACATGAAACGATGTTCCAGAGACTACCAAGACCTGTTTAAGTGATTTGCACAATAAGTCCAGATTCAGTCATAGTCTGGGAATCATCATATAAGATTCGTGCCCCGAGGGTGTATTAACCTACCCCTTCTAGCATTTACGGATATCAAATTTTATTTTGATAATTGATTCAAAAAAATATTTCATCGATTCTAGGTATTTAAGAACCTACTAAACTTTAAATGTGAACAATTTAAATTAAATGAGTTCGTATAAACTGTTAACAACAGTTCAAGTGTAAAAACGGCCTTATTTTGGCAGTGCCATACTGTAAGTATCTGGTTTATATTTTAAATTCGGGATTGGCAACACCCGTTGTAATAAATGGCGATGGTATTGTAATACTGAGACGCAATAATGATAAAATAATTCATGAGTCATTTTGTACAATACCATTTAATATTTTATAGCCCCTAGAAGTGTGCTTTAATTTGTGATAAGAATTTAAATTAAAAATTTTAAAAAGTTTGAAAACGTTACAAAAATATTGTTTCTGTTAAAGAATGTGGTGGATATTTCAAATTTGTCGATTTCACGCCGCTCTCATATTAAGTCCAATAACGTCCAACTGCCAATTTACAACGCCGTGAATATGCAGAGTAGATGTTACGGAGTTTCTAAAAGCACTTGTGAGAAGCGGCGTTTTATTTGGTTTAAACCGTTAGTTCAGACCGCTATGGTTTCTATATTCAGCTGAGATTGTATAACAAAATAATTCTTACCTCTCTGTTCCGTGTAACAATTAAACATTCTTGTGGCTTTAATTTTTTTTACGATTATATTTGAATATGAACAAATTATTACTATTTATTTATTTTGTTTTTATTCTTCTTTGTCATATTTAATAAAAAAAAAATTATGTAAACTCTTTTTGTTTTCTTTTCCTTTTTTTAACTGTGAGAAGAATATTCTTTTGTTTTTATATGTTGTTTGTTGAATCAATCATCTATCAAATGTATAAAATATTTATTATTTCAATTATTTTTGTTTTTTAAATTCTTTTATTTTTATTAAAGAGTGGGAGAATTTGTTAGTTTATTTTCATAGCTATTTTTATATGTTTTGTTAAATATTTATTGATTTCTATATTATATTTAATGTATGTATACGTTGTCAGTTTTATAAAATTTGTTTAAAGCTTTATTTGTTTTTTTATTTTATTAAATATGTATGTAATCATTATTATAAATATAAATTTATGAATGTTTTATTTAGTATTTAAAGTTTTCAAAATCTTGGGTTTTTTCCATCTTCTTCTTCGATTTTCTCACTGTATATTTTTCGCTAAACAAAAATTTGGCAACATCCTGCAGTCCTTTATATTCTTGTTTTTTGTTTAAGTTATTGGAGAAAAAGTTTTTGAATTTAATTTAAGAGTAAATTTCGTTATCTTTGTTATTTTTTTATATTTTAGTATTCAAAAGATTTCAATATATTTTGTTTTAGTTTCTGTTTTTAATTAATTTTAGCTACATTTCTTTGGTTCCCATGGGTTAAATAGATTTAATTTTATAAATAGAGCCTTTATTTGCTTTCATTATTAATAATTAAACAGTGGGCAGGCAATCTTTCTCTTCAGAGTGTTTTTAATTTATGTTTGAATTACAAAACATTTCAAATTCAAAAGAGAACACTAATTTAGAATAGAATGTATAGTAATATTTTGAAGTATTATTATAAGGAAAAACAAAATCATTTTTTGTATGTTAATTTTTGTATGTTAAATGTGAAATCTTCCTCGGAACTAAAAATATAAATAATTAAAATTTTCTATAACAATATCTGTTAAATTTTATTACTTTTCCATTTTTCTGCAAGTAAAGCAAAATTTTCTTTTGTTTATTAGCTATTATTTCACGAAACTCCAATGTTGTCGTAAAAATGGTTTAACGTAAGCTATTGAAACTGAAATGAAACTGTTGCTATATTTGCAAAAATTTGCGACAGCATTACCATTTCTTTGCAAAAAAAAAATAATAATAATAATAAAATACGTTCGACGCAAGTCAGTACTGCCAAGTATTGCATTTGTGAAAATTTTATTTTTATTATGCTGCAGTGGTGCACAACCACTACATTTACGAACGTACCCTATTTCAAAACTATATCAAAAATTAAAAGTATAATAAATATATTCATTGATTATGGATGGTAGCTAGGCTTCAGTCGAATTCGAATTTTTCTATTACGTTCAGCAGTCATTTGTAATACTGGCAACTCAATTGATATTCAGATCATACACTTATGTTTTTTTGGAATCCATTGCTATTCATCACACTATCCTGTACTTGGCATTGTATAGACTGTAAATCGAAGTGATAAGAATTGTCGAGCGTAAGAGATTTTGTCATGAAAAGTCAGAAACCCTTGGTTTCTCATTTCCAATCATTTTCGACTAAATTATTCAAAATAAAGATTATATTGCGTTAATCTTCATCATCATTTGTCTCTAGAGACTGTTTGAAGTAAGCAAGTTGATTATTGCCTTACTTTATAAAAATAGACGTAATCTCTCGTCTAAGTCGTACCTTCCCCCATAGTAAGCGTTCCTCACCGTAGTTAACCTATCCTATCATCATAATTCTTAATAATTGTTGTATTGGTGTTTCACAACTCAGGCAGCTTTTATATCATCGTAGCCTAGACTGCATGCGCTATTTTCGCCCAAACTGCTATACAAATAGTATTTTAGTACTATTCACTACATGCATGCTTTCTATGCTGTGTAGTGGTATAAAATAACACTTTGAGTACCAATTTTTTTACTTTTTAGAACTTTACAATTCCTTTCGAAGATATATCAAAATAAAATAAAATAAAATAAAAAAACATAAAATAATAAAAAAACATAAAAAAGTGGAACAAAAGGAATTTTGTTACTTATTGAAAGATGACCACTGCTTGTTATTTTATATAGTTTCGTATTATATGTATATATTATTAGATATAATTACTATATTAAGAAATATTATTGATTTTTATATAAAAAAAAAAAATATGAAATATTTTTATTGTTGTAGAAAAAAATAAAATACAACTCTATGTTTTATTAGTTATTCACTGGAAATACTTATGAAATGCCTTTAAATATGATTTTTGTTCTTCCGGTTTTTTTTATTGATTTTATCTAATTTTGTATTGAAATTGAAAATATTTCTTAGTATTAAAAACGTACGTATGTATTGGTTTATAAGTTTAGATTGGTTTTAATAAATAAATAATTTTATTAGATTTTCTTACATGGTTTATAATATCTTTTGATTGTTTCCAGTTTTGTTTAATTTTTCTTTTTTTTTAATTTTTTTGTTTTCGAAGCGTTAAGTAAACTATTGCGAGCTTTTGTTAAAAGCTGAGAAATAAAAAAATGGTTTTATTTTATTTTTTTTTTTTTAAATAAAATTATTATTTTTTACTATAAATATGGTTTTTTTTTTAATTTTCCTTAATTTTCTTATTGTGAAAATATAATTTAATTTTTTTACAAATTATTAAATAATTTTATAAAATGAATAAAAATTCCTTAAAAAACAATTACAATAAAACAAAATTAAAATGCTATGCTTATAAATTTAAAAAAAAATTAACTTTACTTAACTATTTAAAGAGGGTTTTCTATTAAGCATTTTTTTAAGTTTTATTAACAATAAATTATAACCCTAATACATATACAAATAAACAACTTATTAATTAAGTTATTAAAAATAAAACAACTAAACAAATTTAAAATTAGAAAAAAAGAATCAACCAAGTTCTGTAAAAATTTTGTTTTTTTTTTTTTGTTTTTTGTTTTCCTAAAATCATTAAAAATATATTTAACAAACTATAAAAAAAGAAAAATATTGCCCGGGTTGTCTTTAACAATTTCTTGTTTTATTTTCATACGCAAATTTAAATTTTTTTTTTGTTTTAATTTAAAAAATAATTTTTGTTTTCCTTTTTTATTAAAACTAAAAAATATACAATTTTAATTTTTTGTATATTTTAATTCCATTTTGAATATGAGTATTAGTAAATAAAAACTAAATTTTCTTTATCATGATTCAAGATTTGTTGTCGATAATCTTTGGATTTCAAAATGTATTTTTTTTTTCTTATAATTTATTTGTTTTTAAATTGTAATGTTTGAGTGATGTTTAAATTTTGTTTTTTTAATACTTAAGGATTTATTATTATTACTTCTGTTTAGTATCTTTTTTTTGCTACTTTTAATCAGAAAGAAAAAAAAAATATTTTTTTCAAGTTCATAAATTTAAAATTAATTTTTTTTTTTAAACATTTTTATAACATGTAGCAGAACTTTTTTTTAATAATATATTACAATTGAAAACATTTAGAAAAAATTATATTTTACGCTTCAACAATCATTGCCAGAAGTTTTGGGGTTTTCTAAATCGAAAGCAATTATCTTGAATATGATTCATTGGCTATAAACAAACAATGAGCGTATACGATAGATACATACCATATAAGGCGTATTTTTCTTGTGGTTAATTTTATATAATAAAACAAACGCGATAAATATGAATAATTTGAACTTGAATTTGTTATAGAAGGCAAATCAATTTTCTTCCAAATTTTCGAAAAGTTAGAAACAATTTGAATTTAATTTGGAATAGAATTGGAATTTGGAATAATTAGACTTCCAGTTTTAAATGATTTCGATTTGGTATTGAACAAAATCTGAATTGTTTAAAAGTTCAATAATCAATTTCGAAATTCTTATATGAAACCCTTCGTTTTTGAGATTAACTCAGCCGAGTTAACTCGTCTTCTTGGCTTCCGATATATGACTGTATGACTTGAACCTGTCTTAATTATTAATAAAAGTGAAGCATGTATTAATATTCTTAAGCCCAAGTCTTTGCATTCCTTAGTTTTATTTATAACGATGATAATTTAGAAAATGTAGTTTATTCCTTTTGATAAAAATATTGTTTTTTTTTTTTTTTGTTATACTCTCTCTTATAAACTAGAATTATTGAATTTCTTTTGTTCTTTAGAATTTTTGTGATATTTTCTGTATACTGTTGTTGTGTGTGTATGTAGATGCTTGTATATCAATATATTTGTATGTGTATGTATAATAATAATAACTTATTAGATAAATTTATTAAATAATTATTGTTGATTTTGTGAACGAGATTCAAACATGGCTGTGACATCACGTATTGAAAATTGTGGCGATATTTTTTCGCGACTAAAAAAAGAAAATGTTAAAAAAAAATAATTAATTTCTTTAAAATTAAAAAAAAAATAAACTAAATTTGTATTTCGATTAATTACTCCTACTATTTATTACGTTCTTAATAACTTTATAAAAGTGTAATAAAGATCAAAATTCGCTACACTGAAACTTATTTTCATCTCTAATACATATAGTCCTGGTGCTTATCAACCACCTAACCTCGCTATGCACTAAATTTATTAATCCCTAGCAGCAAGCCAGTTCAAACAAAGTCCGCAGGATATGCAACATCTCCATCTGTTCTCACAGCGTCTTGGCTTCATCTCACTAATCCATCACTTGATAAGTCCACAAGGTAGCAGATTACCAATAAATCACTAATGAATGAAACTAAGTCTAGGCACTGTAATAACCATTTCATTTTTGAGTACATGTCCATGAACTTAAGGGCTCTAATGGAGTACTTATAAGCACAAACCAATCAGCTCTTACCAGAAAACACTAAATTATACGCTCACTATAAATGCAAACCAATTTTCATTTTTACTCACTTTGATGATAAATTATTTCTTGAAGTCGTTGTTGTTGTTAAATTTGAGGTTGCTGTTGTACTGCTACCACTTAAATCCTGTTGTCTAGAACGTTCCCGACTTAAAGAATTAACTGGGGCATTAACCATACCACTGCCCATACTGACACCATTTGCAAAGTCCATACTTTTACGTTCGAATTTTTGTACTGTAGCACGAGCTGAAAATTCTTCTTGATCTGGACTGCCACTGCTGTTGTTAGCCATCATGGCCCTATTCAAGTTATGCTGAGAATGTGGTGAACGTTTTATAAAATTGTTGTCCTTATTGTTCTCTGTACTGTTGGCATTCGTTTCCACGTAATTATTTTGATTCTTTTCATCCGAAATACTTCTGACACGATGCTGTTGATGTTGCGTATTCAGCGTAGTTTCGGATAACGCGGTGGAAGGAGGATTTCTACCAAATTCTTTCAGATTATCCATGTCCTTTTGTAAAGTACGCATGTCGGCACGAGATTTTGATTTGACTCTAAGAGATGTATTGTCGCTGATGAATTTCTCATCATCGTTTTTAGATGAGCTATTTAAATCACTTTTAGATTTCGATTTAAAACTATCGGTGTGATATTTCTGGGTCAACTGCTGACGCCTTTCCTCTTTAATGCGATCGATTCTTTCGCGATCAAGCTTAACACCTGACAGCACTTTACTGACATTGGAGTTGTTAACATCTTGACTATTATCCTGGGGCGGCTGTACATTATTTTGTATCAGAGAAATTCGATTTTCCGTTGTGGGCGTTATTTTCAATTCTGTGCTTTCGTAATCATGCTCCAGAGAAGATGAAGTTGTGGTCGGGATAGTGGTGATAGCGGCGTTTAGATTATTAAAATTCTTTTCTTTTGGCAAATCAATCCTTAACAAGGCCTTTTCTGTGGTTTTTGTATTGAAATGCTCCTCAGTTATGGGCATGCCGGGTAATCTTTTAGGAGGGTTTAACGTTTTCGGTCGCGTAAAATCAAAACTCTTACGCCTACTACAGTGCTCTGTGAGTTCGGGAAGTTGCTGGGAACTTTTGATTTTTAATTCTTGTAAGTTCTTATTGCCAAATTCCCGAATAAAGGCATTCTCATCTAAGGAACGTGTAATTTGCTGTGATTTATTCAGCTTCTGTTTCAATGAGGCCGTTGAACTTTGTTGCTGCTGATGTTTTAAACTTCTTTCGGGATGTGTATTTAGATTGGGTTGAAGTTGCTGTGGCTGGGCAGGAGTCGATTTGCGTATAGAGTGACGTGTGCTAAAGTCAAATGCCGGCATTTGTTCAACGGGCGACGACTCAAATTTATTGGCCAACTCTTTAACACTGAAATTTGAGGGTGATCTGCGTGCTGTACTTGTAATTTGTATAGTTTCTATGGTTTCTTGTTCCTTAATGCTATCCAAACTATCCAGTTCCACTTCGGGATCTTGATAGTTATTGTGATTGTCATTTTTACTTTGTTTCATACTTTCGCCCATAAGATTTTCATACACGCTCTTTGGTTTACGTAGCTCGACATTTTCGTACAAAAGCTTTTCTTCATCGGACATTTGTATGTCCTCCACCTGATGGTGGTGATCTATGGGGGTGATTTGCTCTTTATCCGATTCTCTTTCGCTTTCGCTTAACTCTTCTATTTCCGCCAAGTTTTCCAATTCTGTTGTCAAATATTTGCGATCCTCATTTAGCAGTTGATTTACTTCGGTTACCGAATTTCTAAAGAATTTCACCTGCTCATATACGGTATTCTCATCGAAAGAGGTTTCCAATAGGGGCCTATTATTAAATTTTCTCTCATTGTTGTCTTTAGTTCGCAGAAAAGAGGGTTTGTTGAGGCTTTCTCCTGCTTTATGGTCCTCAAACAGTTCTCGTTGAGGCGATTTTAGGTTGTAAGTTATGCTAATGGTAGATTTAATAGGACTAGCTAAGTGCTTTAAAGGGGAACTAAGATTGCTGGGTGTATTCTCATACTCTTCATAGGCTGGTGAATTCTCTTCAGTAGCTATTAACGAATGCATACTGAGTTGACGTTGTAGATTCTGATAGCCAAACTCACTGGGCGTAACCGATTGACTGGTGTTGTCGGTAAAATTTGAATTTGGAGAAATTAAATTTTGATTGCGCTGTTGCAGCGTAGAGCTGCAGTCAGTAGAGAGCTTTGATGCGGCGCCTCCCACCGTATTTAAATCCAGAGACAATTCCCTTTTCAAAGCCTGCATATCACGTTTATCATTTATCTGGAAAACCATAGATGGAGAACAATAAAATTTGCTTGTATTTTCTTGACTTGATTTGTTTTTATACTTACATTCGAACCCAAAGATTCATGGGAGGTACCCAAATAACTGGAGGTCTCTACACCCAAAAGCATTTGATGCATTTGATTGGATGAGGCTTGTGAAATACCCGACATCACTGAATTCATCATTAAGGGTTCCAAATCATGTTGTGGTGTTGTTACAGCTGAACTATTTTCCGAACTGGTATCCCCCATTAATAAGGAATAACGTGGACTTTGTATAGGTGATGAGGGTGTTACCGATAGCTTGGATTGTTCCATTTCATTGTGTTGTAATTTGTGTACAATGTTGTTGTCTTTGGTTATATCGCCAGAATAACTGCGCAGCAGTTGTTCCTGTAAAATGTTGGTATCATGAGGGGCAGCGCAATAGCTATTGCGATTCTTTAACTTCAGCAAGTCATAGGATGTTTTGGCGGTTAAATGATGCATTGCATTGGGTTTAGGAGAGGAATTGCAGGAATTATTGGAAGAGGGACTGTTGGCACTAAAAGAAACGGTTCTGTAAGTCATAATTTAAAACGAAACTATAATTTATTCTCATTTTTCTTACTGACAATGCAAGTACTAACCTGTGTTTATTAATGTTTTGCTGGAGAGTTTGCTCATCCTTCTTGATTTCTAAAGCTTCTTCAACCAACATTTTGCTCATGGCTTCCTTAGAGGAAAAACGTTTATCCGCTGTTATATTTGAGCCTGGATAACTAAAACGTTCTTTGGTGTTTGTGGTGTTTGCAGTATTAGAGCTGCCATCTTGGTCTTTCCGTTTCGAACCCAACTGAACGGAAGGATAGCTATAACGGGAGTTAATCATGCTGCAATAGTTCTTTGGGTTCGTTGTATTTGAAACCATTGATTTCGTTGTTTCTTGATTAGGTTTCTGTTGCCTTTGTTGTGATGTTATTTCCGTAGAGCCATACAATGAGGACTTGGATAGTGATGGCTTTGGGGGATTATGTACCTGTACACTGGTATACAGAGTCTGGGTAGTACTTGGAGGCACTGCGTGTTCGGGTGTGCCACAGTCTATAAACTGTATATCCGAAAGTTGATCCTCCAGTTTATAGCGTTTGCAACAGGATTCATCTCCGGTATGCTCATGGCAACTATCACTGTTGCAATCAGCATTGGCGGAGGTTTGAGACCAATTACTGGGACTGGCTGCCGCTGTGCTAGGTGAGAGGAGCAAATTAAGACGTGGTTGCTTCTTGGGACTGGGATTAACGCTATTCGTTTGACTGGAGAATTCTTCAGGGCGAGCCCTCATAATACGTCTAGAGGTGGCATTTGATGACGGGGGTATATTTTCCTTACCAACTCGCGGGGAGCTTACTAAAGATTCACTTTCTGAGAATATACGCATTTCAGGTTCCTCGCGATCGAAATTTAATCCCAATTCCGAAAGTTCTCTGTAAAAAAAAGCAAAAAGGGATTGCATTTTAAACTCTTAAGTGCTCTTTACTTTTCCTCCGTCTACTTACCTTGAGGGACATGTGGTCATATGGCCTCTTTGTGGCGATTGTAGCAGATCGAAATATGAATCATGAGAGACAGAGCGTGAATGTCCCGCAGTACGCAGGCTATCTATAGAATTAGACCGCACACATACCTCTATGGGTTTGCTAATGACTTCACCGCAATAGGAACGTGTGGTTTCAAACATTTCAATCGATTTGTGTTTATCTTCACGTTTCATTAAAGCACTCTTTGACGGCTTGCCATTGACCCCAATTATTGAGTCATTGTCCGCAAATGTCACCTGAGTACCTTCTTTGTGGCGTGGCGGTGGCGAAGAGGAGTCATCGCCTTGGCTTTGTGTCGTTACAACAATAGATGATTTCAAATCGTGCGCATTGCCATTGCTAACAGGGCGTTGATTGCGTGAGAACAATGACTTCCATGAATGGGTCTTTCTTTTTTGCCAGCTTCGTGGTGCCGACAATACCGTATGATATTTATCTGGCAAACTAGAGGGACCACCACCAACTTCAATGTAAGAGCCTATATTTTGACCCGAGTTAACACTTGAAATCATATTAATGGGCATAGAATGTTTCATATCGAAACCATCGTAGCGCATTTGTCTTTCTTGAGCTTCTTCCAGGCTTATTAGTTTTGGTCCACTGGCACTTAGGCTTTTGGGTCTCTCCACACACATCAAACTCTGATCGTGTTCACGCTGTTCCACCAATAGACTTTCACAATCCGTCAAACTGTCCATGCGATTGTCAGCCAAAGAGACAGGAGTTGCACCCTGGGTGGCAATATAGCTTAGACGGGCTGTAGCTTCTTCCAAAGCATCGAATATATGATGACAATTGCGTATTAAATATTCGGTAACCACAGCTTGGACACCCACACCCCTTAAGGCAGCTACACCACCCGATTCCAAAGCTGGAGAACGTAATAGATTGGGAGCCCAAACAATAGCCAGATTTTTATCTGTCATACCCGTGCGATCGGAATATTGGGAAATTTTATTTAAATGCTCTGACAAGTATTTTAAAGTTCTGCAACGTTTTAAACATAAATTAAACACTTGGAATTTTGGTTTTCGAAATTCACGGAACACTTACCTGTAATGTGGTGGCGGCAGTTTTAATACCGTCTCCTTCATTAGTCTTAAACGTTCGTTGGATTCGCTTTTGGCTTGTATTGCTTCAACAAAATTATCATACAACTGGTAAGTGCATAAGGGATTGGGCAATTCACGAAAATACATTTTCAGTAGCGAGCTAACAGCATGTATATCCTGTTTCATTTCGGGATTACCCAAGTCGGGTATTCTTTCCTCATCGAAAGCCCTTCTTAGCTTTTGTATATTCGAAGTAATGCCCGATAATCGATAAATGCCGTCAACAATGCCATGCTCTTCAATGAATTCAGCACAACATTTTAAAACCATGGGTATTTCTTGGCCGCTATTCAATAAATGCTCAGAGAGATCACAAGAGAACACACGTTCTCGATAAATGCCACTTTGTTTAAGACGACGCCGCGAGGGTCGCGATAAGATAAACGAGCGGAAAAAGGCTATTAGTTTGCCATGCTTACGCAAAACCGGCTTTGTAGGCGATACCTCCACTTGGCCCACTAAGGGTGCTGGCATGGGAAAATGTCTGGGTATCTTATCGCCTATAGTGGCTACACAGGACTGGGGAAAGAAACCCACTTCATAGTGGGACTTTTGTAAATGCGATTTCTTGCCACGCCACCAAATGGATTCGGCTGGCGAAGGCATATCTATAACGGAGATCATATCACCCACTTCTATGGAGATTTCATCTGAAGCCTGCGCCTGATAACGTCTTACACCATAGGCTGCACCCACTGCTGGTGTATTAATAGTGCGCATGGTGTCATCATCGGCCAAAGGTAAACGCCGTCCTTTGTTATCCAACTGCAACCAGGTTAATATAGTGCCACAGGTCAATGAATCCGAGGCTATTTTCGAAAACCGTTCCAAATATTTGGCCACTGCATATTCCACATCTTCTTCACTTTTAAAATCCATTTCCGTTAGATTCTTGAGGCCGCTTATTTTACGATCATAGACACAACGGTGCAGCATTTCGTCCAGCATTTGCATGTTATCAAAGGATCGTTTGACCAGAAATGCATCCGAACGATGTGGAAATACTTTTATAATGAACCAACACGAAGAGGGTGAGAAGGGCCTCAGTGAGGAGGGCCCTTGTGACGAGTTGGCCGTACTGGCTATATCGCCACCAATTGATTGTGATGCAATACTACTGTTCAATAACTCGGATTTGTCATCGACTAAACGCACCGATAGGGGCCCTAATTGTACACGTTCATAGTGAAAATGGGCACATTCTTCGAGTTTTGGAAAACGACACGTTTTCTGAAAATAAAAAACAAAAACAAAATTTATTAAATTCAAATTTCTCTATTTAATGTGTTATTAGAAATATTTTCTGCATTTAATAAAGCCTGCATAACTGTAAATCCTGCCCTAAACCTCTCTCTTTACACACGCTTTAAGTAGAGTTTCAGCATACAATTGAACAGAAAAAAATAACCCACATTAACAACAACAGCAACAACAACAATGTTAACATAAATTCCTAATGTTAAATGAAAACTTCTCTACGCATCATTACACATCAAACACACGCACATACATACACATGGACGCTAGGCAAGCACACGCATATAAGCATCATATAAATATTAAAAGAAACTAAAAAGAGAGCACAAAACATGAAACAATAATTCCTTCGGTGGAAACAAACATATTTTTGAGCATTTAGCTGCTGTCAGCTTTTGTATCCAACTTTTTTTTTATTATTATTGAAACACAAACAATATAAAAATTATAACAACAACAAGATACACACCCACTTACATACTACATAAACTGACCTAATTCACTGCAACAAACATGTAGAAGAAGCAGTAGTAGGATTTCAAATCAAATGAGTTGAAATGGAGACATAAACGGAGGAAGAAAGTGAGGAAGAGAGAGAAAAGTATTGCGTAAAATTGTTGTCATGAAACATAACAAAAGGAAATACTATACACTATATTTACACTCCCTCTACTACGCTCTCGTTCTCTCTTTTACAGGACTATGTAGGCTGAGTAGAGCAGGTTGTGGGTAAAAAAAAATCAACAAAAGCCGTTTATATGTGTGTGTTTGTGTAGTAACAATGCAGGGCTGTAATAGAATTAATTCTCTTAAATCTCAACTTTTAGATGCTTGAGTGTGTTTAGTGTGTGTACAAAACATAAAACTGATGTTTCTGGAAACTTGTCATGCAGAAAAAAAAAATGAAATTCGATTGGGTTTTGCGGCTCGTGACAATGACTTGTTGAAACCACAGGCCGTCCAGCTCATAAACTTCAATTGCAGACAAAAAAAGTCCGGTATCATACGATCCCACAACACTATAAATTCTGCTCTTCATTCTAACAATATATCGATCTTGTATTAAGTTTTCAAACTTCGAAAAAACACCCTATTTTGCAATCAGTCTTGCAAAGGAATTAAACAGCAAAAGAGTGAATTCCTTTAAATGTAATGGAATTACTGCATAAAGAAACAATTTTGCCATAAAAACCCTAAGAAATGTTGAATCTTTATAACAAATGAACGAATGACTGCATGAATGAATGAATGAATGATTGAGAAAAAAACGTAATGAAAACTGGATAAAAAAATTTCTTTCTGTTCAGTTTGCTAGTGTGTTGATGAGTAGAGGAATTTGTTCTCTTTTTTTCTTCCTCTTCATCTCTGTCCTTTTTTTTTTTTTTTTTTTTTTGTATTTGCCCAAAAGAAATATTATTTTGGGGCGTTGTCTCTTATTTTATCAATGTTGGTATTATTATTATTGTTGTTGTTGTCGTTGTACATGTTATTACTACCACTGTGTTGTTATTTTGCTCTCTTCTTTTACAACGTAGCCTAGAAAAAAAACGAAAAAGTGTTGTCTTGTAATATTAACACAAATATGACGTTTGAGAACATTTTTTCATTGTTTTGCTTTAAAGAAAACATATTTCATTTGTTTAATTTGCTTTGTAGTAATAAAAGAAAATTAAAATTTAATATTTAAACGATGAATGCAAAAACGAAACAAATTTTCATTTAAATTTTGCAAAGGAATGGCATTAGATTACAATAAACAGGTGATAGTAAAGGGTTATCCAGTTTTTAGCTTTTCATAAGTAAAATTAAAGAAACCCCATAAAAGCTTTGACTTCGAATTAAATTTTATTCTAGAATTTCGCATGGAAGGTTTGTTATTTTAGCACTCAATCAGCATATCTAAAGTGTTGTGAGTGGTCAGTCGGCTTTAATTGCATCGTAAGTACGACCTTATACGATTAGGGGTATAAATTTAATTATAAAATTACTGAGGATGCAGGGGAATCTCGCTAATTTAGAATACTCATTCCACTACCTCCATCAGAAACTATATTTTCGGCAGTGCAAACATCAGGCCTAACCACATCAGCAACCCTTCCAGTCTCATCAAATTTCTTTATAATCTTTGCCTTATTCGTCGATTATAGCAACCGTAATTACCCCATAATGTTCGAAAAGTTATCACGTTTGAATCAATATTTTTCTAATAAAAGTTTTGATTATTTTCACGCGTTCTATGTTTTTTAAACGGGAAAATTCTGCCTAAATAAATTACACTTTAGTTGACACCCTTGCCAAGCTGGCGGTTTTGAAAGCTCTAAATAGATAACCCAATAGCAGCACATTAAGTATATCGTAACTAAATTAGAGCATGACAAAGTCAAGAATATTAAGAAATAAAATCATACTTTCAATGTTTTTTTTTTTGGTTTTTTTTTCTATTTTCAAAACTTTAATAATACAAACGATGTGTTTTCAAATCTTACATTTTACTTGTTTTAATTATACACTGTTTATATTTTAAGCAAAAATCGCTTACAATTCTATTTTCTGATCAAGTCAAACCAAGGGCAAGTACAGAAATAATGAATCAGTTTCATCAGAAATACTTATCAATATATTTGGAATTGTTCTTTTTTTTATTTTTTTTATTTTTTTTTTAATATTACTTCATTCATAACGTTGTAATTAGCGTTAGAATATGCTTTATTTTCCAAATTAGAAAATATGCGGTAGAACTGCTATTATTTTACACTCTACTGTGTGTTGTTATAATGCATATTTCAATGTTTCAGTATTAAAAAGCAAACTGCGGGAGATTCTCCCAAAAAAATTATCAGAAATTTCAATCCTTTTTTTTCGTTCACTGTAAACTGTTTCACCGCTTTAAAAGTAATAATTTCGGTTTTTGATTTTTTGTTTTTTGTTTTTTTGCTGTAGGCAAAAGTCTGTAATTCTCTCTTGAATTTAGGAGTTTGTTTACAAATAAATTAAAATTTTCAACATACACAGGGGGAGAGAGAGAGGCAAAGAGAGAGTGAGAGCTGTTTTTGTGTTTGTGTGTATGTGTGTGTGTGTGTGTGTGTGTATTTTCTTACCTCGAAATCTAAAGTCAATGAAATTAGTTTTCCTTTTCGGTTTAAAGGCATTTTAAAATCGTTGATAATTGTTGAACACAATAAAAAAAAAAAAGAAATACCAACAAATAAAATAAAACAATAGTAAGAAAATATAAAATAAAATAAACTTGTAATTAAAAACCACGTAAATTGTTAACAAAGAACCCACTCACATTAAACTGAGAAGATGAAATTCTATCTTGACTTGTGTGACTCCATACAGCCAGCCAACCAAAACTTTTTTCTTTTTTTTAGAACTCTCTGCCAGTTTTATAATTAAAAACCAACCATACGATGATGATTATGATGATAATAACGACGGTGGTTTAGCGTTGTATTTTATTTTTATTTTTAATTTTTTTTTATTCTTTTAAGAAAATGAAGCACTTTATTGGTATGAATCACTTCGGTTTTTAGTTACTAACAATCAACCAACCAACCAACCACCGAACAACAACAAATGAAAAACAAATTACAACACCATTAAATGCATTGAAATTGGAAAAAACAATTGCATTTTAAAGAAATACAAACAACACAACAACGACACTCTAAGCAGAGAGGAGTCTAAATTTACAGTGTTTTAAAGCGTTTTAGAAAAATATTTCAACTAAAAAAATATTTCAATTCCATTTCACATTTTCGCATTGCATTTTCCCTTTGGTTTAAAGAAGAACAAAAACAAAACAATAACAAAATATGAAAGAAAAAAAACAATGAAAATAACAACACAACATGGAAAATGTTTTAAATTTTAAAGCCATAAAGCATGACATTTTAAACAGCACACGCACACGCACACACAGATACTACATGTTCACACTCTCTACACAACATACAAAATATTCTCACCTGAATGCTTTAAAAGAAAAAGAGAACAAAAACAAAAACAAAATCAAAGTAAAAATATTTTTAAAAGGGTGGCATAATGTTGACGTACTAGTCGCATACAAGAAAGCACAAAAAAACAAACAAAAAATGAAATAATACAACATGCATGCATGACTTCTGTATTATATGCATGTGTGAGTGAGTGACTGAAAAACAATTTCTTAAAAGAAATACCACGGAGAAAACAAGAAGCCTTGAGAGAGGTGAAAATATAAGACGTTTAAGTATGCCATAACTAAGACAGAGAAACTATAGAGAGAGAGCGAGAGAGTGGGTGAGGGATGAAGAAAGTGTGGTAGGAAAGAAATCAAAATAAAACCCTTTTATGCTCAAGAGTTTTTCTACATTCTTGATCGCCTTTGATGCTCGTCTCTCATGACGTAAACTTAAAATAAAAAAGCAATAACAACGAAAAATAAAAACAAAAACAACAACAACAAAACCAGAGAAATTATAAAATTCAATACAATTTTTATTTGTAGCGATAAATGAATACCTGGCATTTACTTTTTAAAGGTTATTTTTCATATAATGATGTCTTCCAGTGCACGAATTATGTCCGATTTGTCCCTATACACGATAGACTTCACATTGTCATTTTACTTTAGCCAACAATAATACTAGCACAGTACAACTTTATTCATTTACATTAACATCCTAACACTTTAAGATTTTCTTTAGAAGCTCCCTAATGGTTGTTAGAAAAAATTGAGTTGCTGGCCACCTTTAACGGCAGACTTTCACTCTATATAACCTTAATAAGCACACGTACGCCAGGTGCTTTACCCTGTTTTACAGTGTAGGCCGATAGAAGACGAAGAAGTAACAGAAAAGTAGGAAATAAAGTTTTTTGTTTTCATTTTCGATGTTTTTTTAAGAAAATTTAATGCTCGACTGGTCAAGACTTTTCCAATGCAATTCTGCTTTTCTTTTCTTTTCCTTCTTGCCGAAAGAAATCATTTTCGTTTCTTTGGTAACTGAACATAACTGCATTTAGAAAAATTTTCCTAAGAAGATTTTTTTTATTACTTTTTCTATTGCATTTTGGGTTTAATTTTCTCTTTTTGTTTTGTTTGTGGTATTTGTCCAGTCAAATTGCAAAAAAAAAGATTGTTTTTCGCATATCGAAAAATTTTGGTCTTAAACTTATAAATACGTAAAGTATGGATGTATTTATGATTGTATGATTATCTGTACGTATGTATGTATGTATGTTTAGTATACATTAAAAATTCATTTTGTCCAGAATAAATGATGGGATTTTACTGGCATTTATTATGGCAAAGTGTGCACACATGCATGGCAACAGTGGCTAATAAGCAGAATGGACTCTGAAGTAATAACAGGAGAGAGCCTTCAGGAAAAATATATGTTCCTTAAATACTCTTTGTGGTGATAAAAAAAATCTTAAGGTATGTAATTAAACCGCCTCTTCCGATCTCTCTCTCTCTCTCTCTCTCTCTCTTTCTCTCTCTCTCATTAAAATGTTGTATATTCGCTAACCTATCTCAAAGAAAGTTTGATTCTGTCCCTAATAGGTTCAAGATCTCCCTCTACTCTATGTATGCAGTCCCTTGGACAGAAGGTTACCATCCAGGATCTAAGGTAGATTAATATTAATGTGTCCTTAGGTGTGATGTAAGAGTTGAGGCCCACCTACGGTATAAAGACCATTTAAACCATACACCCGCAGAGGTATGAAATTCAATTGATTACTGGCGAATAAAATCTCTCTAAATTGGGCGTATGTGTGCTCTGTTCTTAAAGGATTCTCTTGATGTAGAACAATTTACAAGATAAACAGCTCAAGATAATCATTTGCTTCTTCTTTTTAAATACACCTTTATTAAAAGCTTTGACTGTGTACATTATTTGTGCATTAGAAGAGGGTCGTAGGCATACAAACAATTGTTGGAAAGAGTTTAAATACTTATGAGCACTCACTCACTCACTCACCTACATACATATTGCATTTACATATACATACAAACATATAAAGAATTACAAAGTGTTCGGTTGTGTGTCTGTGTATAAGTACACACATACAATAACAAATGAAATCATTGGCAAACGTCCAAGTTGTTGAAAACATTGGATGAGTTTTTCTTTCTCTTTAAAGTCTACGTACGTGGGGTGTTATTTTTTTAATTTTTTTTTTTTTTTTGATGTAAAATCGTTGTCGCTGCTTATTGTACACAGACAGACAGTTCATTGTTGTTTTTCTATTTTTTGTTTATTGTTGTTGGTTTTTTGTAGGTTCTTCTCTTGTCTCTAATTATATATTTAGAAAATATTACAAAGAAAAAGAAAAGAAAAGCAAAGAAAATAAATTTGCTTTCCTTACAAATCAATTACCAACACACACTACATGTTGCTCAAACAATGTTTTGCCATTTTTTTAACGCGATTTTCTTTATTGTTGTCGTTCGACCAGCAACTATTTCTGTGTAGACAATAATATTGCAAAGCAAAAAAAAGGGCTAAAAATACTTGAAATGAGGTTAAGTTGGTCTTTTTTTATTTTGATTTGCTTTCCTTCCATTAGACTTCCATTATGCATATATTTCTGGCTATTCTTTAATGCAGAAAAAAATGTTTTTTCCTCTTTTTTTTGCTAATAATTCTTTCTTATAGAAAATGTCGTGTAAAGAAAAGAGAACACAATTATAAAAAAGGGGAAAAAATAGTTTATGATTCTTGTTATCTAAAATTAAATCGCTTCTTTAACAATAAATTTTGAAATAAAAAAATAAAAAATTTCTAAACGTTCATTAAAGAATTTAAATCAACAAATTTTGTTTACGTTCTCTCTTTGCTTATGAAAATATTGGATTCTCCAAAACAACTTTGTCTAAAAATGAAGAAACAAGCTTTATTGAAACCATATTGCCATTTTTTGGTTTAAAATTTTAGGGTTTTCTAAGCGAAAAGCTCAAACAATTGCGCTTCTGTACGGAATTAAATTTACACCGTCAAGGGGATTCTGTAGAAATCGAAAGAAATAAGAAACTAAAAACACAAAGTTTAGATGCGGCATGGATGATGCTTTAAAACTTTTCAGTCAAGCTCTATATGCTTCGTCACAAAAGTTAAGCCCGTGTTTCATTTAACTTAACTTTTAAATTCGAAAAATTATTAGATAACCCGGTAAAATATTTGATTGACATTCACACAAGATCCAATAGACACCATCACACCTAATAACCATACGAAAAGACAATACTTCTACAGTTTTTTCATTATCACACAGTCTAATCGATAATCTCGCATTTAATCTCTTAAATGCTGTCCTTTACTATTAAAAGCATAACAACTGTCTGGCCATAAATTGCTGGCTTCTCTTTCACTCACTTCTGCTCTCTTAAAAATATTGTAAGAGCACGAATAGAGCAAACAAAATTAAAACAAATAACCGTGGCTGTTGTGCATGCAATCAAATCAACAAAAGCTGGCAAATAACATTAGAAGATAATGAAAAAGAAGAAATCTCTCAAAGTACGTATGATTATCAATAAAGAATTGAACTTAATGTCACAACACAACATTAAACACCCACTCTTTCTCTCTGGTGCACACACACACACACCCTCCTTATGCCAAAAAAAAAATAATGCATTTTTTTGTATGTGTTTAATACGTTAAGATATGCATGTGTATGTGTGTACATTGTTTAAAGCAAATTCTGAAGATAAGATCGTTTAAAAGGGATTTCCTAACATTCTCAATCTATTTTTTTTATTGTATGAACTGCACATAAGAATGCGTGTGAATGTATGTGTATGTGTACGGAAATACATTATAACTCATGCTCTTTTTTTTGTTTTGTTTTGAGTTCCTCTTTTTTTGTAATTGCTTGCAATGACTTAAACTAAGAATTGTAATTAAATGAAATACTTGAGACAGTATTATATGAGCATGAGAGAGTGTGGGAGGAATACATACATTTTGTATGTATGTGATGTGTATCCTTATGTTATGGGTTTGTTACAAATGAATTCTTTATATTTGTTTTTCATGCTCTTCTCTTCTGTTACATTTGGATGATGACAAAATTTATGTTAAACAAGTCAGGCAAAAACAATTGAGAGTGTGTGTTATTTTTAAGTTTCTTTTCTCCGACGCTGAAAGGAATTTATGGGTTGGTTTGCAAAATTCGAAAACCTAATCAAAACCTGAAATGCATGCATTTTGAGGGAAGTTTTTCTCAGTGTATGTGTGTTACAAAATGAAAGTGAAAGAACTCTTGTTATGTCGCCAGCAATGATTGTGAATGTTTTCGTTCTGCTGATAAGGGGTGACAAAAATCATTCAAATTTTCATGCTTTAAATATTATAAAACAAGCAATATATGTATGTATGTTAAATGAACAGACAGCGAGAGAGTGAGTGGAGCTTTAGGCATGGCTTCAGTTGTATGGTAAAACTCCTGCATGGGTGGTGTGTTGATATGATATGGCAAGGCATTAAGGCAAATAGCTAAGGCAGAGGAATGTAAAACATGAAGAAATGCCTGATGATGAGTGAATAGAGTGGAGTGGAGTGGAATGTTTATACGCAATAACATGACAACCAGCACATGAGCCAGCAAACACTTAATTTTAATTAATCTGAAAACCGGCTTTTATCAGTCCTTACAACAAATACTAGCGCAATAGCAAATATCAGTTTAAAAGATTAATGCTTTATTAGTAACTTAAACCGGCTTATAAATCCAATGCAAATTGGTTTATTTAATCAAAAAGCCTTAGCACATAGAAAATCCATTCCAATTTGTTAATGCAAGTCAGCTTAAAAGGCTTAAAACAATTAATCTTTCTGGCCAGGCCAAAGCCAGACAATTAATGTTTAGATTTTTGAGATTTTCTTCTCCTTTAGTTTCTCATGACGCACACATTGCAGTGACAAGACATTGATTTTTCTCCATTTTTTAAACTGGTCTTGGCAACTCTTGCTTGGTTTTTTCTGTTTGTCGTTTCAATTTTTCTCCATTTTTTTTTGTGTAACTGTCTGGCATTTGAATTGAATTTCTTGGTTTATTTTATTGACAATTTTTTATTCTTTTTTTACTTACTTCCTTAACTTGATAATGAATTTGTCAACTTGTCTGCTGCTGCTAAAAGAAAATTGCATTACAGCTCACTTCCTAAGCATATTCTGGAGCAAATAATCGAATTTTTAAATGTTGATCTAATTTTTTCGGTCTGCTTTTCACTCTCCCTCTCACTCTCTCTCTCTCTCTCTGTCATTCTTAAATAAGGAATTGTAATCATCGAAATGCCAAACCAACACGTACCCAACACTTCTCACAATAAATTAAATAGATGCCTTTTTCCTCCCTCTCTCTCTCTCCCTCTCTCTCTCTCTCTCAGTCACCCTTCAAAAAAAAAACATTGCCTACATACAAGGCGTTAAAATGAGAAATAAAAAAGTCAACTTTAAGGCTGTCAAAAAAGGCCAAAATGTCACAAAAAACAAAAAATTCTCTTGATAACTAAATTTACATATAAATAGCCATAAAATTACACTGAACAACCCTCCTCTTCTATATATTTTTGTTTTAAAGTTCTAAATTTAAAACCTTAAATTTAAGATCGTTTCCTTTGGTTCTTTTATGCAACTCAACTGCCATTTAAACGTGTCTGAAATGATTGCTTTGGACAAATGTTTGCCAAATCTTCTTTCTATGCTTCAAAAAACCCCAACCAAATCTATAAAGGGAAAAAGGGCCTGAAGTCTTATTATTGTAAAACTCGTATGAGTGTTGGCTATCACCAGACTCATAAAAAACTGGCATAAATTTTTTTAACATAAACGCGGTATTTATTTTTGGGGGAGAACTTTTAGGAAAACTTTACTTTTTGAAGTGGTAAAAAAGTGTTTTTGAGTGAATTTTTTGAAAATAATTTGCCCTAAAGTAGGCAATGAACATTAAATAAAGAGAGAGAGAGCGCCAGAGTAAGGAGGGTTAGAGGTCTGTGAAATGACGAAATTGCATAAAAAGGAAACTTAAACGACAGTGATTATATCGTTAAGGCTTTACTCTTTTGTGGCACTAGTACCCTGCGAACAGCACCCACAAAGGCTGTTTTTACGACATGTCAAATAGGCTTGAATGAGCTTCTTTTGAACGGTTAACTTTTAATAGGATCCACTCATGTTAAGGCTTGAACGTCTAATACCAATCGAGTGGTAAATGAAACGCCAGTGAAGTTTTACCCAGTCAGCATAAGCGACAAAGAAAATAGAAAACTGCAGCAACTGGATTCATTGTCAACTGCTCAGACGGACGTTACAGGAAGACAATATTCGTACAGAATCAACTGAACTGTAACTAATATATTACTCTGGACGATCTCCTGACAAAAAAATCTATGGTTCTTATCATCGGGCACTGAAGTAATTTTATTGGGAAAAAGTGTCACAACGATTTAGTACTAAGGCAGCTACGGCGTAATAAATCCGTTGGGTGAACAGTATATACCGATACTACCATTAAATGAGTGGCTGTTCCTTGTGTTGTAAAGCGGTAATTGACATAAATGAACTATGTTTACATAATAAAACTGAAAATATTAAACCAAATTTACGTTCAAAACTGATCTAATACTACAATTTAACAATTTTTAATTAATGATACTGGCAGCTAGCATACGGAGAAAAAACAAAACAAAAAAATTTCTTTCAATATTAAAAAGAAAACAAAACAACAACAAGTAGAAGAAGAAATGTGTAGATTAATTAAGCAAAAAGTGTCGATAATTTAAACGCACGATTTATTTCAAAAACATACGATTTACGTGATCATTATGATGGATTAAATGGCAGGCAAACAGCCAGTCCCAGGCAGGCAGTCAGGCAAGCACACAGACAAGATAGACAGACAGACAGACAGACAGACAGACACATACAAATAACAGCAACGACGTGAAGAAAATAAAAATACTTATGCACTCATTAAATGTTGTTGTTAAAGTTGATGTTGTTAACGTTGTTGTCGATGCCAATAAAATTCAAGAAGTAAAAGTTTATTTCTGGTATCAAAAACAAGAAGAAAAAGAGAAAAAGATACGCAAACTAAAACTACTAAAATACGTGACCCTGTTAACTAACAAATGAAAGCTGTGTTAAGGCTTCAACTAATAATTTCCCTTTTTGCCACAACACTCACCTCCCACCACAATACACTCTAAAATATATGAACTCAACAGCCCTTATTTACAATAAAACAAAAACAAAAAATAGATAAACTTTCTCTCTTTCTATTTAATTGATGATGAGTTTATAGGCTTACATATACAACAACAATATAAAAGATCGCAAGAAAAACCAAAAACACCACATTAGCAACCCTTTTGCAGTGCAACATAAAACGAATAAACACAGTTACTGTTACTCTCTATATACCCCTGCTCTCTTTTTATATTTTGAATTGCCAGACTTCAAAACAAAACAAAAGAGAAAAATAAAATTTTCGTTTCCGTCATTTTGAGTTGCCAACAACTGCCACAACAAACAAACAAAGCTTGTTACTTCGAAGAGAGAGAGAGAGAGAGAGAGAGAGAGAGAATCAACGAAAATATGTTGTTTTACGTCCCCTCTTAAATTGTTGTTGCAAACATTTTCTTAAAATTGTTATTAAAGCGTCTGATTGTTTCCCCTACTCTAACTCTACATCACTCTCTCTCTCTCTCTCTCTCCCTTTATTTCTCCGTTATCTTGTGTTGTAGTCCTTTTGTTTTTAAAGTGGTTTGTTTATGCTTTAAGGACTGTCTATAGATTGTACACCAAATTGTAATTCCCCACCAAGTCAACACATTTCAGTTTTACTTTGTGCCGTTAATACTTGCTAGCTATCCTACTTTAGAGTGTTGAACACAAATGAGAGGAAAATTTAGACAAATACCGACGGCACGAGTCAACTCTTAACAACTGAAATGTGGTAATCGGCAATTAAAAGTCAAGATCAGTCGCCAGTCGGTTGTTAACATATAGTTTCGCGAATTGAGTTCTGCACTATACTAGGATACTAGATATGTAGGTCGAATGAAATCAAATGCTTGAGCTAGAAAGGAATAACCGAGACTATGGTGGAAGTGGGTGAAGTATTACAAACTGCACGCAGAAAGTGGAAGTGCTTCGAAACCATTTATTAGGCAGCTTAAGATCTACAACAGGTTAAATCTAAAAATAGGAAAAGCAATGCACTCCAATCGCTAGGCTTTGTATACTGAATGTATACGAATGCTCTGAAGAGAAAACCGATACTACAACGGAAGCATCAGTAGGAAGCAGTAGAAAATATCCTTGACACTATAGACTGCTGGCAGTACGCATAAGTCCAAAATAATTAATAATAATTTATTAGTTAAGCCAAGAGCGTTTATGTTAAAGCCTAAAAGCAAGCAATGATTTTTAAATTGTTCTTTTTTTTTTCTAATATTTTCTATTTAGTTTTCTCTATAAGCCTTGTTTTGTTTCTGAGTCCGTTTAATTTAATTTTCTTGTACCCATTATTCCTTAATTTTGTTAAAAAAAAGGGTTCAAACTTGTAGTGAAGCCTAAAAGTAGGCAATGATTTGTGGATTTAGTTACAGGTTACGTTTTTAGGTTAAAATATGTTTTTTTACTTACCCCTGCTACACTTTGAGCCACCACGGGTTTACCGGCTCCTGCCTTAACCAACGCCATGCTATTTTGACTCAAAGAACCAACATGTGATGACGAAGACGATTGCTGCTGTTGCTGCTGCTGTTGTTGTTGTTGTTGCAATGAATCATTAGAGATGCACGAAATCTGTGATGAATTCATAAGCGAAGCATAATCGGGGGGTAAAATTTGAAAATTTAATTGAGTCGCTATAGTCGAATCTGCAGCAAAATCTGTGGCTGAAGAGTCCATATCACCACCACCACCCATGTCCGCTGCTGCATTGAAACTTGTACTCAAAACCAAAGGCGTTGTAGACAAGCTGCTAGCGTTGGCGGTAGCACCTGCTGCTGCTGCAGCGGCTGTTATTAAATCCACAGTGGGTGTTAAATTGTGATTGGTATTTAAAGTACTGGAAATAAGAGTAGGATTACCGATTATGGTAGATACAGAAGACGATGACGAGTTGGATGCTAATGCTGTACTGCTAGCAGATGAAGACGAAGCCGAACCAACTGAAGTGGTTAAATTAAGAGCGCGTATCTTCTCAGTCATTATAAGATTTAGTTAAAGTACGATGAAGAAGAAAGATGAGTAGTAAGAGAAGTGATTAGAAGGTTAACAGTTAAAGCCATAAATTAAGAGAGTCTTTTAGTAAAAGTTTCATAAGGAATAGTAAAACGTCTTCTTCGTTTTACGTTCGTCGGTCTTCGTGCTTTTGTTTTCAGTTCGTGTATAGTCCGTTAGATCCTTACGTCAGTGGTTAAAACAGATAATTGATGTTAGTTTTAGCGTTGCTGTTGTTGTTGTTGTTGTTGTTTAAGGGGTTTAATATTCTGCGTTAATGATTCATTTTGTATTTGTTTTTTTCTTTTGCTTTTGTTGTGTTTATTAAAATTTTTGTATTAATCAGCTAAAACGAAAGAGAGAGAAAGAAAGAGACGAAAGCATGATTATTATGAAAGAGAGAGTCGTACGTAAATTGAGAGTAAATTATGTGTGTTTGTGAGTATTTCACATTTTAGTTCACATGCCAAATTATCATTTTATTCTAATTCTAATGCTAATACTCTGATTAATTACAAATTAACTGTATTTGACAGTTTTATGACGGTTAAATAATTTATTAAAGTATTTAGAAAATAAAAAAAAGTTTTATTGTGTTGATCTTTTAAAAGATTTAAAAAATTTTTTTTGGTGTCTTTCTGTTGGTAAACAAAGTTCAATCACCAGACCAGCAGACAATACAAAAAACTTTGAACTGCCTTAGCAAACAAAGAAAATCTACAAAATTATCTTTAAATTGGCTTAAATTGTCTTGAATTTAACCCTTTAAAGGAAATAAAAATATGATTAATTTAGTGTCACAATTTATACTTTCCACTGATTTAGTTTTCATTACGTACTTTCATACATTAATGAATTCAGCGAGCTGAATATGAACCAAATATTGCAAAATTTTAAAAATAATTACTTATCTTTAACCAAATGCTATAAAGTATTAATTCACCGAGGTGTATATGAAACAAAATCTATAAATTGATGAAATAACAAAGTATCTTTATGATTTACAATAAAAGATTAATTCATTCTAACTGAATGTAGACTAAATACCTAAATATTTTCAAAATCCTAGGTTATATTTTATAATTTGCAATAAAATATTAATACAGTTAGCTAAATATAGACTATGAGCTATAAATTTATAATATTATGGCTTATTTTTTGATATTTACGGTATTAATATCAATTCAGCTGAATACCCATACATTCCACTATATACCCATTTCAATAAGCTAATTGCCGATTTTAGCAAACTAAGTATCCATTTCGATAAGCTGAATGCCTATTCAGCTCGCTTAAAATTTAATGCAACAAGCTGAATACATATTAGGATCCTTGAATACCCAGTTTACAAACTTCAGTACTTCAGTAAGCTTAATGGCTAAACAATCCGCTTAATTCTTATTTCAATCTGCTGTTTACCTAATTCAGCTCGCTGAATACAATTTTAAAACATTATTAATATTTCCTTTTTAGTTTTTTCCATAGAATTTTCACCATAAAAATTGTTTTAAATATTTTAGAATTTCAACTCTTAATGGGTTAATTTTGACCTGGAAAACAAGTGGCTTGTTAATGATTATTTTTATGTTCGTTTTATTGTGTCTCATAAAAACTACTGCTTCTCTTTTCTTTTAAGATTGTTTTCTTCAGATTCTTACAAAAAAATATTCTAATCTTTCGTAACAATAGCTCATTAGACAGAATCTTTTAAAGGGTCTTGGCAAAGGCTTTTAGTAGCATCGCATGCCACTATTACGAGCCAAATTTAAGTAACTGCCGGCTAACGTTTAAGTTCCCTCCTCCATATTTTCCCAACGTAAAAAAAAATTTAAAAAAAGCTGTGTGATGGGTTCACACATAAATTGTTTAAACTTAAGGCTTTTAACTGCAGATTCTTTTTCTTTTGTTTAAACAAAGAATACAAAATTAATTACAGATTTACAGTTACAACAAAAACAACAAAAAATGTTATTTTTAATGTTTTATGAGAACGTGTTCCAAGAAATCAATGCAGGTGGTGGTTGGTGGTGATTTAAATCTCAAGCTTTGCTTAATTAAATGCAAATTAAAGTTCTCTTCTATTTTTTGTTTTGTTGTACTTCGTTTATAGTTTATAAAGATTTAAAATTCATTTATGACAATGAAATGCTAATTTCCTTTTTTTATGGAAAAATTAAAAACAAAAACAAAAATAAGAAAGAATTTGTGAGTAAATGTTTTGAAAGACTAAGGTCAATGACTCCAAAAATCGTGACAACTTGAAGTTCACGTGGATAAAGAAAAATTATGCGATATTAGCCTAAGAAGAGTTTTTAAAATGTTTAAATTAGGCGAATAACTTAGGTGGAGGGCTTATAAAGCTGCTTACGCGATTTACTGTTCTGGAGGTTCTCTGCGGCTATTTGATGGTTATTCTTTATGAAGTTGCTTGCTGACGGTATGCCTTAAATAAACATGTGAAGTTCCTTGATGAAGGAAAGATATCTGCTGCGTTACTAATTAAAGGTATTTTGCGCACTAGCACTATAAAGGCATTTTTTGTTGTGCTTACTTGATTGCCACCTAGATTACTTGCGACTTAATGCCCTCTCATATAGGTAATGCCCGCTAAGCTCTGTTCTATCCAATCTGAGGATCCTTAGACTCTGGATAAAATTTACTATACGTAAACCCAGTCTTGAAAGAAAATTTTACTTTAGAATTCTCAGCAGTCTATCCGAACAATACTGTTTTCGAGAATGAGGAACCCTGTGGTACTTTCTCTTAATAAATCTCTTCGACTTACTGACTACTGTGGTGTATTTAAGGCCAAGACAATGACCATTGCACACTCTGCTGTACTGCAAGTTCCTGAATTAAAGAAAGTTATTATGGATCTAAGTTCCCATATCAATAATTAAAGACACAAATTGAATTTTCTTTTGAATTTTTCCCAGAAATGGCAACTCTGTGTTTTTAGTAATTTTAACATAAAAGCAGAGAGGAAGAGAATGAACAAACGACCGATTGAACGATTTTATGCAAACACAACAGCAACAAACAGTAATAATAACAAAAACAAAAACAACAACAACAATAAACTGTATTAAAGAAAGAGGAAAAACGGTTAAAAACAACAACAACAAAAACAACAGCAATAACATCAATCTAAACAACAACAACAACAAGAAGAAGAAAAAATCATAAAAAGTTATTAGTTCCGGTCAATAACTTTCGATTTGTTTGTATGTTCGTTGGAGTGAGTTTTTTGTTGCTGTTTTAAAGCTTTTTTTTTTTGCTAATGTTTATTACTAGTGTTAGTTGCTATTGTTATTGTTGTTTTTCATGTTTTTATTAGAGTTGTTGTTGTTGTTTTTACTTGTTATTTACCAGCTGGTTTATGGTTAAATCAGTCAGTCAACCGACTACCATACCAAGAAGACAAAAAAAAACCAAAGTAAAGCAAAGGTTTAAAGTTGTTTTGCTTTTGCCGGTTAAAATTTTTATGTTTTTTGTAGCCTGCATTACTTATATGGAGTAGACAGACAGACAAACCCATGCTATATGCAAGCAACTACACCACCACCGTCTGTCAGTCTAACTGACACAAAATTTCCTCCCGTTTTCATGTGCAAGCAAAGCACCATTAAAAAGTTTTTTCTGTTTTTTTTTTTTGGAATAAAAATAAAACCAACAAAACGAAAGTAAAAAAATATTTTTAAAATTTGTTTAAGAAAAACGAATTTGAATTAAAATTAATTTAAATTTATTAATAAGAGATAAGCCAGCAGGCAGGGCCTAATTTTAATATTTTATTAAGATAAAATCGCTAAAAAATACCCTCATTAGTACCATATTAAAGGGATTAAAGGGAATTAATCTTTCCAGGTTAATAGGGCGGTGTGCTTAGAAGTTTTCTTTATAATTTTTTTTAACTGTGTGTAAAACTTTTAATGAATGATAAGGGAATAAATAAATTATTTTAAATCTTTTAGAGACATTCCGTACGAAGAAAATTAAAAACTTCAGGAAAGTACTTTTATTTTAAAATAGAACCACATATTAATGTTTGGTTAAATATGTTATTCAACTGTGCTATGCGCAAGTAAGAAGAATAAAAACAAGGTCCATTTATATCCAATGTACAGTATACTCTGTTCCAGAAGTGTTGCTGGAGCACATAGCACTCCTTTTCAAGTGTTAATAAAAGGCTACAACACACAGAAGAGTTACAATAGAGATACGTAAGTGTGCAGATAATATCTACCTGCTTGGCAACTCTGTTTTGGGCCTACGAGCAGATAACTAATTTGGTAAAGCTTTCTTCCTCGGTTTTGAAAATATTTTCAATCGAAACTCGCATACTAAAATCGAAAGAAATAAAAAACAAAAATAAAAAATGTTTGATAATCCATTAAAAGAAAGAAAGAAAGAAAAAGAGGAGGAGGGAAAAAACGTGAAAAAATGTTTACAAAACCTTCACTTTTTTGTTTTGTTTCTGAGACAAAATTTCATAATTTTTGATTTTTTTTTTTGCTTTAATTTTCCTTTAATAATCGTTCTTTCATTTTCGTACGTCAAAAGTTGTTATATTTAACAAAAAAATATTTGAATAATATTATGTCTGATAATTTAAAATAAAATTTATGTATGAATGTATGTATGGATGAATATTGTTAGTTTGTTAATATATGCATACATACATATTTAAATAATTTTACAAAATAAAATGCAAAAAATTTCTTTTCATTTATTGAAATATTATCTACTAATTGTCTGTAAGCAAGCAAGCAAGCAAAAGCAAGCAAATTAATACAAATTATTTCAATACAATAAAAATAAAATTTGTAAAGAAAATATAAAAATAATTTTATTTTCTGTTGTTAAAATAATACATTTAAGAAGACAAATAATTTAAAAGCAAATTTATAACAAAAATATCAAAAAAAAAAAAAATTGTCCCAAAATTAAATAAAAATTCCCCAATCCATAACTCAACACCCTATATTTGCCTAATTTTGTTCGATAAAAGAAATAAGCTTCATGAATGAAAAAAATTTTGTTCGTTAAATCAGCATTGAAAGCCTATGTCCCTAGTACCCAATCCACATATCAGCGGTGTTGTGAGCCTTCAAGTGTCTTCAATTGTTGTGTGAGTTGGACTTCCTATATATGGAAGAGCAAATCCAAATGCAAACTACATCATAATGAACCGTAAGATAGGCCCAATTGCTAAGAACGCGGTGAAATCGACAAAATTCAGATTCCGCCATTCTTTCTCCAATAGAAGGAATATTTTCGGTACTATGAATACCGCCTAGGCCTAGAATATATTTGTAGCGTTTTAAGGCTCTTCAAATTTTTTAATAATCTTGCCCATTTCTTGTACAATAAATTCATTGTGAAGGCCACATAATCATCTCGTAATGCTCGGAAAGTTGCCACTTTTTGAAGTAATAAGTGATAATTGAGACGAAATTTATTTAAGAGCTGAGAACCTTGTCACACCGGAGGTTTTGAAAGCAATTAATATTTGATATCTTTTCCAGGTGGGTCATTAGACCAATTAAATTGAAATTTTTAATTTATATCAACAAATAATATCGTTTAATAATATTAAAAAAAAAACAACTGGGATTTGAATTGTTAGCAGACAGGTGCAGCAAAAGTTGGGTTGGATGTTTAACATTAATGTTTCATTTGAAATTCATATTTTTGAATGATAACCTTTATCACTTTTTATTACAAAAAGATGGCTTGTCTTAGCCGGCATTATAGTTTTTAATTTTGCCATAAAAATTCTCTTATTTACCTTAAGTTTTTAAGACTTATTTCAAATTTTATTTTGTTACTGGGTAAGTGGTACTTTTTTTCAATATATTTTATTTTTATTTTATTTAAAGAAGATATTTTTTTAATTTCAAGTTCTAATTGTTATTCCGCACATGTGATGTGAAATTAAATTGAAAAAAAAAAACGTAAAACTTTCACCTGTTTTCACGTGAATTGTTTATAATTTTTTTTCTTTTTTGTTTTTTTCTTTTGCAATTTATTTCAATTTTAATTGTTAAATTGAATAATGACAACAATTAAAATCAAATTTCAATTGTTTAAACTAAAAAAAAAAAAATGGAAACAAAAATAAAAAAACAAAGAAAAATGATGCCAACACAGACAGACAGACTCAAACCACACAATTTTTTTTAAATTTCTTTTAACGTTTTTTTTTCTTTAAAAGCCAAATTAAGCAAGTGTTGTGTTAAATGGTAACTGTATTCACTTCACTTCTCTTTATTTTTTTTTTTCTTTTAAATAATTTTGTAAAAATATAAATATTTTATTATTAACAAAAAAAAAATAATAATTTCACAAAAAGTTAGGTTGGTTGGTTAGTTGATTGGTTTAGTGAGTCATTGTAAGACGTTGAATTAAAATTGAATTTAAAAGCCGCCAAAAACAAACAATATGAAAGAATAATAGAAAAATTATTATTTTTTCTTAATTTAATTTTTTTTAATGTTAATTTCAAGTGTTGATTGCTTAATTATTTAAATATTTATTGCACACCAAAAAACAGAAAGAAAAAGAAAGAATATAAAAAATTGACAATTAAAAACCATCTGTTCGTACAAAATTTTATGGCTGCAAACCACAAAAAAAAAAGGAAAAAATATTAACTTTTTTTTAAGTTACTGTTTCTTTAAACAAATGGGATAGGTTGACGTATAGAAAACATCGAGCATAAATGTATTCTAATGTAAGGAAAAATAGGGTCAGGCTCTAGACGACATTGTGCATTGCAAACCCTGTTGACGTATGTGCATCAGAGATCAGCAATGAGTATTCAAAAAAATAAATCATACTCATAATTTCTGATACTTATGTATACGCATTTACTTATCACTTATTTTGATATCATACACATACTACTTATACTTAATACTACGCATGATGTTGTTGATTTCGACTCTCCTTTACTCAACATATGCACGACTCAAAAAATAAGTATGATTCGAGTACGAACACTAAAGTACTCACTAAAAGGTTGTGCGTGTGTTTGCTCTGTTTGCTGCTCTGTGTTTTTAGCTAATGTCTTTTTTCTTTTGGTGTAAATGCAACAATAACTAAGACTGTAAATTTTGATGAATGATTCGACTCACTCATACTCAAAATTTCACGAGTGCTTATGAGTAGCGAGAAAACGATTCATTGCTGACCTCTGATGTACATCTCCTTTTCAACCACAAATTTATTAAGTCAATCAACTAGCTCAGCTTTTTCAAAGAGAATGTTAGCAAGTCCCAGCGTATAGGCTTGCAGTAACCTATATCTGACCCTTTGCTCCTATCGATCTTACATTCTAGGTTGCAGCATATCAAGACTGGTGTCTGCACTTGGTGAAGAAGTTTTTAAGCCTTCACCACCGGATAACAGGAAATTATAGTCATTCCGCTTCGGATTCTGCAAACCTCTGCAATAAATCACAGATGCTCTGCTGCAATGAAATTATAAAGAATCTTTCTAAAAAATGGCAAAAGGTCATAGGTCATAATGAGAACTGATTTTAAAGCATAAATTCTGGCGTAGAATTAAGGCACATATTTTACAATCGTTTTGTTAAATTTTAATTCCCATTGAGTTCATGCATAAATAAATCTTAAAGATGTACTAAAAAGTCATTTTTACTTTGGTTTAGTAGCATATTTATTTACTAAATAATTTAATAATGAATTAAAAAAATATATACAAAAAATTTACTTTACCTTTCTAATTTATAAACAAAAAAAATATTTCTTTTTAGCAAAACAGCAGTATTCCCAAGGCTATACCTTTCCACTAAGAGGTTTGTTGAAATATTTTTCTTTAATTATTTATTTTCTTTTTCTTTTTTTCTTATTTTAACAATATTTTCTGTTAAAGAAAAAACTTAAAATTTTGAAATTTAAATTTATTAATTTATTATTAATTATATTTATATTGAAATTTTATTAAAAAAATCAAACAACACACAAGCAAACACCAACAGGTTTTTACAAACAAAAATTAAATTTTAATTAAAAAAAATCACACAATATTTTACAACATATTTATAAACATTTTTCTTATTTTTTATTTTTTTACGTTTTATAAAAATATTGAAGAAAATATCAAAATAAAGGCAAGAAAAAAGCAAACAAAAACGCTTGCAAAACAGCCAAAGAAAAGAAATACAAAAAAAAGAAATACAGCCACCATTCAGTCAGCACTCATGTAAATGGGCAATTTCATGGGTTCGTTTCTTTTCTTTTTTTTTTTTTTTTTTGTTATTTGTTGTAAGAGTGGATAAATATTAAAAGAAATAAATATTTTGATTGACACTGACCTCATTATCAACAAAAACAAAAAAAAGGCAATTTTTTTTAAAACACCGCCCGCCCATTAAGGCAACGAAATAAATTTTATTTTCGAAATGTCGGCCCTTTAAATAAAATAAAAGAAAAATTAATTATCTTAGTTTAGTTGTCTGTCTGCCTCTATATTTCTTTTGTAATTAATATTGTTGTATTTCTAATAATTGAAATGTTTAACAATCCCATTGTGGATAGTATTTATGGTGGTGGCTTTTATGAATCATTTCTTAAGGAATTTTTTAAAGGTTATTTCCATTCATTTTCATTTTTTTTTTCTTTAAGAATACAACAATTTCGAAAGTCTAAACAAAACAAACAGAGATACCAGCCCGTTTTTAGAGCATATGACCAGAATTTACGATTCTAGTTCCTAGACAAAGTTCAAGAATCCCATCTCTCCATTTCTATAGCCATATAAAGTACCTGTGGAGTACTTTTCAGACATTATTGGAAATAATAAAGCAATGGTAACAAGAACCTTTTTGTAAAACTTGCTATGATAGTAGGTATGTAAGTTTGGACATACAAGAATTTTAAAGCACATCGATTTGGATACTGGGCTCCAGTTTAACGGGCTATCGATCCTCACGAATATCTCGTAGATGTAAACGGATACCGACAGTAATGCAGAAGTATCTTGTAGGACCCCTGATAAGTGCAATATGTTATAGGTTTAAGAGTTTGCGATCTCTTAAGCGTCTATTACACTAGCGAACTTCACCTCCAAACACCTGTTGAGAGGGAGTGTAATAATCGCTTAAGACAATACATTGTGAAAGTTCGCATTATCGTCGTATTCGAAAAGGATATTCTATTGTACGTTGAGTTCTAAAGGTGAGTTATAGTTTTTGGAACACAACCATCACCATTTTCTGCAGGTTATGTGAAGATTAAGGGGGGATCTGAGACATTCGGGCCTATCGTTTGCTTTTGTAGCGGAATTTGTAGACTTAGAATACTAGGGCATGGCTTCCTTAATGGACTTAGATAGGTAGGATTTACAAACTGGACCATATTTTTCTTAAATATTTTAAATTTTTTAATTTTTTCAATAATTCTTTAATTTTTTTATTCTTTCCACTTTTGTTTTCATTGTATTTATCCAAATAGTTTACAAAGAGTTAAATTTTAAATAGCATTTCTAGGTGAGGTTTGAAAGCTATGTACATATGTTGACTAATAAGCATACATTTATGGGTGTTTTATGATTAATTTTTTTTTTAATTTTTTTTTCCTTTGCAATGAATATTTAATTATTATTTATATAAATTTTTTTCTGTTTATATTAAATCTTCACTTTAAGCACTTTTTAAGTCAATTTATTGTTTTTTCTATTACTTTTTCTCGTTGATTTATTATTTATTAATGCTTATCGAAAATTTATAATTCCTTTTGAGATTTTTTTGTTTATTTTCTAACACATTATTTTTTTATTGATTTTCTTTCATTTATTTAATTTTTTTTATTTCAAAAAGGATTTGAGTGTTTTATTTATTTTAAAAATTTATTTTGATAAGTTATTTACTTATTTTTTCTTTAATAATTCAAGAGAATTCTTTGAAAGAAACGTATTATATAAACTTTTATAATATTCCTAGTTTTACCACAGTATTGTGGTTGAAAATGATTTTTTTGTTTTATAATTTAATTTAGCACTTTCAAACTTAAAACGTAGGTTTTAAGTTTAAATCTTTTACTTATTAACAATTTTCTTTAATTTATTATATGTTGACAATCATATTATATTCTTCTCTACAGTATTATTTCATTTTTTATTCATTATTATTATTTGATTATTTATTATGATTATATATTTATTTTATTATGCTTTTGCTACTATTTATTCTTCTTCTAGTTCATTATTATGAATCCTTATATGAATCCTTATATGAATTCATTATATGAAATAGTAATTTTTATTTATTATTATATATTTATTATTTTTAATTAATAATTTTTTTATTAATTTTTGTTTCTTTTTTAAATAATTTATTTTATATAATATATATTTTTTTATTATTTAAATTATTCACTGAAAAAATTTTCACATATTTGCTATTTATTTAAAAACAATTATTTTATTATAATTTTATAATATTTAAAAAAATTATATGATTTTTTAAAAACATTTTTAGTATAATTTAAATCCACATGCTTTATATATTTTTTTAACAATTCTTTTACTTTTTATGTTCACAACGAAAACGTGTTATTTCTTATTAAATCCTTTCAAATTACCTTTAATATAAAAAAAAAGAAAACACCTTTAAACGTTTTTATCAATTTCGCACTTTTCTTTAATTATTATATGTTGACAATCATATTATATTCTTCTCTACAGTATTATTTCATTTTTATTCATTATTATTATTTGATTATTTATTAATGATTATATATTTATTTTATTATGCTTTTGCTACTATTTATTCTTCTTCTAGTTCATTATTATGAATTCCTTATATGAATTCCTTATATGAATTCATTATATGAAATAGTAATTTTTATTTATTATTTATATATTATTATTTTAATTAATAAGTTTTTTATTAATTTTTGTTCTTTTTAAAAATTTTATTTTATTATAAATTATATTTTTTATTATTTAAATTATTCAACTGAAAAAATTTTCACATATTTGCTATTTATTTAAAAACAATTATTTATTTATAATTTTATAATATTTAAAAAAAATTATATTGATTTTTTAAAAACATTTTTAGTATAATTTAAATCCACATGCTTTATATATTTTTTTTAACAATCTTTTACTTTTTATGTTCACAACGAAAACGTGTTATTCTTATTAAATCCTTTCAAATTACCTTTAATATAAAAAAAAAGAAAACACCTTTAAACGTTTTTTCAATTACGCACTTTGAATTTCTTGCACTTTTTTCTATTTCTATTAAAATTATAAAAAAACCAAAAAAAATTATAATTTTTAAATATTTTCTTATTCGTTTTAATATTGTTTCTTGTTTTTAATATTTCACTACTTCCTCACCCGCCTATTCGTTTTCGTGTTTAAAATATGACTAAAATGTGCGATTTCATTGAATAAACTCTACAGCCCTATTAGCAACACAGGCAGTAATGAACAACAACGGCAATGAATATAATACACTTGCTTTCAAAAAACGAAAAGTAATGAAGAGAGTATTTACATGAGAGTATGTGTGTATGTGTGTGTGTGAGTAACAAAAAAAAAACAGCCAAAAAGTCAGCACATGTAGGAATAAAAATAATAATAATAATAAAAAGCAACAACAATTATACAAACAATAAAAATAATAATAATAAATTGTAAAAAGATCATGTTATTCACCGCCGTATGCTCATAGGGACAAGCAACACCAACAATAACAAAACATCATCGTGAGCGGCATAAATCGGCATCTTCATCGTCGTCATTAATAACGTACGTCGTACGTTGTGATTATTATTGTTATTTAGATGAGTAAGAAGTAAAAACTCATTGGATTTTGTATGCTGCTCACACATACACATACATGAGCACATGCACTTAAGAAATAAATAAATGTTTATTGTTGTTGTTTATCTTAATATTTATTGTGTGTTAAAGCTATTGTAAATATTGTTGATATTATTTGTTGTAAATGTCAATAATATCGTTATTGTTTTTGTAAATATTTGGCAATACTTCGGGAAATATTTATTTCGATTTTTTTTTGGAGATTTTCGTTTTCGATGAAAGAGCACAAAAGTAAAGAGAGTAAAAGAGAGTAGTAATGTTGTACACTAATACTTAGAGATTTGGAGAAAATTATTGATTCACATTCATTTAACCGTTGACATTTTGTTGGTATGAGTGTGTAATAATGCCTAGTAGCCAAATTTGAATTATTTTATATTTTAATGAATAATAATTAATGAAAATATGAATATAAAACAAAGAAAAATATTCTTTTGAATAAAACCGCCTCTATACACGTTTCATTTCTAGTTTGTTTATAAAAATTAGAGAATTGGATTGCAAACAATTTCTAAAGAATTGTAAACGCCGCTTTAACAAGTGAAAGTTTATTATTTGGCAACGCATTTGGTACTTGAAGTGTTTCGTTGCGCTCGCTGCTTTTAATTTTGAAAACCGTGTTTTTTTATAAATTTCAAAATTATTTTGTACTGTATTTTAATTCATATGTAAAGTATGTAAACATTTAATGAAACTGAAAGTTTCTAAATAATATTTTCACTTTTTTTGTGTGTTAATCTTCTCAAAAAAAAAAAAATAAAAAGCCACAAAAACACTGTTCAGAATTTTTAATAAAGCGATACACAAAAAAACCACGAAAGAAATGAACTCATTTCTGTATATATTATACGATACGCGTTATAAAAAAAGATGAAAAGAATTGTGTTTATCGTATTTCTTTTTTTTTTTAATAATTTAGCAATACTAGTCTCGCAAAAATGTTTCAACATATTGTAAAACATAAAAATAAATATTTAAAATAACATGTCACGCTCAGCGAAAGTAGATTTTTTTTGTTAAAACTACAAGAAAAAAATAGAATGAAATAATACACATTGTTTGTTATAAATTTCTTATTCAAAAATATTCATTCAGACGAAAAAAATGTTTTTTCTTTAATTTGCAGAAAGAGTAAATAAACATCCATGACTAAAGTTTTTAAATGTGTTTAAATAATTTTTATAAATAAATAATAGAAAAAACTCATAAGAAATAAATTGGCAATACAAAGCAAGAAAGCCATTTTAAAAATAAAAAATAAAATATAATTGATCAGACTCCACATGTTTTACAGTTATTGCATATAGGGAAGTATGACAACGCTTTATACCACCCAACACTGTAGTCTGGAATAAATTTTCCCTAATTTGACGTATGCTATGCTTGCTATGTTTACGCAGCAACTGAACTAAGGCTGCTGCGAATTACTAACCATTAGAAATATCGTGACAAGTGACGTCATTTCTCACATATGTGTACAAAAATCGACTTATTTGCCTTGTAATCCTTGTAAGTAATCCTTGTAGTAATGTTCGCTTTTATATAAAAAATTTAACACCGAATTTTTTTATGGAAATTTCAAAACACCTGACTTGAGTTTTTTTCTTTCTTTGTAGTTCCTTATATGCGTCATAATAAAATCAATTTCAAAAAACATTTACACTTCCACGGCGTTAATTAATGAATAATAAATTTTTCATTTAAAGATTTAAATAAAACTCAAAAGAACATGTAAATTTAATACGCAAATAAAATTCAATTCCAAAACAAATTCTATTGAATTGCGTTGATTATTTATAAGAATTTGTTGGTATTTGAATTCAAAAGTTTTATATGTTTGAGGGGACAATAAAAATTAAAAGCTTTTAAAACAAATTCTTTGAGATAGTTTTCAACCACTTTTAAAATTGAATCGGGCGAATGTTGCTTATAAAGCTATGCATCGTTGGGGAATTAACCGCATAAATACGGCCTTTAACGCGGCCGCACAAAAAATATGTAAAAATAGTCAAAATCTGTCGTATTGTGAGGCTTGTAAATACCGTCATATTTAAACTACAAACAACATCTCAAATAAAATGACTTCGCCTTAGCAGTCTTTTGGGCAAAACTCTAAGGATAAATGAAATTGCCATGAAAAGTTTATCAAAAATCTGTTGCATGGAGTCGATTTGAATCTATAGATCCTGCCACTCATAGTAAAATTAACACATGCAATATAGGTGGCGGGAGAAGGTAGGTTGTAATCCTGACTAACGACCAATTAAGTAAGTGGGTAACAGTTTTTGGACATTCAGCCTTATTACAGTTATCGAATTGTAAACGAATTCCTACATTATTGTAATAGACTAATTAAGATTTCTTTTTGAACAACTTAATTGGTTGCACTTAAAATATTTTTAAATTTAATTTTATAACACTTTGTCGCTATTGTTGTTGTGTTTGTTATAAAATTTTTGTAAATGCATGTACACATACTATATAGTGTACGTACATGCTTTTTCTAGGTCATTTACATATTACGTACTCCTCTCTATCTCTCACTCTTTCTTATTCAATGCATTTTTATTTATTGTTATTATTTTGTTGCTTTTATTGCTATTGTTTATATTACATATTAAACTAATTTATTAAGCTTTTATCTTTGTTTTGTTTTTGTTTTGGCTTTTGCTTTAGTTTCGTTTCACTGCCATTAAAAATACTCTGAATAATTCAAACCAGAAAAAAAGTTTAAGAAAAAAATTTTTTCTATAATTTATCATGGTCTGGGGGTCTGCCCATTTGTTTAGTTAATTTTTTTATGGAAATATTTTAAAAAAAAAAATAAAAGCAATTATTTTCAAAAGCTTTAAATACCATTTGAATGTGTTATTAAACAATTATTACATAAAATCTTAAGTAATTTGTTATTGAAAAAATAAAAACTAAAAACAATAATTAAGAGCATTAAAAATATGAAGAAAAATTGAATAATTCGTTATTATTTCCTACAACAAAATTTTATAAAATAAAAAAAGAAAGAAAAGGATTTCTTTAGAAACTAAAATATTATTTTCCATAACAAACTTTTTGTATAACAAAATGCGAAAAAAAATTTCGATAATAAATTTTATATAAAAAATTTTCGATAACAAATTTTGTA
>QOCX01000016.1:202042-394409 GCA_005959815.1 Sarcophaga bullata | reverse complement strand
TATATACAAAATTTTATATAAAAAATACTCGATAACAATTTTTTATACAAATTTTCGATAACAAATTGTTTATACAAATTTTCGATAACAAATTGTTTATAAAAATTTTCGATAACAATTGTTTATATCATAAATTTTAAAGGATCGATAACTGTTTTCGGTAACAATATTTTTGTATATTAAAAACTTAACAATTTAGAGGCATTAATTAAACAAATATTTCCCTTGTGTACCATACATACATATGTGCACGTGCATGTATTGGTTAAATAATTCCAATTAAAAATTATTTTGCGTTTTAATCTATTTAATTAAAACGAAAATAGTCTTGTGTTGTGTTGTTATTAGAAATTTTACATTAAAAAATTATTAAGAAAAAAAAAAAGAACAAAACGAATCAATTTTTTTTTTTTTTTTCATTCCAACATTTCATTCAAATTACAGTTGAAGGTGGAATCAATTGAGGCAAGTACAACAACAAAACAAATTTGCTTAAAATTATTATTTTTCACTCACTTGATACCAAAACAGTGAAAGCTTTTAATAAATGATTCGAGAACTTATGCTTGTAAAAGGCTTTAGTTTACAGATTTTAGTACGAGTTTCACTGTTTTGAAGCCAATGCTGGTGAATATAAAAAAATAAAAAAAATATAAAATAAAAACATTCTTCCATAACAAACATTTCTAACATCTCTAGAGAATGTGACATGATTAGACAAAAAGTATTGTGGTTTTGTTTTTATTAGAAGTTTTTTTTTATTAAAAAAAAAAGCGAAAAAACGGAAAACCAAGCAATAAATAAAAAAAAATTCTTAAAAGAAATTTTTCATAAGCAACATCCCATAGAAATTTACTCACTGCTGACAGACTACTCACTCACCCATTAATTAAAATAAATTGTATTGTGTGGTGGAATAATGAAGTCAAAGTGATGGCATAAATGAATGAATGAATGAATGAACGAATTGAACGTGTGTGCAACATTTAATGTCAATGGAGACTCTGAGTGACAAATATCGCCCCTAACTTAAGTAATTTAAGGAATTTCGTTATAAATTTTAAGTGATTTTTCTAAATGAAATACACTTAGAGAAAAATAGAAAAAAAAATACTGTGTGTTAATTTCGCAATGACTCTCGTATAAGCTTTTAAAATAACATTTCGTTTTCAGGCCTTAAAACACATTCCGTTTAAAAAAAAACAATTTGTTTTTGTCTATTAAAATTTTTGTCCATCAGCATTAAAATTCCATTTCTTATAAGATGAAAAACAACAACAACAACAACAGCAGCACAATTGTAAATTTTTCTCTAAAAAAAAAAAATAAAAAAAAGACCGCCTGCAACCTACTCACTCACACGTTAAATAATAAGTGTTAAGACTTTCTTACACTGTGTGTAATTTTTATGTTCATATTTCCAATTTTTTTCTCTTTATTTTCTTTCATATTTAATTTCTTTTAGTAAAATGCGTAAAATTAATAACAACAAAAAAAATTGTTTTTTAAAATTATTTTTAAACTGGCCACACGCCAACAATTTCATATGAAAATGAATATTTTTCTTTCACTTTTTTAATGTTTTTGCTAAATTTGTTACGAAAATATGAGTTCGTTTTCATTTTAAGAAAATTTTAATTGTTAAGAGAAAAGGCCCCGGAATGGGATTAAATATGTGATCAATTTATAATAAAAAAATATTAGTTTAATGGTTTCAAAATCAACGGCCTACCAAGGCTGTCAGGTGTTAAATATCTTTCATCCGTAATGCCTTTATGTACGAACACAGATCTGTTGAATGCCCAGAGGATTGATTCCAATTTAAACAGTACGGTTGATAGCGTTGACCAGTTGCACAAAGAATTACTAAGTTTGGAATGACTGGATGAGTTACAAATGCACAGTCGGAAATATCCCTTCTATTAGCGAAAGTGTGGCGAATAACAAAAATTTCGATGACTTTCCTAGTAACTGAGCATATTTTGCTGTTTATTATGTCATACTTTGCTTTTGGATTTGCACTTTCATTCCTATAAAGTAGAACTTCTAACATAATTAGTTATTCAGTTAGGATTACAAGCCAGCTTTTCATACCGCCCACGTTGTGTGTGTTAATTGTTTCCATGAGTAGCTGGAGCTACAGTGTAAACTCGGCTCCAAACTTTTAATGTTAATTTTATTTTTGCCAAAAAATATTTCATATTTCATTATGTTCGAGATGTTTGAATCACGGGCTCTCTTCTACTTCCTACTCGACTACGGCTTGGTCTTTACAACCTTCTAGCCAGTATTGCAACCTAGCATCTCACACCACCCATGCTTTACATAGAAATAAAAATTGCATCGAAATTAAAGTTTTACGGGTACCATATTTAACCTGAGTTTTGAAACTTTAATAGGAATACTAATTTTTCACAACCTTTCATTAAATTCTTTGCCATTTTCTTGCAAAATTTTTTAAGAAAATATTCTCAAACACTGTGTGATGTGTGTTATTTTTTTGATCATAATCTATTTAAAAAAAATTAAAATTTTTACTTTAAATTTATAACCCACACACTCACCGAGATATTTAATGTCGGCAAAAAACAACGGCAAAACGGTATTAAAAATAAATTTTTTAAATTCTTATTTAATCTTCCAATTTATTGTGTCATTTATTTATTACAACAGCAACAAAAAAAAATTATTTTTTTTCTTATTATTTGTTTGTCATAAAAAATATTTGTTTGTCATTAAACCGTAATTTAAGGTAACAGGTGCTACTGCCACAACTCAAACCATGAGTATCAGTATCATGAGCCAATAGTTGCGTTTCACTATACTTGCATACATAAATGACAAAGAATTGTCGAAGGTGCCAGCCAGCCAAGTTTGGCTGGCAATGCCACCATCATCAAAATGTAATTTTAAATTCAAATTCAAATTTTGTTTTGAAAATTCATATTCAAATATTTAACTTACTTACAGTCTCTGTACAAGTGTGTGTGTGTGTGTGTGTAAGTGTGTGTGTGTGTGTGTAAGTGTGTATGTGTACGTTTTTTATGAGCCTGCACCTTAATTATTTTTTTTTTTTTTTTTTTTTTGCACACACTGTACTCCACGTAGTGAGTTTGTCTCTAAATAATGTGCCAAAAACAGAAAAGAAAAAAAGAAAAAATATTCGAAATAAAATATCGACAGGCAGAAATCGTTTTCACACCAGAAGAAACTGCATAAAGATTTCAGATTTTATAATGACAAGTGGAAAGAAAATAAATGCACATGACAATTTTTTAATTTTTTTTTTATTGTTATTGTTATTGCTGCTGCTGTTGTTATTCGCAGATAAAGGCAATGAACTGTTTTTGGCAAACGAAATACAATAAGAAAACCTGATAGTCTTTTGGTGATTAAAAACGTATTCAACAAGAGTACCAAGAAAAAGAGTACAAGAAATATTCTACACCTTCTTGCTCTATTTCTTATTTATCGATTTATGTAAAAAGAAATGTGTTATCGAATTTTGGTTAATAAAACAAACTGATAATTGTTATCGATATCATTTAACTTTCTTAATTGGTCATTACAACCCTTTCGTCAGGATTAGAATAGGTTAGGTTTCTCACACCACTCATGTTGTGTGTGTTAATTTAAACAGTGAGTAGAGTGGGACCGTCAGTTTAATGTCTACTCCGAAGAACGATAGCAATTTTATTTTATCCTCAAAGTTTTTACCACAAGACTGCTGAGAGGAAGTTGCTTCGCTGATGTCTAAGCTAGGAGCTAGACTAAGGCAACTGCATGGTTATCTAGTCACCAAAATTAAGAGACTTAAATCTTCTCTACACAAATCCCCTGACTCTTATGGCCTAAAGAATAAAATACCAACAATGGACTTCTTAAGAAGGTCAGGCAGCACAACTGCTTGGATAAGAGTAGAAGTCAATCAGCACTAGGCAATAGTGGAACCTGAGAAAAGCTTGATAAATGGAAATTGGAAACTGATTTTATTTTTCACTTTCCACATATGTCTTACAACTGCCGGGGCTATTCAATTCAATTTATTTATTTATTACCTGGTTATTTAAACTCTCTTTTATTATTATGTTATTATGTTATGTTTTAATCTGTTTGTTAAACTCCAATCATTTAAAAAATAATTTTTTTTAAGAAAACAAATTAAATTTTTTATTACTTTTGATTTTTTTTCCTCTTCTTCGGTTTTTTTTTTCTTTTTTGTTTTTGCCTACAAAACTTCCCACTTTAATCTGGCTTGACCAGCTTTAATCGGCAGCTACTACTCCATCATTTAATGCTGTTGCCTTCAACTGTCTGGCTATTTATCTTTGGAAATTAATCTTGAAGCAATTAAAGAGAGAAATTATTTTAAGCTGCTTGCTTTTCTTCTATTTTTCATTTGCAAACGAATCTAGTAGTTGGTTTAATTTAAATTAAAACAGAAACAAAAAACAAAAAACAAAAAACAAAATTTGTTTTGCCACTAATTACCTTCTACAGACGACGACACCATCACATTCATATCAAGTTGCTAAGCAGCATAGGGGAAAACAATTTCCCATGTAAAGTTAAACAAGAAATGTTTGAACGAAAATATTTTGATTATGAAATACAAACTTATCACTCCTTGATTGCGCCAGATGACGATGATGATGATGATGCTCGTAATAAACAACATCACAAATTGCTATTTTGATTTGCTTTTAAATACAAATTAAAATTTTCTAAACGCTTAGTCTGAGCTTGACAAGCAACCAGACTAAAGCTTAAGGCAATAAAGCTTAACTTGTAGCCGTCGCCACACTATTTGGTGCTTTGCTGTTAAGTTCTTGCAGACGTCGTTGCAAGGAAAGTCTTCAAAAGTTGATCATTTTCTACACACAATTAATGAAACAGTATCAATGGTCGCATTTTAAAAAGTGTGACCAGCATGTTTCCATAACACAACGCTTGGCTACAGAAAAACCATAATAACAAATTAACTCTTTAACTATCATAGGGAGAATCCATTATTGGTTTTAGGTAACGTTTTCTCCCATTACCATGGGAATGATTCAATTTCGTAATGTCATGATCCTGAAAGGGTTAAGTTTTAGTGAATATAGTTTCCTTGGTGGGTCACATTTGCTTTGTTTCCGTTTAGACTTTTGCCTAGAAAATGTTCGTTGTTGATAAGATTTTTCAGTTTTTTTTAGAAGAAACGATATTTTCTTCTCTTCCTTATTTCATATTTCGATGCCAAGTTTGTCTCTCCAAAGACAGACTCATTTAGATTGAAAAAAGAAGGAAGAAAATTATTCATAAGCCTTACAATTTATTGTTTATGGTTAAAGCGTAGGCTGGGCTAGCTTTTCTGATACAATGAAGTCAGTTTTTTTTTTGTTGTCTTTGTGAATTGCCAAGGAGTTTATGGAATAGATGGATGGATAGCTGGATTGGCAGGAGAACTGCTGCACTGGTCCTAATTCTGGTTGTTTAAATGACTCTTAGTTGGCTGCTGTTGTCGCTTGCATGGTTGGCATGAAAGCAAAATTTATGACTTTTCATTTTCATATTAAAACAACAACACTGGCAACAACCATCATCCAGTAAGAGGAGCAGAGCATATCGTCAAAACCAGGCTAGAAAACGCAAACATTTAAAGGAAAAAATGTTTATGATGACAAATTTTATTTTTTCATTTTTTTCATTTTTTTTCAGTTTTTTTCAAATTTTCCTTTGGTTTTTATCTTATAAAACGATGAATAATGAATTATTTTTGTGATCAAACTTTACAAGAGCACCAGAGCACCATTTCGCTTCAGCAATGTTTTCTTCAAGACATGGCTTTTCTCCTTCTTTTTTGTTTTTGTTTCTTATTATTTCAAGCCACCACCAGCTGACAGTGATTTATGGCGCATTACAATGGGAATGAATTTTTTTTGTTTCATTTCCCAGCGAATAAACTAGTTTTCTTTTGTCGTTATAAAGCGCATATTTAGCAACTAGTTTAGCCTATAAAAGGGTAATTGAAGAAATTGTTTTGCAAACGTGCGATCATAAAAAAATTTAAAAAAAAAAATGTTTTTTTTTCGAAATATTTTTCAAAATATTTACAATGATTTTAACCCCATTTAAGTCTACAAACCAAATTTATGCTTAAGCAGAATTCTTTCAAATTTGTAGTAAATAAACGCACCTTTTTATTTCAATCTTGCAACGAAGAAGTACAATTAATTTGAAAAAATTCGAAATCAATTTCGAAAAATCGAATTTAATTTCGAAAATATGAATTGAATAACGTAAATTCGAATGCCGGTTTGAAACCATAGAAACACCAATAATGTGAAAGAAAGAAGGATTACAGCTGTCCGAAAGGATTGATAGGAGTCTGCCTTTCCTACCACAATTCAAAAATTACGAATTTATAATAAAAATATCATGTGTTTAGTGTCTGTAACTAAATTATTTATTTTTCTCTTCTTCTTTTGTAGTTTAGCTTAACAAATTTAAAGTTCCGTTCCGTTTCGTTTCATTTTTCTTTTTTGTCCGCTGCAACTCCATTAAAGGAAATCTGTTCACCTTGACATTTTTACTTTGCTTTCCAACATAGAATTGAGATGGCAGAACAAGCAATAAAACTGTCGTCTGTTTACCAATAAGACTGATTGATGGTGGGCTATTTCCATAGTAAATTTAAAAAAAAAATCTTCAAAAATAGAAGAAAAAGCGTTTAGTCTGCCACAAGTTATTTAACACTCCCTTTTTTGCAATCACAGAAAATCTATTTATTAGGCAGACAGAGTCCGTAGGATAAAAAAGTACAAATTGAAGGAAAAACTAAATTCCTGTGTGTTGTGAAATTTCCATTTTCATTCGTTTAAAATAGTTTGTGTTCGAATAACAACAAAACATAGAAAAAAACGAATCAATTAAAACATGCATGTTGCTCTTCTATGGCTTTTTATGGCCATTTAAGTGGTGCTCTGTTTATTCTTGCATGCCGTATCCGTATCCGTATCCTATAGCCCATTGCCCCATATCTTTTATGTTTTCCAATTTATTTTATTGTCTCGTCGTCTATTTTCCATGCAATGTTTTTGTTTTTCTGCTTCTTATCATTCATTCACTCATTCAATAATTCTTTCATTCTGTCATTATTTCATTCGATCATTCTTTCATTTGATTGAGCCTTTGGAAATCAATCGCAATGCTTTGTTATCGCTATCGTGCGCCACTTTAAATTTTGTTTTATTACCGTTGTCTCTTGTTTTTATTGTTTTTTTATCGCTTATTTAGCATTTTACACAACTTCTCTAGTTCAATAAAAAAATTGAGCTGATGAGTATCGATTTAATTGATCGATCTATTGTGTTGATTTATTGAAAATTCTATTAAAAAGAGGAGATTTTTATTTGATTTATAATTTTTCTAAAAAAACAAAACAACAAAATAGCTATTGTAGCGTTACGTTTACTTTGAAATTTCTTTCTTTCTTTCTCATTTCTCCTTTCTTCTCCACTTTTACGATACCCCTATCCTTTCTATGTATACCTGAAGGTAGCCCTTTGTACTTTTCTTACTTAAACAAATCCAAGTACGCCAATAGTAATGACAGTGTTGCCAGTTTCCTATCTCTTTTCTTTTTCATATTTTTGTTGTTTCTATTAACTTTCATGTTTTTATTTTTAATTCTTGTTTTTAATAAGGAATTGGCTTTTGAATTGTAAATTCTTTAATAAAAAAAGTTATTTGACCAATTTTGCTGCAATAACACAACTAAACAATCTCTTATTAAAAAACGGCGTGATTGTTGGCAGTCTAAAGCAACATGTTGCACGATTCGTTACTTTAAGCAATAAAAAAATAGGTGTCAGGCATTAATTTAATTTTTTTTAAAGCAATAACTTCTTTTCCTTTTTTTTAATTTTTCATTTTTAGTTGCTCTTAACAATTCGAGTATAGCGCACCATATGTTTCGAGAGCTTTTTCGGGCTTGATTTGGTATAAAGTTTGATTGTCTGGCACTTGGAATTCCATAAATTTGCTTGTTTTTTTTTTCATTTAATTTCAATTGGTAACATGACTACAGCTTTGCTTCAATGAGTTTTAAAACAAAAACAAACAAAGAATCAAAGAATCAAAGAAAAAAACAAAATAAATTTATGACCCAATAATTTAAAACCAAAAAACAAGACGACTTTTTACACTTGGTTGGCATCATTGCCGTTTTTTGGATTACATGACATGGCTTTGATGATGAAATTAATGACAGCATCATTTTCTTACTTTTCCAACAAACAAACTCACACACTTACAAACACTCAAATCTAATTTTAAATAGGCCTCATTTGCAAAATTTTCGAAAGTTGCCAGTTAACATGTCATTTAAATAGAGGTTATCAAAGAAATTGGAACAATCCTGATGGCAAATGACAAATTGCTTCAGACAAATCTAGATTTCATATTCAAACATTGTAAATCAAGTCTAAAGGAAAAACATAACGGGTTATCCATCTAGTGGATTTAAAACTGCCGACTACCAGTTGTTAAATGTCTTCCATCTGAAGAAGAAAGTAACAAATAAAGATCAAATTACAACAACAGAACTGTACAGAAAGACTACAATAAGAGAATTAAAAAATATAACAAGGACAAATCAACACTTAGTTCTGGAAGTTGCCAGACCACAATTAAACAAAGTATAAATAGAATCATAGATCTCAATATCAGAGAAGTTAATAGAGGACAACACTCTAAAGCCATTGAAGAAACCTCTGCTCTTCGCCTCTGCACACCAGGGGACAGGTACGCAGGAAAGTTTCCAGTGGTTTTAGGATTCTGCAAAGGGATTCAAAGCACTTAAATGTGCCCTTAAGAGGTACAAAAAATTGCACGGCTGAAGTGTCAATTTAGTACGTTTACGCCTTACGCTATATTTGCCCTCAAAAAAGCTGAAATTAAAAACTTTCTTTCAGTGTATTTTGTCTTGTCTAGGCCAGCACATTCAGTCTCATAATTTTTAATGAAAAGTTGTCGATATAATAGTTGCTGTTGTAGTTGTTGCATATTTGTTATCCATTTAACATGAATTAAATGTAATAAAATTAGAACACTTTGGCATTCCTCTGCCCCCATTGAATGCCAAATACTTGTCATTGCCAGCAACAGTTACAGGATAGAGCTGGTAGCTCATGCAACATCTCAAGCTGCGTCTTTAGGCCTACACATTCATGTGTACAAGCATATGACTGGCTGGCTGGCTGACTGGCTGTTAGGCCATCCAAAGGAAGATGTTACGCTTGCCATACAAACTGTGTCACTCACGTAAATATTTACGAGATAAACAAGATACAAGAAAGCAAACCTAACAGATACAAATTAATAAAAAAAATAAAATAAAAACGAAAATTAAACCATAAACTACTTATGGTTTAAGAATGAATATCTTCTCTGAGAAAAGAATACTTAGTTTTATTTTGATTCTATTTTCTTGAATAGAAAAATGGGTCTAGAATACAATACAAAACAATAAAAAAAAAAGAAAAGAAAAATAACTTTTTATTTCTGTGTAAATAAAATAAAATAAAATAAAAATAAAATAATGTCGTCTGGTTATCATTTCGTTTTTTTAATAGAAAACAAACCAGATTTACGTCTTGGTCAAGTAAGTGACCCATTTTTCTTTTGTTTTATTCACTCTTCAATACAATATAAGAAAAAAAAACGATACATTTAGCTCACATGTCATTAGAATCGTTAAATAAATAATTAACGACTTTGCATTCATTTGTATTTGATTTTTTAATTTTAATTTTAATTTAAATTTTTTATTGTTTAAATATTACCATTTAATGTCTGAGTTTTATTTATTGAAACATTTCGGTTTTTTTCTTTCCACGCAACAATTATTTTTAATTTATTTCTCCAGGTGGTTGAAAAACACAATTTCAAGTGGTTTTTGTTTTGTAAATTATTTTCTGTATAGAGGCTGGCAAAACGCTGTCGACGTAAAAAATTACAAAAACAACAAATAATTATTATTGTTTCGAACTCATGCATGTTTTCAAATTTTTTGACACAATGAAACCAATCTAAACTACACCACACCACACCACACCACATCCACTCCAATGGAAAATGTAACAAAAATGCAAAGAAAAAAAAATAATTATTCAAAGAAACAAATAATTGTTAACACTATTACTTATCACAGTGTACTTTGGGATTTACCTTTATACTACACTTCACTATCTTGAAAACAATGCAAAGGATACGAATTACAAGATTTTTAATTTGTACGTGATGTAGACAATGTAAATAAATCGAGTTTATACAAATTTAGTAACATTGTCAATTTTGCATGATATAAACAATCTGAAAAACATGCAAATCTTAATATGATTAATATTTACATTATGTAGACAATGTAAATAATACGAATATATAATAATTTCCAATCATTACATGATGTAAACAGTGTAAATAATAATAATTTATGAAAATTTGAATATTACATGATGTAAATAATGTTAATTTATGAACATTTCTAATTTTTACATGATGTAAAAAATGTAAATAATTAGAATTCATGCAACTTTACATGTATAATTAATTTTAATAATATTAATTTATGGACATTTTTAATTTTTACATGATGTAAACAATGTACATGATGTAGAATTTATAAACAATGTGGACAAGACTTTAATTATAACCAAATCAAATAAAATATAAGCAGAGACGGAGTAAGTGAAATAGGAAGACAAAAAAACACACAGAAACGTTAGTATTGTTTTCAGCCGATGATACTTTTTCTCCACTTGTGGGTATTGGCAACTGTTGTGTTTGGCCAATAAATGTTATTATTTGGCAGGCAACAGCTTAAATTAAATTAAAAAAGAATTCATTGGCCAAGAAAATGAAAACGAAATATGAAAACAGTAAAAGAAAACTAAGGGAGCGGCTTTGAAAGGTGCAATAAGAAGCTATTAAACGCTGCCAAAATTATAATCATAAATTCCCTATTAAAAATAAAATAAAATATTAAGATTTTATTGATGATACTTACCAGCAATAATTTGTTTTCAAATTTCCAATAAGACGCTTAACGTTTTACATGCTATAAAGCAGATCATTAAACAAAAACGACAATTTAGCGCTTTTATCAAACGAGAAAAGAAGCTGAAAATACAAGAGAAAAAAAGAATTTAAAATTATTTATTTATCAAAGAAACAAAAGCTTTTTCAATAAAAATCATTTCTACATAATGATGAGTAATAAATAGCGTAACAAATATAACATACTTTAAGGATTCTATTTGTCATCCAGTAATGTGGTATACTTTTAGGCTATATTAGAAAAAAATTTCCCATGATTCATCATACTTTTTAGTTGAAAAATATGAGAAAAAACATAAATAAAAATAAGAAAATGACTTAACGTTTGTGGAATTTCCCAATAAAACGAAAATGACTCGAAAGGTTAAAGAAAAAACCAAATAAAAGGGCAATAAAATAAAAAAAAAAACTTAAAGCAGACAAAGGTAATTAAAGGGTAGAAGCCAAATCAGTCTTTTTACTTCAAAGGTACTTTAAAAAAGTACTTTTTTATGTAAACTATGAAAACTAACTATGCGAAATCATGACTTGGGTTCCTTATTTAAAAGCTACTTTTAGCCCCCCGTATCAGCCTTACACACTTTCAACATCTGAATTATTTTTTTAAGACAGAAAGAAAGACTTTTATCTTATGGTACTTTTTTGACGTACTTTTTACTTTATAAACTGTTTACTTAAAAATATTCCTCAAGGTACTTTTTTTTATAAATTATATGACTTCTCTTTCAGAATCAAACTGAAGTATTTTTTTTTTTCAGTTAAACAATAAAAATTCTTGTTTAAACATATTGCTCGTAAACAAATTAATTGTTTGAAAACCATTATGAATCTTTATTATTGAGTCAAACAATACTTTAGCATTATTTGTTGGTTGTGATCATCGCTACACGATGCACTACGTTGTATTTAATTTTGCCCATTATTTATTTAAGTACCCACCGCCACTTAACGTTGAAAATCATTGTTTATTTTCATAATTTTTGTTGAATGTCAATAACACCTATTGCTTCTTTTTGTTCAATTCTGTTTCTTTTTTATAATTAATTTGTTTATTTTGCTTTTCTTCAGTCGTTTTGTTTAAGGAAAAAAAGTTCAGTTTGTCTTTATTGACTGTAATTTTCTGTCTTTTTTTTTTCAGTCCCTTCTAAAGCATTTTCTTAGAAAAACTTCACAACTCAAGTTCAAGTGCAGACCAAATATAGCGGCCGTCACATTTAAATTGTTACGCAGTTTGTCAGTCTGTCAGTCAATCAACCCCATTGCGTTCAGTTTAGCAGTACATTTTTTGTAGAAAACAGCGCTTCTTTTTCTTCTTTTTTCATCTAACAATTGACAATAGAGAGAAGCGACGTTTATGACTCGTTTGACCAAATAAATATTTGCATAACTGCAGCTTAAATAAAAAATAGTAGCTTTTAAGCAGCTGCTGTTCTTTCTTTTGGAGGAACAATGAAAAGATTTTTATTGTTTGTAGTTCTATTCAACGATTGGCTTTAATTGGAAATGTTTTAAAGTGGCAAATATTTGAATGAAATTATTTAAAATCAGTAATAAATGTAGAATGAATAATAATTCATTCTTATTTGCTATTTACAAAGTTCCAAAGAAACCCTATTTATTGCTGAAATCTCTATAACCAAAATGAGTCCAGTCCCCTTAGTTTCTCTTTCAGTCCTTTTCATCTACATAAGTTTAAGTCCATTTTTTTTCTTGTAACACAGTGTAATTTCTTAAAGCCATTCAACTTAATAGCACTTCATTTGAAAGTCTTTCTTGAAAAAGATTTTTTTATGGAAAATAAAATTCATGGCTATGGTTTATTAAATTTTCATGGCTTTCAGAGTTTATAAAGAAAAGCCCTAAATCTATAAAGCAAGATGCCGTGAAAAGCTGTGATTATTTTCTTTTTTTTTGCCATTTTGAAGCGGTTTTAAAGAGGTATAACAAAATGTTGCTTATGCTACTGGTAACTACTTTATTTATCATAAAATGCTTTTACTGTTCATCATAAAATGGGAGAAAAACTATGCCTTCAAGATCATTTCTAACACTTTGTTTTTTTGCTTTAAAACCGTTATTTGATTGTATGGATTTTATGCAAAAAGAAGCCATTATAATCATTTTAAATATTTTCAAGAACATTTTCTTTAATAAGAAAAACTGTGTTTAATTTGGAACACAAACCCATCAACATGCCTTTTATAATTAAAATGTAAATAATAAGCACGCCATAAAGTAACAACCATGGGCAAATAAATTAAAAACGACGGTGTCACCGCTACAAGCTACCTGCTGTGAAAGAGAAAATTTGTTGTTTTTGACGAGAAGTCTTGAAAGTCTCAACAAAAAAATTTTTTTATTTAAATGATGATAAACAAGCCTTGTCATGCTTTAGAAAAACATATTTTATTTAAATGTTCATTAAACAATTAAAGTATTAACAAAAAATAACGTTTTATTAATAATTAACTGAACGTTAATAAAAAAACGTTGTTAATTTATGCTGTTTATGTCTCGCACTAAGTATGCTCCACTATTTAACAGTTTAACACACTGAAAGCATACATGCAGGTTGGATTGTTTACATTTTAGTTATGTTACTCACTCACTCACTCACACTGAGGAGACCGTAAAGGAGTAATAACGATGGCTCTTATAACAGTTATTGTAATTAGAGTGTTGTCAGTGCAGTTATTTTTTAAGTGTGGATAATTATGCATTTTTTATAAGAAAGAAGGATTTTACTAATGGGGAATGCATTTTAAACATTAAGCACATTATGATTTTAATAAAATTAAGCATTAAAATAATAAATATAAACTTAAAATTTTTAAATAATGATTAATTCATTTTGTTTTTTCGCCATACAAAACTATTTTCACAATTATCACTTGCAATATTTTATCATTTTCTTATATTTAATATTCGTGTTTTTGCAATTTTCAGTTGGTTAACGCCCCTCCTTGACATCTTAAAATAAAATAAAGAAACAAATAAAAAAAAACAAATTGAAACGCAAATTGTTACATTCAAAAAGCTGCGCAATGCAGTGCCCTACTGACAACGCTGCCGATGCCAATGATGTCGTTGATGGTGTTGACCTTATTCCCTTGCATATTGCATGCAGTTTAGCTGTGAAAATTCATTTCAATTTTATTTTTTCATTATTATTAAAAAATATAAAAATAAATAATAAAAGCACTTTGCAGTTTCCATTATTTCGTATACCTCATGAAACACTGACCGGTGACCTTTAAAAACACATGCTTTCAAGTGAAAAAAATTGCCACATGACCTCTTTCAGTGTTCTAATGCCAAAATTTTATGTTTTTCATATGTTTTTAGCAGCTAAACACAATTGTACAGGTTTTATTGAAATTCGAACTAAAGGTTAAAAGATACATTTAAAGCACACATTTTTAGTGTGTCTTTTGACATCCTTTAAGTTTTGACCTCCTTTAGTTTATTAATGGAAAAATTTTATTTTTATCAGGGATTTCTAACCAATCATAGTTTGAATTTTTATGGATAGAGCCACATATTCAATGCAAAATGTATCACAATGAGCTGCAAAATAGACCCAATTGCTGAAAAATACATGCAATTCGAATTCTATAATGGAAGCAAGCAATACTTTCGGCACTGCATAGATTACGGCGATGCACAGTTCTGGTCACGTCTGTAACGCTCGCAGTCTCATTAAATTTCTTTATACTTTTGCTATTTCTTTGGACAGTGGATGAGCTTTGCGACCATGTTCAAATGCTCAAAAAGAATTCTTCGGTTATTAAACGATCCACATTCTTAAGGGTAGCGGACCCTCCTGATTGTATACTGCATTCCAATGGAGTTTTAATGCGGAGATATTTTATCAAAAAACAAACAATCATAGAAAAAATGCTCTTGATTTAATTTTATAACGGGTTTTGTTATCATTCTCTCTCTCTCACTCTCTCGCTGTGTGTAGCTCCCCGGTAAAAATTAAAATAAAAGACTGTTCCCAGTATAAAAAGCGCAACAACAAACATTCAATGGTAACAACATACTTCACTTACTACAGCACATTATGGCTGTTGTGCTCTCACACGTATCCATACACATGTCACCCTTCTGCTTTTGTTTTTTTAACTGCTTCCGTTTTGTTTCTTTTCTGCTGCGACGAGTGGTTTTACATTGCCGGTGATTTTTTTTTTGCATTAAAGCACCGTTCTTTGGTGTTTACAAAAAGAAGGAAGTTCATGTTGTTTGATATACAATACAACAATAATAGCAATAACAGCAACAACAACAAGAATAAAAATACTTTAGATTAATTATGTGTAAATATGGTGGGAAAATTGTTTTTAGTTTTGTTTTTGTATTCGCAGTGAATTTAAAGAGAATTACAAAAATATGGCAGCCAGAAGTCAATGAAGGGTTGAGAAGGAATCACAACACTAAATAACTAAAGAACTCATTCGTAAGCATACATTGTGTATGCGAGTGTGTGTGTGTCATAAACTTGCCATTTATTTTATTACTTTAAAGAAAGAAAGAGAGAGAGAGTATAAAGCTGTTAAGTCATAGCAAATAAAGAAGGAAGAATTTTGATTTCTTAAAGAAATCACATGACTATGCATGTGTATGCATATTCAATATAGAAAAACCTAATAAATGTGCAGTTGCCAACCTGAATTAAGAAAAAACCGACTTTTAAAGTTAAAATACATAATTTTAATCGAATATTTATAATTTTAAATAAAAAAAATTAATAAATTTATAATATTTAATATTATTAACAAGCCTTTGGCTACAATATCATATCAATTTCAGCAACTGTATTATTAATTGCCAGTGTTTTCTTTAACAAAACCAGCATTTGTTGTTTAGTGTCAAGTTTTTAACACATTTTTCTCTTTTTTTTTGTAGGCTGTTTGTTATAAGTTTTAATTAAAACAAAACAAGTTAAAAAATATTGAAAATTAATACGCCAAACTGCCGTTAGATAGGCCTTGGGCCATAGACGAAATTAATATTGTTTTTCATTAAAATATTTCCAACATGTTTATTAACTACTTTTTTTATCCGTTTTCATAGTAACCAATGTTAATTAACGAAACAATAAAGAAAGTTTAGTTTCAAAAATTTTAAATATAAACAGCAAGTAATTTAAATTAATAAATTTGTTCAATAAAATTGCATACATTTTCTCTTTAAATTGCATTTAAAACTAAATTTTTTGTTTTAGTGAAACTTTAAATTCATATTGTATTCTTTTTTTTTAAATGAATTAAGCACTGGTATTTTATTTAAATTATTTTAAGTATGCAAAAATTTGCGAAGAAAGTAACTACACAGTGCATAAAAATTATGCAAAATTGCATAAAAAATGGGAAAATTTATTTCAAACAGATTTCCATTAACGATTAACTGTTGCATTTTATAAGCAGTATATCAAAAATTTCGTAAAATCTAATTGTGTACAACGTTATCAGCCCTGTGCATCACAGCATTGTACGCAGTTCCGAAAATATCACTTATGTTCAAGGCAGTTTAAGGGATCTGTTCCACGGTTCATTATGATATATATTGCATATGAAATGATTGGCGTTTTTAGTGAAAAGGAAAGCAATCACCTCAGACTACGTAGAGTATGAATAACAATCCGTGCTTTTTTCTACAAAGGAGTCTTTAGTAGTCAGTGAACAGTTTGCTTTCACTATCGAAATGAAAACTAAACAAATATTTGCCGAAATTTATAATAAAAGTGCCATATTTATTGTATAAAGCGCAGTAAATAATTTAGTAATTGATTTTTATGGCGTACGCTCTTAAATTGTTTGTTTATTACCAGCGTTGCCATTTGCCAAGTTTTTCCTTTTTTTCCAAGTTTTATGAGAGGCGAAAAAGTTTTCACTAAATCCGTTTTCTAACAATACAAGCTTTTCGATTTAAAATTTTTTCAATAAATTCAATAATAACCCGAAATATTTACATTTTTGTATAAAAGATTGTGTATTTAATTAATTTCGGGCAGAAGTAGCAAAGAAACACCAACAAAGAGCATCGGGCTCCAGTTTTTCCTTTAAAACTTTTGTGACTTCTGTAGAATACAAGTTTTTTTTTGGTAAAAAAAGTTTTTTTATCCCCAGGAGAAAAAAAATTAAAAAAAAAATTACTGGTAACGCTGTTTATTACAAAACCAGTAAAAAAATAAACATAATTTAATGGTATTGCATCGATGGCTCATAAATTATTGAAAGTTATTTTCAATTGCATATTTTTTTATTCGTGTTTTGGCAATAATAAGATAAAAATAAAAACAATAGCATTATATGCGTGAGCTAAGCTTAAAAATTTTTATTTATAATACATTAGAGGATTTTTTTCTTTTTGTTTAACAATAAATAAGTTTTCTAAGGCAATATATGGCAAATAATTTATCTTTTAAAATATTTTTTTTTAATCTTTAACAACATTTAACGCTTAAATTATACAATATTAAAAGGTATGTTTTTGATTTTTATAACATTTTATGATTACGGTGAATTTTCTTTGTGTTTCCATTATTATTTGGTGTAGCAGAGTAAGACAAGCATTTAATTTTTATTATTTTGTTATTTTTAATTATAAACTGACCATTACTTATTTATTATTTTTAGTTTTTTAATGATTATTTAAGGTGTTAGGCATGAAAAAGCAACAAAAAAAATTAATGATGTAATAAAGCAAAATTTATAACAAAAAAAAAACATAAAATAAACACGAAAAAATTACACAAAATTGTAAACAAACAACAAAGCTGCCATTGTGTACTTATTTAGAGACGAATTCTTATTTAAATTCAAGCCTAATATTACTTTTGTCTCCCAAGCTACGTATGTAATTAAAACAATACAAGTCGCTCACTCTCTCCATGCTTCTCTATGAGCGCACAAGCATCGAAACAGCAGTAAAAATAACAAATCAACTGTAAGATTCTAGAAGTTGTCACAACGCAAAATAGTGGAGGAATAGATAGAGTGAAGCATAATGGAAACACTTTCTCGAGAGAAGAGTTTCGTTCAAGTTGGAAAAGATTTTCGCATATAAGCCTACAATGAGCGCTCTGTACGCTCCTTAACAGATCATTCTAATACGAAAGAAATTCCAATAATCAAGAAAAGCATTTCTAATTAATTGTCTAAAACTATACATCGTGTAAATAAAGTATTTAAAAATAATGCTTTTCTCTTCAATTTTTATTGACAAATCATATAAATTATGCATTATTCGCGTAATTTTTATATTATTTTAATAGATTTATCATTTTTTTCCCAATTCCATTGCCATAAAATTGAGTAATTTTATAATTTAATTAAATTACAAGTAAAGAAAAAACTTTCCCTTTTTTATTTTACATTTACTTTTTTATTTTTATATTTTCGCAACTATCTGCCAAGTAAATAAAAAAACGAAGGAAAAAAATTAAACAAATACTCGCCATAATAACTGAAATTATTTTCACTGTCAAATTACAGGCGAAATTTTTGTTGAATAATGTGCAACAGCAACAGACAGCAATGCATAAAAATATAAAAAAGAAGCACAAAAATAAATCCTACAAATAAGCAACAAAATGCAGTCAAAAATTGTGCATAAAAAACAAGAAAAGGTTATTTAACTCTTCCATAATAGAAAACATTGCCAAGGCAAATAAATACTCTTAAAATTTTCTTTCCATTTGCTTTATTTCTACTCCACAGCATGTTTATGACATTTATTTTAAATAATTACAACAAAATACGAAAAACCAAAATTGAAAATTATATACTTAAACATTTATACAGTTTCTTTGTTGCAAGAAATTCCAATAAAAAAAAATACAACATATTTAATATTGCAAAAATAATTTTCATTGTGTAGATATATTATTGCATTTAAAAAATAATTTTATTTATTTAATATTTTTTCAATATTTTTCTTATTTTTTTTTTTAAATTTCTTCAAGTGTAACTATTATTTTTGCCTCATACTGTGTTTACTTTTACTTGCTTGATTCCCTAACCTTTCTGACATTTTACATCTCATTCTCTTTTTCCTTCTCACAGCTTTTACTCTGTGTGTATGTTAACAAACGAACAAAAACAAACAAAAAAAAACTTCATTATAATTGATTGAAAATAGAAAACTTAGCAAAACATGTTGCTGCTATTCAAACATGAATTTCACGTGTCATGACAGTTTTTACTGACTGTGTTAACTAACAATGATCAATTTATAACGGTATTTTGCATTGTTATTGTAGTAATAAATCGTAACAAATGTTAGAAAATAAAAACAATAAAACAGCATTTAAAAAAAACACCCACTCATATATATGCATAACGGTAAACATAAACATAAAAATAAAAAGATCGTGCAAATATAGAACATTATACTCTCACCTTTAAGCAGTTAATCATACGAAGAGATTACAATTGTTTTCCTTCGTTTTATTAAGGAACACTTCAGCCACAACAACAATAAATTAAGCGGGTTTATTTTTCTAAACATTTAAAGAGTGAAAGTGAAAGTTATAGGTACACACATACACGTATAAACTACTACGTTTAGTTGTAATCATGGCTGTTAACATGCTTTGTTAAAAAAAAAACAGAAACAATTCAAATAAAAATAAAAATTAACAAAATCAACAACGACATCAGTTTTACTAACTAAAAATGCATACTTATTAATTGTTTTGTTTTTGTGTGAGAGAGAACAAAATCAAAATGGTTCCAAATAGATATGCAGTTGTTGTTTCTTCTATGCGTAAACAAACGTTATAGGTAAAATAAAAGGTTACCATATGAGTTTTTAAGAAAATAAATTGTATTTGCAGGTATTATAATTTAATGTTGATTTAAAATCCCATTATTAAATAGAATTGCTTGTAAAAAGTAAATCTTATTAATTATTAAGTCCTTTTAGATCCGATTTATGCGGACGACTTGATGTAAATAAAACATCTTTAATCAGCGATTGGCAATTTTAAAAGCATTGGCTGTTTAAAATGTGAGAATTTTAGCATACAGAATGGATTTACATGACAAAGTCCATTGGATCTCGCCAAATATGTATAATATTGCCAAATGATCTGCCTATTCAGCAGTTTGTTAAGCCTCCGCATTTTATTTATTATACTGTAAGGATTTTTTATTGGATTTCATTCATCAATTATATAAAAATCCATTCACCTCAAGACAAATTATTGTTTTAAACTGTCTTTGCAATAAATTTCATGCAATTTATTTTGTGTTTATTTCAATACAATTTGTATTTATAAATAATCATTTAATTGTTTATAAATACACAAACATAATCTGCATTTATTAGTCATTTACACAGAGTCCAATGAATTATAGTCTGTCTGCCTGCCTCCATTAAATAATTTTTATTTACTTTCTTTTCTTCTTTTTTTACTGTTACTAGCAATTATGAGATAATTTTAAATGTTTATTTATTATTATTTGCATTAATAAAAAAGTTCACTTTTATAAAGAAACAAATAAAATAAAAATAAAACATCTTTGATTATCTCAGGAGCGTAAAATGTGTTTCATAAACACTTTAAGAATACCCTACTAAATTTTATAAATTGTAATTCATGAGGGAAATTCCTAGAATTATAAAATAAAATTGTTTACATTTCTCAATGTAATACCTTTTAGTTCACTACACTAATACCATCTACGGTACTGCCCTCGATCTATAAAGGGCATCCTCATATGTCACCCCGAATATGAATAGAGAGAACAACTTCCTGTCTAGACTTGATAAGTTAACATCACACAGGTATGTATTCTGGTGATTCATTTTCGTCCTCGAAGAATCAATTTATTGAGCTTGAAGTGATCCCTATTCTGAACAAGGATTCTTTGATGAGTTTGCAGTGACCGGTAGGAATGTCGGCTACTATCCTCACATTACTTTACGCGTGCTTGACTAAAATTTCTTTGCCCTCATACAGCATAGTCATAGTCCCCTCGTCCAGCGACCCCACCCAATGTAATAGTCGGTAATGGTCCCCAATGTGTCTAGAAGTTCTTCTCACACGTCTATTTCGAAGCGATCATAACCGATCAAGTGCCTTAACAGCTGCTTGGTTGGTTTGGATGCTTTCCCCTACGGGAAAATAAAATACGTCTGGAAAATTTCAGAATAGGTATCTATTGGAATCGAAATCGAAAAAAAGTCTAGAAACACAATTGTATGAAAAAGTCTACATACAGTGGTGTACATAAAGTGGTGTACATACAGTGGGGTACATACAGTGGTGTATGTATACTTTTTTCTTTGACTGTATTTTAAAGCAATATAAACAAGTTTTTTTTTTAAGCCAATACATTTTTCAATACTATGAATGAATCATTTATCGCACGTAATTTTATATGACACGGTAATATGAAATAATAAAAGATGCATGTCAGTTTTGTTCAGATATTTCTTCTTTGAATTTTTTTAATTGATTTCAATTGAATTTAATTACATCAACAAAACCGAGGTATAATAATATCAATAGCGGGGCTAAACGAAAAAAAGAAACAAAAGCTGGCAACATTCAATTGTTGTGTTACCAGAAACTATTACCATAAAATATAACGGTAAATAAAAATCAAAATATGGATCTCGCCCCGTTTTTTTTTATTTGTTGTTGACTCAGAGACTTGAAAATAAATGCAGAAGAAGGAGAGTATACATGTGTATGTGTATCTTCATATAATTTTGCTTCCAACAAAACAATTTACAACGAGCCAGTATTTAAATTAAAATCATAAAATATTTATTTACCTTTAATTAATTTTTGATAGGACCGGCCGTACATTTATTAAATTAAAAACTAAATTTAAAAAAAAAAAATTAAAATAAAAAAAATATGTAAACTCTCATTAAGTAATCTCTAAGGGTTAATTACTGTTTATTTATTTTTTTTCTTCTTCTTTTACATTTTTGTATGAAAGAGCTCTTTGGGGAAAGAAACACACACACAGAGACGCATTAAGATAAGTCAAGAAACAATAGAAAAATACACGCAATTACAGTTAAACAGCAGAGAGTAAAAAAATTTTGGTCAACATCATGACGACTGTATGTGAGAATTTTTTTCAAAACAATCAAACGTTGCTATCATTCATTTGTTGTTCTTGCTAATGTTTGAGTAACTAAGGCGTTGGTTGTCATCGATTGTTTTATGCTCCCTTTTATGTTGTGTATGTATTTGTTATTATTGTATGAACAATAAAAATTGTGTCTTTGGTACAATGGCACAATGAAATTGTTATTGTTTTCCATTTTTTATTTCATTTGATTTTGCTTTCATTATTACTCTCTAGTTTGAAGACATACAATGGGAGATAGAGAAAGGCATAGGGATACTCTTAAGGAGAGGGTGTAAAAATGCTTACAGCAACTAAGCACACACACAAACAACAATGTTAAATAATACAATAACACAAAGGAAAAAATAAAATGAAACGAAAAAAAACATAAACAAAACTACCCCCTTTATTGCAAAGAAAAAGCATTACGTGCATTGTTGTTGTTGTTGTTGTTATAGTAACAGTAGCCAAAGTCAGTTTGCAGGCAGCAGGCACCCTTGCTCTTGTAAAAAGCATGCATGCGTACATGCTTGCATGTGTGTCTATAGATTTCCATTTGTGTCAATAATTACACTGAAAAAAAATCTCACATTGTTTGTGCCATAGAGAATTGCATTTGTTTACTTTGTTGTTGCTTTTAAATAGGGTTGTCAAAAGTTGTTTTGTAAGTAATTTTATGCTTTGGTTTCTTTGTTGAAGGGTAGTTTAACAGGTTTTTACCATTACCACAGAAACTATTACAGTTTATAAAGAGAATAATGTTTCAAGCGGTATTAGCGTTTTGTTTTTATGATAGATTTCATTCGTTATCACATTTATTTAACATTTACCATAAAATATGCAAATAAAAGCAAAGAAATAATAGTTGCATTTCACTACACCTTATAAGAATATTTGGTTTATTCATTAGTTTAGCCTGCATGATGAAATTCTTTATAGTTATAGTTAACAGTCTTTACGAGGACCAAGTAAGCTAAACTTTTGTGTTTTCATGCTCAATATTACAGCCTGTAGTAACATTAAATGTTGCATGGAATAAATTTAAATGCAAAATGTTAAAACAGAAAAGGCTACTCCACTGCTACTGTTACAAAATAAATGCCAGACTACATGGCTAACGTGACCTGACAGAGACTACGACGACTGATGAGATTTTTATGGCTGGTGGTGTAAATGTTGCAGAGTTGCTCATATCAAGTTGAAACATAGCAAAAATAAAAGGCGAAAAGAAAACGAGAGGAGACGAAATCTATGAATTAAATTATACACCACCACCAGTCAAACAATGTGTGCATACATGATATGGTCGTAAAAATAAAATAATTCATGCATCATGCCTTTAAAAGAACTCTGCTCTGCTTGGCTTGCTGCGGCTTAACTAGCAGCTAAATGACAAAGTGACTGGCTGGCAGGCAGAGACTGGTTTGTTTGTCTGTCTCTTCGTATAGTTTTTCACGGCCTAAAGCAACATCATCGTCATCATCAACTATTATTTGACAGCTATAAAAATAGCCTCATTGTGTCATCCACATTTTATTTTAAATTCTCCATACAAAGCAACAACAATAACAGAAACTACATTCACAACTGAACATTGAACATTTGATTATAACCATAGCGCTACAGTATGGCTTACACTTTACACACAGAGGAACATCATCAACATTTCCATCATGATTGTATTCCATTCACATGAAGCATTCATTCTCATTCATTCCTGTTGAAAATTTAAACTCGAGTGCATTCATGGCAAGACTGGCATTGTGACAAACAAGGCAAATGCATGAGTGAGTGAATGAATGAATGAGAATGAATGATTCGTTTGCTTGGCTGACATTTTGTCTTTCTTTTTTTTTTATAACAACAGCCCCCATTTAAATTCATTTAAGAGAAGAAAAAGAAAAAAGTAAAATGAAATGCGTGCTTTCATATGTTATAGATTTTTTAAATGATTTTTTTTTTAAAGTGTTTTGTATAAATATTCCCTTTTTAATCCTGTACTTTCTTTATATTCATCAATTTTGTTGTGTTTATTAATTTAATTTGTATTATTTGTATATTAAACACAATACATGCACTTTTAGCTTTCAATTACAGCAACTAGTTTGTTAAGCACAAACAGCACCCACTAATAATTGTTTTACAAATTTCAACAAAGAACAAGAGAAAGAGTTGCGGGAGCGAAGTATAATATGCCGTTTTATACCGAAGAAAGTAGTTGTTGTTATTGTTCTGCATATTAATTACTCAAATACATATGATTGTAATGTACGCAACATGTTTACGCAACATGTTCATAATTCATAGCAACCAGAGATCGTGTGCAAAATAGTACAAAATTTTGATATTTTGTCCTTTTCAGAAAGTCATTCTACTTGTGTTACAGCAATTCTACAAAGTATACACACAAACACGGTGTAAATTTCATGATGTTTGACAAACCTAACAGAATAGTGTAACAGCAGAACCCTCTCTCGCTCAGCAGGTCGTGCCTGTAGGCGAAGATTGCTAATGTAATAGCCGGTATGCTTTAGTGAATGCACTTTTACTTAAGTGTTGTTTGTGTTATGAAAGCGAATTTTAATTACATCAAGAATTGGTAGATATGGTAAGACTTAATGCGTGTTAATATTTCCAAGTGAATAACACTTAATTTTTCCGTTGTTAGCAAAGCTAATAAATAAATTCCTGTCCTTAGAAACGATATAATATATCTCCTTAAATTCAGAATTCTGGATCTTTGGAAAACATTTTAATCTATTATCGATTAAGATAAAGCTCTTAATATACTTAAACTGGGCCAGTAGGACTCCACTGCTTTTTTTTATGACACTATAAAAATTTTTGCATTAATATTGACTGGCCATTAAATTACAGGTACTATTGATAATGCATACCTCATTTCTTGGAAACAATTGTCTATTGAAGTACTAAAACGTGGTAAAAAAGATGAAAAGAAATAATGACCGAGAGTAGAAAAGCAATAAAAAAAAGTAAAACGTAACAATTACGAGGGTTATGGTAAAAGCCAGCTGGAAAAACGTTTTCTAGTTAAGCTTAAAACTGATAAAAAAAAAATAAAATTTAAAATTCATTTTTTAATGATGTTTTGAAAAGTGAAATATTTTACTCTAGTATATGTATGTACAATAGTATTTCTTTATAGATTTTTTCTTTAATTTTTATTTTCATTGGCTAGTTTTTTTTTTATTGGTTTTTAATTGGCTAAGCATTTTACAGTGAATTTAAACTCTCACTTGGGTAAAACATAAAAGAATTGCTTGACTTGGCCATATGAAAACGGCATTACAAAGCCAACAAGACTGATCATCAGCAGTCTTTCTTTTTCAATTTTTTCTTCATTTTCAATAAAAGAAAAAGTCAATCATGAGTTTTTCCTTCTGCTTTTCTTTTCTTTGTGTTGCAAGTGAAAACTAAACCATTTACAAACATACTTAAACGCCAAATTCTTAAGAAAACAACAACAACAACAACAACAACAAATACTTTTACCGGTGGTGTTTGAAAAGAAAAAATAAAGTTTTAACTTTTTTTTTTTTTTTAAATTCCTTTTCAAAGAAACAATCTCTCTCGATATCAATGTAATTAATCATGACAAGTTTTCTCTTTAAACTTTATTTTCCAAATTTAACTTTTTGTTGTTATTTATTTGGCCCTTTTTGACCTTTTTGTCCAAGTAACGATGGTCTTTCCATTACATGCCTTAAAACCTTTTCAATAAATTTTAGATTGTCTCGTTACATTGACATGACATGATTGATTGTTTTTGTCTGATATTGATGGTGAATATTTGAAAAAAAAAAGCACAACTTCCCATGACAATTTTTTTTTTTTTGGAAATTTTAATTTTTACTTGAAGTTTTCTTAACAAAGTTCGTCTACTTTTTGCATTCATAGAGCAAGGCTTAAATTATAGAAGATTCAACAAGAAATATTAACCATGCTGCAGGTTTTCCATTATAAACAAATTGTAACCTAAGATGTCGCTAATGAAGCTCAAATAGTTGCACATCACAAATAATTTTCGCCTTGAGAAATTGATCTTGAAAACTTCTATTTGTTAATACTGTCTGGGTAGGAAGATCGACGTTGTGGTAAAATGGAACTTGCTCCTGGTATCCCACTATATATCCATGGTATCAAGGTTTCCAAAACAGGTTTCCTTTCGATCGAGAAACCTGTTAACAGAGTGAATTTTCATGCCCGATTTCTCAAAATAACACAAGAAAAAAAGTTAGGCGATATTGCCAAATTTAGCCTAATTTTAAAGCTTACACGTTATGAGTAAAAACTTCTAAGTTCATTGAGTAGTCTATTCATTTTATTTCTCTCTAGTTATGGAAACATCTTTGTAAATAACATCATTAATGTAAAATGTCTTCATTTACGAGTATTTATGTCTTCATTTATCTTTGACTGCGAGGAAAACATCGCATTTAAAACCAAGCTTAACCCCTAATGTCAAAAAAAACAGCACACAAATTTTGTTAATAACCCAAATTTTTTTGTTTCTTTTTTTTATAAAACCAAAAGTCAGATCATTAGAAATCCAAGCCAACAAAACGCCAATGAACATGGAACATGTAAAGGCAGATAAATGATGGCATTAACAGCCGTCTGAATCAGGCTTTAAATATAAGAAAAAAAACCTATTTTTCTTAAAACTTGACTCATATGACTATTAAAAATACAGATAGATAGACAGACTAGAAAAATGTAGGAAAATGTTGTTGTATTTGTTTTACAAACAACTTTTTCCTCATTTCCAACAGAGAGTGCGCACAATTGCGTTTGGAACAGATGGATAGTTGGGTATGACCTACTTAACTATAAAAATGAAACTCCATGTGTAAGCGATTGCGCGTGTATTTTTTTTAGATACTAAATAGGTTAAGCAATAAGAACAGAAAAAATAAATAAATAAAGTCACCATCCGTAACTTAGGCAAAGAACTTTTTCACAAGTTTTAAAGACTGCCTGCCTGCCTGCCTGCCAGAACAATGTTGTTAAAAGTGCTAATTAGACGGTAATTCTTTTTTTCTTTCGTTTTCTTTGATTATAACAAACAAACAAAAATTTAATAAAGAATATTTTGTGGTTTTTAGAAGACGAAGAAGTAACTAATTGAATAAAAAATAAAAAGAAAAAAAAAACGAAATAAATTCTAAAATAAATTCGTAACGAAAAACTAGAGCAATTAGTTTACGCTTCATTGATTGAGCATTTAAAACGTAGAGAGTGAGTGAGTGAGCTTTATCAAGAGCATAACCGTTAAATTATTTACTTTACCGCCATTAAACGATGCAGCGATTCAGAAGTCGTACCGTGACTTGGTTAATCGCGTAAATTAAATAACGTGGAAAACCTAAAAAGTTAATTGTCTGAAGTAAACAATTGAAAAGTATACGCCGTTAATGGTTTAAAGAGGTTACGCTTCTTTCTATTTTATTTCCACAAATTTGATGAGTAATTAATTAATGAGTTAATTTTTTGGTTCCGATCACTAAGGTAACGCAACTGGACCGAGAATATATAGCTTACGTTGGGAAGCTAGAACTAGAATGCACTGAGAAGCCACATTTTACCTTGAGATTGGGGGCAGTTTGCAAAGAGAGGATGACTATGATTTTAGAAAGGTAAAGCGTGGTACTGTGTTGGTTTTTGAGGCATTGCAATGTGTGAGGGTAATTAAACTGCAGCGAAGGCACAGTAGAGTTCAACAAAAGGAGAGGAAAGAAGAAAGAATCAAAAACAGCTTTAACGTCTTAAGTTTTCAAGTAAATTAAGAAAGCAACTACATTCACATTTAGTTACAAAAAAATGCGAATTATCATCTAAGGGGGGCCTTATTAAAACTCAAGTTTTAAACTGAATTTGTCTTCACCACTCCAGTGCAAAAAAAAGAAGAAAATTATTCACACTGCGTTTGTATAGCCATTATCATCGCCAATCCGCTGTCAGGGAAACAGACATTCTTATGGCTTTTTGTGTATTTTTAAAGGGGTTGGTTAAGTCATGAATGAAGAAGACCAACTGCAGTCGCTAGCACAATTGAAAAAAATGCAATTTCCGTCAGCGTTATAAAGTTGAAGTTTTTTTCTTTCTCTGAATAATTGTTCATATTTATTGTGGAGTGGAGTATATTATAGCTGAGATTTACATTCATTTCTCTTCTTTTCTTTTTCGTTTTCTGGTCAATTTTTTTTTTTTTTTTTCAAAAATACAATACGCTTTTACTCAACTTTATAATTTGTTTTTCCTTTTTTATGTGGTGTCTGCAGTAAATTGTGTTAAAATAAAAAATTACACTCAACACTTGTTATTTTTGACTTATTTTAAGCTTTTAAAAATATTTTCCATTTGGTTAATGGATTCCCCTTTTTTTCCGATCCCAGCAACAACAGATAAAGAGAGATCAATGAACGTTTAACAAAATTAACTTTTAACATACACACAGTTGAGAGGTGGTCTTAGTCTCAGGGATATAGGTATACATAGCAAAAACAAAATAGTCTCTAAATTTAAAAGGTATCCGAAACACCGACTTTATAATTTGCGTTCTGTTGACGTACAGAAGAAATCCAAAAGTTTCAATGCTTACGTCTCGGCAGTAACTTAATCTATTCGTCTGGCAAAACGTAAAGCCCATGCTTAAGTAAAGTACTTGCGGTATTTCCAATTATAATGCGAGACAATTCTGTAACTCCAGCTTACCTGAGGCTGTAATTTAAAAATCTCTCGAAATGATAATTAAGAAATGTTGCCAGCTTAGCTTATTAGTTTCTTAAACAGTTGAATTTTATTTTACATTTTTATTTAGTATACTAAAGAGCATGTAAGACGAGGAGACAGACAGACAGACAGACAGATCTAAACTTACATAATACAATATTTAAGATCTTCTTTAGACAATGCATTAAAAAGATAGAGAGAGAGAGAGAGAGAGAGAGAGAGAGAGAGATAGAAAGATACTCATATAAAGTGTAATCTGATATGGTTTTTTACTGGCAGTTGCATGTTTCATGCTCCAAATACTAAGTATGGATTTATGGATATAAAAAAAAAATAAAATAATTGCATCTGTAGAGTATAGCACAGAAAAACAGTTGAAAATAAGAAAAAATATCATGGCAAATAATGCAATAGCGCACAAGTTTTAATATTTTTGCAACGATTATGTATATCACAAATAAGGCATAAAATGTAAATTTTTTAATTTTGACATGCAATCAGAAATGTTAACCTGCTTTAAATGTGGAATTAAAGTAAATTTGGAAAAACCAAAACAATATTTTAGCAGAGAGCCAACAACAACATTCTCAGAAAAAAAGAGAACAAAAGAGAGAGCACAGTAAAAAAAATGGGAAATAAATTAAAAACAATTTTAATCAAATGCTGCTGCTAACAAGTAACTTCAGAAGAAAAACAGCAAAAACGCAGAGAAAAAGAACTCAAAATTAATGAAAATCTCACCCTTCGGTGTAAACAATGTATATACGTATGTATGTATGTGTGTATATATGTATGTATGTACTTAGCTAAAGACATCAAATGAAAGATTTATGAAGATGATTTTACATAAAAAGAAAAAGGAAAACAAATTAAAAGAAGAGAATTTGATTTAAAATTATTTTTATAACACCCAATAGAGAGGGCGGTTAATAGAGAACTGTGCAGCAAAGGCAACGTGTGATAAAAATAAAAATAAAATAAAAAAAGAAGAACGTGTATTGTTTAATTCAAGAATTGTTGCTGCTGTATAGTGATTGTGATGGCGGTGGTGGTGTTGGTGTTGGTGTTGGTGTTGGTTTTGGTGGTGATGATGGTATTTATGGTGGCTGGCATATATAAATCCCAGCTCTTTACATGACGTTAAGCATTAAAATGCAATAAATTATAATATTTAAAAACGGAGAGCAAAGCAAAGAGAACAGACAAAGGCAAACAACATCCAACAACAATAACAGGAATATAACAACAACAAGAACAACAAAAGTTCAATGTCAATTTCGTTATAATGACGAAAATAAATTTGAATTTTATTTCGTGTGTTTCGTTTTTGTTCTTAAATGACAGGAAGTTTCTCTTTAAAAATGTATGTTGGAAAGTTTTTTACATCATTACACGTGTTAGTAGAAGGCGTGCGGGTGCGAGACCGGGTGCGGGTATACAAGTTAGGATGGGTAATTTAGAAAACAACTGTTTTTAATGAGTTTATAAATGATTGACAAGGGGAGAGAAATACTGCGATGAATGGCCATCGTAAATAAAAAGTTTAAAAATAATTCTAAAGAAAAATACGCACACTACAAAAGAAACGTGTTTACTGGTTTCTTTAAAAATGATCAAAAAATAGGTCCTTCTTCAATTGGGTTTTTTGTGAGATATCATCGAAGTTTTTTATTCCTTTGAAAGAGCTATTGATTACCTTATTTTGTAGAATATAATATCGTCCAAATGTATGCCCCGTCTTCTCTGGCTGAAGCGCTTCCAAAATGTCCAATTTACTTAAGGCTGAATTTGACCGATGAAACGAGTTATGTTGGCTTAAAGAATATCATCTTGGTGTCTAATATGAAGTCAGATATTATAGTTCCTAAACTATAATCTTTTTAAGTTGAAGGTTATAAATGTAGCTCATTTTATTGAGTGAGATATGTGGGTCCTGTGGCGCAATGGATAACGCGTCTGACTACGGATCAGAAGATTCCAGGTTCGACTCCTGGCAGGATCGGCTGTATGCTGTACTTTTTGCTATAAATACTGGATGTACTATTTGCAAAGGAGCTAAAAAGAAATAGACCTTTCTGAGATCAAGGTATATAGGCTAAGATATATTGAAAAGTATCTGGATATAACATCTCAAATATTCTTAGAAAGCCCGATTCTATTTTTAGATATAAGAACTGTATAAAGCTCTTTTCGAAGCGAAATATAGTTTACTTTTGCAATAGCTTGCGATATGTGGTCCTGTGGCGCAATGGATAACGCGTCTGACTACGGATCAGAAGATTCCAGGTTCGACTCCTGGCAGGATCGGAGCTCTCTACTTTTTTCTTACTTTAAAAGTTTGTGGAAAAATCTACAGTGGTGGATACAAGGATAGCAAACTTCGTTTACGTATTCATTACATATCGTATATAGAAAATATGTGTATTTTTGGTTGAAAGTAAATGGTGTACAGAGTAATGCTGTTAAACGTAAGTACAGGTCATATTCTAACTATTGGAACGTATAAAAATATTTGACAAATGGCGCTTTATACACAATAATCCTGCAATATACTTAACGTATAGCACAGCTTTTAGGAACCATTCCCCAAGTAAATTTAATACTTTAATTTATTTTTATCCAACCAGAATTGTATGGTCCTGTGGCGCAATGGATAACGCGTCTGACTACGGATCAGAAGATTCCAGGTTCGACTCCGTGGCAGGATCGGCTGTATGCTGTACTTTTTGCTATAAATACTGGATGTACTATTTGCAAAGGACGTAAAAAGAAATAGACCTTTCTGAGATCAAGGTATATAGGCTAAGATATATTGAAAAGTATCTGGATATAACATCTCAAATATTCTTAGAAAGCCCGATTCTATTTTTAGATATAAGAACTGTATAAAGCTCTTTTCGAAGCGAATATAGTTTACTTTTGCAATAGCTTGCGATATGTGGTCCTGGTGGCGCAATGGATAACGCGTCTGACTACGGATCAGAAGATTCCAGGTTCGACTCCTGCAGGATCGATCTTTCCAGTTTTTCTTACTTTAAAAATCTACAGTGGTGGATACAAGGATAGCAAAATTCGTTTACGTATTCATTACATATCGTATAAACAAAATATGTATATTTTTGGTTGAAAGTAAATGGTGTACAGAGTAGTGCCTTTAAACTTAAGAACAGGTCATATTCTAACTATTGGAACATATAAAAATATTTGACAGATGGCGCTTTATACGCAATAATACTTCAATATACACTTAACGTATAGCACAGCTTTTAGGAACCATTCCCCAAGTAAATTTAATACTTTAATTTCTTTTTATCCAACCGAAATTATATGGTCCTGTGGCGCAATGGATAACGCGTCTGACTACGGATCAGAAGATTCCAGGTTCGACTCCTGGCAGGATCGAAGTTTATTTTCCTCCTCCCTAGTAAAAAGCAAGGTTTCACAAAACTATTCAGTTTTTTGTTACTTTTCCAGTCCATTTAAATAAGAGACTGTCCACAACTAGCCTTCGAATTTTACAGGACAGACTGTAACGAAAGGGAACTGACGTTACCAAAGGTATTAGTTTTTAAACGCTTAGCAGCTAGCTGCTTGCCTTTTCTATTTTTATCCCAACTAAGTTACGCTTTGCTGATAATTTTGACAATTCAGAATGTATTTTTATAAAATTTTATCTTTTTAGCATCGCCTAACATAATTTAAAAACAAAAAATAGATTTCAAAAGCCTTACGTTTAACGCAAGCTAAGATTGGCAACTCTTTTTCAATAATGCCACGAAATATAGCCAAAATTAGCGTTTTTGTCATGCTGTTCGTACAAAACTACAATGATAATCAATTTAAGCATAATTTATCTGCTGGTGGTGTTGTTGTTGTTAAGTAANNTAAAAACAATAGTAATAACAATAAAAATATAAAAGAAAATATAGAAAAATATAAAACAGAAATATTTATAAAAAAGAAAACAAACAAGCAAAAAACGATAACGGTTACATCAGATATTTCAGCAATCATTTCTTTTTACATTTTCTTTTATTAATAATTTTGTTCATCATTTTTTTCTTATTGTATTTCAATAAGTCATTATGTTAAGCAGTCACTAAAGCATCATCATCAACAGCAACACACGCTAGGTTGGCTACGCTAAAGATAATGATGATAATTGATGAGGGTAAAAGAGATGATGATTATGATGATGATGATGGTGATGTGAAGACAGACCTACAGATAAACTTCAAATGATTGACGGTTTTATGTAGGCTTTTGTTAACACAAAAAAAATATCTAACGAACATGGCTAGAAATGGAAAATCAATTATTTGTGAAAAAAGTATTATTTTTTTCACATTATTTTCGTTTACATTGTTTTTGGAGCTTAATTTCTATTATTCTCTTAAGATATTCAAAATTTAATTTAATGACAGTTATTTGATTTTGATTTCCTTTTATTTATTTATACAATTTATTTGCTTAGAATTTTGAATCAAAGTGAAGAAATTATGACTGTTACGCACGCACGCATTTAATGGCTAAAACATGATTGTTCTTAAATTAAACAAATATTAATAAAAGTCATCAAAACAAAACAAAAATATTTTCATTTCATGTTTATGAACATTTAACACACAAGGTTTAGAAGATAATCCCAGTATTTTAGGTTGGCAACGATGTTTTTACGATATTTTTGATCGTTTGATAAAATGAGAATATAATTACAATAACAACATAACAACAACAATAACAACAACATCAATGGCAACCAATAAATATCATGTTTATTAATAGGCCGTCCAACTTAATTGCTTTGTTTAATTGTGGTGATATTTAGCATAAACATAGCGCAGAAGAGCTCTTTTGATGTGCTCTTCTTCATTTAATTATGCGTGTTGGTCAAAACCATAGGCCATTGTGATTACATGAATTTTAGCGATATTGATAACGGTCCTGTGGCGCAATGGATAACGCGTCTGACTACGGATCAGAAGATTCCAGGTTCGACTCCTGGCAGGATCGAAAGTTTATTTTTATATTTTAAATTATTAATTTAATTATTTAAAATATATTTTATTCTTTTAATTTGATTATATTCTTACAATTTTTATTTATTCTTGTTTTAATTATATGATCATAATTTTTTTTAACAAATAATAAAATGGGGACTATTCTCCTCCTAAGTGTGTTATATGGTCCTGTGGCGCAATGGATAACGCGTCTGACTACGGATCAGAAGATTCCAGGTTCGACTCCTGGCAGGATCGAAATTTATTTTCCCCGTTTTTAATGGAAATCCATAGTTCTACAAAATAATTCTGATAACAAGTGGATCATCTTGAGCAAGCTTTCCGAACTTTTCCGAGGCAGTATTAAGATCAAGATTACCGAAATATGAAGAATTGACACGGGGTCACAAAAATTGCAAAACGCATTTATTTGTGTTTTCAGAACAAGCGAAATCTATTTACAACGAATTATATTCCGAATGTGTACATATAGAGCTTTCGTTCATAGACTATTTCACACATATTACTATACACAGATACGGATCAGCCGCTTATGACCACTACAAAATTTTTAAAGTGCATATCACCTTTTATAGTGCATATCATCTGGCAGATCAAAAAAACGAACAGTTCACGATCCTGCCAGGAGTCGAACCTGGAATCTTCTGATCCGTAGTCAGACGCGTTATCCATTGCGCCACAGGACCACACGTCGGAAGATGTTGAAAATACAAATTAAATTTTATATTAAAAGGGCTTTAAACTGACAAAGTTAAGAACACTGAAAATATTTGCGTAATTAAGTTCTTAAGTCTAAGAAATTAATCAACATCCGTAAGAATTATCATCTGATATGTTATGCCCACAGATAGTTCCAAATACATATATCTTAGCTTATATGTATAATTTTTGCTGGTCTCAGCATGAGGTTTTTTTAAATCATACAATTTAAAATTTAGAAGCAAAAATATTGCTATTGATCTCGATCCTGCCAGGAGTCGAACCTGGAATCTTCTGATCCGTAGTCAGACGCGTTATCCATTGCGCCACAGGACCATATGTTGGAATTTGGTCAAAAGTTATTCTTGAAATGTTTTTTAACCTCGATATTGAAAAAGAAAAATAATATTTGTTTATGAATTACAATAATTAACATATCCAGTAATAATATTTAAAGAAGTTTTGAATAAATTATAAAATTTGTAAACCTGCGTTTTTCGGCACACGGATATAATAATTAAAATACGATTTTTGTGTGGTCCTGTGGCGCAATGGATAACGCGTCTGACTACGGATCAGAAGGCATCCAGGTTCGACTCCTGGCAGGATCGAAGTTATTTTTTGTCTCTTTTTTGGTTCATATTTATTAAAACGCTAAATTTATGAATTATTTCCCTTTCCCTTGAAATAACGTTAATTTTACATGTATTACTGAAAGTTTTGTTGACAAATTTCATAATATGAGACATACATACTCATATTCTTTAATAGTATACGAATTTAAAATGTTTTGTAACCAAAATTCACAAGTGCAATTTTTTCCAATTACTTTCAAAATTTAAGACTACATTACGTATTAACAGCAGGAGTTTCAAATGGTCCTGTGGCGCAATGGATAACGCGTCTGACTACGGATCAGAAGATTCCAGGTTCGACTCCTGGCAGGATCGAAGTTGTTTTTTTGTCTCTTTTTTGGTTCAACGCTACATTTATGGATTATTTCCCTTTCCCTTGAAATAACATTAATTTTACTTATATTACTGAAAGTTTTGTTGTTGTACTCATATTCTTTAATAGTATACGAATTTAAAATGCTTTGTAGCTAAAATTCACAAGTGCAATTTTTTTTCCAATTACTTTCAATATTTAAGACTACATTACGTATTAACAAGGGAAATTTCACATGGTCCTGTGGCGCAATGGATAACGCGTCTGACTACGGATCAGAAGATTCCAGGTTCGACTCCTGGCAGGATCGAGGTAATTTTTTTTTTTCTTTTTGGTTTAAATTTTTTAAAGGGGTAAATTTATAGATGATTAATTTTTTAATTTAAATTTAAAGCTTCTCCATAGGTTACTTATATTTCAGAATGCTGTATTGCCAAATTTTAAAATAGGAATAAAATTACAATGGATATAAGAATTAAAAATTGATTATAGTATACTTCACAAGTGCAATTTTTTGTAAGCTACTAAAACACTCGCGTTTGTACCACATGTTAACAAGCAGGCTTTCATATGGTCCTGTGGCGCAATGGATAACGCGTCTGACTACGGATCAGAAGATTCCAGGTTCGACTCCTGGCAGGATCGTAGATTATTTTACTTTCTTCTAAAAACGCAAAAGTTTACTATTTTACTTGGTACATACATTTGTCTTCAGGCCTTATAACCCAATTAAATACTTTTATGTACTTTTTTTTATACAATTCTTGTTTATTTATTTAATTTGTTGATTAATTGTGGTCGGTTGTGGTTCTCACATATTTACATATGAATTATCGGTTTTAGCCTATAAATAACTGTATTATTACGATTACCCATATCTTGTGATTGAAATATGTAAAGATCATTCCACGCACGGTCCTGTGGCGCAATGGATAACGCGTCTGACTACGGATCAGAAGATTCCAGGTTCGACTCCTGGCAGGATCGGAAAAATTTTTTTTTCATTCATTTTTTTAATTTTAAAATACCTTTTTTTTAATAAATACTAATTTTAAATTAATAATTTACAATCGAAATAATAAGATAATACTTATGTGGAAACTAAGCTCGACTTTATTGACTTATAAAATAGTTAGGCTGTGTGTAATTACTTTGGGAGAAAAAATTGTTGAGTACTTAACAAGTACTAGGTGGCATCTTATCCTTACTGACACCGAACAACAGTGCGAAATATGTCAGGGTTCCAAAATTAGGAGAGACATTCTAAGGATTGAGACTAGTGCAATAGACCTTATGACCGCAGTATTGAAGCATATCTACACGACAATTACAATGACATTCATAATGTTAAATGCAATCCGACTTTGATTAACACGAGCGTACAAACCTTGTTTAGAACAGCCGCATTAAGTTTTTCATCCTTTGAGGAGAGAAAGTGTTTGAAAGATCGAGTATTTTCTCTTTGTTAATCTGAATTTTTTTCATATTCTCTGCTGCAAGTAAACTAGAAACTGTGAAAGAAGATTTTTTAATTGAGTCAGTCTCTTAAGCAACATAGATTGATACAAACGCATGAAACACAACCCAAGTTCTAAAGTCATTTATAGTTAAGGTAATGGATTTATACTTTAACATTGCTGTACTAAAATTATTTAAATGTGGCGATAAATAGCATTAAATTATTTAGTTTTTTAAAAGAAAAGTTGACCAAATTAATTTGTATTCCCAATGCCGAGTAAAAAATTAAAGTTTTTAACGCTTTGAATACCACACCTCAAACAGAAGTTCGCAGTAGAAGTAATAATAACAACAACTAAATAAATAAACACTAAAATAACCAGCAAATTTGTGTGCGTTCTCGGGTATGTAAACTTTACACACTAATGCAGAGGCAAAAAAGTGAAATAAAAAATAAAAACAAATTGCGACTAAAAGCTACAATAAGACACTGCACAACCAATAAACACTATCATAACAACAACAAAAATAAAGAACCTATTAAAATAGCACTAAGGGAGAGTGAATTAATAACTCTCTCTCTCTCACTCTCTGTGTTTTTAGCGTATATCAGCATATATGAGTGTGTAGGTAAAGTGAAAGGACATTTAAAACAAATACCAAAAAAACAAAAATTACAAGTTTGTCAACAAATGTAAAAAATCTCTCTTTGTATAAGTTAGTAACGTAAATAACGGGGAAAAAAGATTAATAAACATATGGCAGTAGACGTTAATATTATGGGAAGCACACAGGGTAAGAGGTAAAGTAAAAAAAAATATTCGGTTAACATCATGCCCTTCGAAAACCAAAATTTGGCAACTCTTTTTAGGGATATAAACAGATGTCATGTGAGAAAAAAAAACAGAGAAAATAAAACAATTACCTTGTAGATGTAGAATTTGATGCAGTTTTATCGTTAGTAATCCATTAATCCTTAGCAAATACGAGATTTGTTCTTGTTAAACAAATTTAAATTTAATTTCTTTATGTAAACAAACGGTTTTTATCACCTATTTTTTTAATAAATGTATTACCCACTCGCACTTTATTTTATCCGCTTGCTGCTCACGAAACAAATGCCTTTAATAACTTTGTTGCTGTTGTTTTTGTTGTAACTGTTGTTTTAGAGCTCCCCCAGAAAGGGGCGTTGAATAGTTTTCGTTGAATGTTTTTTTTTTTCTTATGCCTTCCCAAGTACAAGAAAAAGAGCAAGCATAGCAGAATTTACAAGAAAATTTTTTTACTCACAACGCAAATGATTGCTTTTCACAGCATCATTAATTAATACAAAAACCAAAACAAAAATTATCTTTTAATTTAATAAATAAAAATGCACTTGGAAGTTTAATAAAAAAAAATAATTTGTTTAAAGAAAAATTTAAAACCCACTAAAAAATTTTCCACTTTTCTTTTCACTTTTAAAAATATGACATTATTTTCTAAATTTTCTTCTCTACTTTTCTCTTTTTTTCCTTCTAAATTTTTTCTTTCTTGTTTATATTCACAAAAATAAAACTACTCTCTTTTTCTAATTAAATATGTGTGTACTTTTTACAACCGTATAGAAAAAAAATTTAGCACAAGAAATAAAAGAAACCCCAGCAAACATTACACAAACATTTTCCATTTTAATTTATTTCCAATCCATTTAGCTACACAAATAAATTAATTTTCTTCTGTTTTCATAAATTTATTAAAGTTTTTATTTAAAAACGAAAATTTTTTTCATTCTTCATTTTTTTCTCTGGGGGCGAAAATTTATTGCAAGTAAACGCACGTAAAGACAGTAACCGCACTCGCAACAAACACCTTTAAACACCGACGTCACTTGCAACACTGTTTGGGAAAACTCTAAACAAGGCCACCCTTCAAAAAGTAACGCCGTCAAGTGTTCAATAATAACGACGGCTCTAAAAAGAAAACAGACACGCTGTTTTGAAAAAAATCGCTAAAATAAATTTTTTGGTTTTAATTTTAAAATTTGAATATGTTTTCAAAAATGGACACAAGCAACAATAACGCCATATTTTACACGATGAAATATTTCGTCATACATGAAGTAGGAGAGGTTATCACTCGATTTGTCAGATTACGAAGCCTTCTGATGAATCTCGTATGTGAAAGATTTAGAGTTATACCAGTTTATAGGAGAAGAGCGAGATACTAGTTGAAGGAATTTAAAAGACTTATTCAGTGCAACAATTTTTCTAACGTAATCACAAAGGTGCCAATTCACCCTTTTCATTCTGCAAGCAGATTCTATAGACTAACTGGAGTGGCCTTCTATTATAACCACATCGCAATCACGACTTTAAGCGATTCAATGATACACCGATCATGTGATTAGAGACCAAAACAGAAAAAGTGTCTGACTTCAAACTAATAGCGGCTCGAACACTTTTAGCCCGCATATATTTACACATGCAGTCAGCGTCAAGGTAGAACATCTCATATCTCTTTGAGAACCAAACATTGCTTGTACAAAACAGATTTCAATCTCCTTTATTTTATAAACAAAAACCTACAAACTTTTCTTAAAACTAGTACAGACAATATTTATTTGGAATTCACAAAATGACCTGTGAGTGGGAAGATTCTTATTTTTTTTTTCTTTTTTTTTCGTAAATCTTCAATGCAAAACAAATTAGATCGATTGCTCACTACTGTCCGAATTATTAGATTTCTGTTCGTCATCAAGTTCGCCATCATTCTGTTTTGATTGTCGCATTACGCGAGCCTTATAACGAGCGTAAGCCAAGCCGTAAACGTCAACATCATTTAAGAAGGAGTCGTCTTCAGGGTCTAAAACATGACAATATGGATCCTCGTGGACATAAAGCTCATTGCCGGCATCCGACTCCGTTGTCGTGGAGCCTGGTGAATCACTATCACCAGTATCATCATATTCAAATTCGCTTTCGACCTCGTCTTCGTCTTCATGATTATGGTCATCTATTAAGCCAAAATGCAGCAATATTTGCGGTATTTTGTAAATTTTTAAGACAAAAAAGTGTGTAAAACTTACCCAAGACAACGCGTTCCAAAAGAAAGCTTAGATTTCTAGGGTCACCAGCATCCTCATCATAGTTTTCTCGATCACTATTTAAGGCCGCATCATCGTCTTCATCGGGATACTCGTTACCAGCATGATTTTCATCATTTGAATCTTCGGAATCGAATGAATCATCTTGATCGTCATTATAACGGTCTTCGTAGACCAGATCATCAAATGGACAAATCCTAAGGGACAGTATTATTATATCGAAATAATAAATTATAATTGAAATATAATTTAAAAAAAGCTTAAACTTATTAATCCTAAGCAAAAAAGTAATGGATTTTTCCAATATTTCATTTGGACCTATCCTTTGCAACAAATATTCAATGGAATTCTGCAGCAGAAATAAGAGATCTTAACGTGATTAAGGTCCTATCTACGGCTATTTAGTGGCCATCACTTAAAATGTCTGTCAACCGTGCGATTTGGTAGAGAAGGAAAGACCTACACCGTTAACGACATATCAACAATGACTTCATACAAGATAATTTAACAACTTTGAACCTGTAAACGAGAACAAATACGACTGCCAAATTTCTGCAACAGAGTTCTCTTATACCCCCTGCAAATACCTCTTGGTCTCGGAGCGCAGAAGAAATAATATTCGAATTTCAGTGGCAATATAAAGTCGGTGGTACTTCACCGTAGCGAGACCAAGAACTAGAGATTCTAAGTATTTATCAGTCGATGGTTAAACAAATGATTTGACTTGTCTATACTACTATCCACAGCATTGCTAAAGACGTTTTCTGGTAAAGATTTCTTATATGACAATTAAGTGAGTAGTTTAAGCGGCAATCAAGATTTCTTAGTTCACAGATTTAAGTCATTCACGTTTGTCAATACACAGCCCATCTAGTAAGATATGTGCATGCTACGTTTGCCAATCCACAACCAATTTACTGGAATCAACGCATAAAGATTAAGTGTTATCAAAGATTTTTTATCTCTCATATTGTGCCAGTCTTATCTGCCAATTCAGTAGAACCTTATGCTTCAGTTTCAAATGGCAACCAGGCCTAGATCTTAACAAATATAACCATAAAGAAAATTAAGCCAATACGTTATCGTTAATTATAAATTTAAAATTAATAAAGAAGAAAAAAAAAATAAAGACTTGGTTTAAAAAACAAATTATAACAATTGTAATAAAAACACGTGATTTTGTAAAGTTTACTTTATAATTTTCGGCAATATTTGTTTATTTCAAAATATGGTCTTTAAGTTGTTTATTTTTCATTTTCATTTTCATTTTCATTTTTATTTTAATTTTTATTTTTTAATGAATTTATTTAATTATACTATATAATAATCAAAGTATTATTTATACATAAGTTGTGTTGATTTGGATTTCAATTTTTAAAGAAATTTCCATTTGATTAACTTAATTCGTAATATTTATAAATATTTGCAATAGGATATTATTATTTTCTTTTATCTTTTCTAATTATTTTTTATTTTTTCTTTTTAATCTAATTTTATATACTCTATAAAGTATGTATGTATGTATGTATATTGTTTTGGCTTTTAAACCAAGTATTTATTTAAATATATAAAGACAATTTAATTTAAAGATTTGTAAGTTATTACAATACATATAATATAAAAAAAGAATAGAAATTCTAATAATATAACTTAAAATTATTTAAAAAATTTAAGTGATAAAAAAAACTAACTTATTTAATCACAAATTATTCTATTCATAATGGTATTTTCTTACTTAAAAACATTCTTTTCATATCGTATTATCGCATATATATATATATATATATATTAGAAGTATTGTGTTTAACAAAGAAGAAAAAAAAGTGTAATAAAAATCAAAAATTAAAAACTGAATCAAATATGATAAAAAAAAAAACCAAGTGGGTTATCGTATAAAACTAAACTAGAGGAGAACTTGTTCGATAGGCTCATTACATTACTATTATATTGTAATATTATTGCTGAATAAAAAGAAAAACACAAAGTTTAGATACGAAGCAACAAAAGCACCCCAAAACGAAAAAGAAAAACTTAACATAAAACGAATACAAAATACAACCAATTGATGGAAGAGGCCAAGGTTTTTAAAGCTTTAATTTTTTTTAATTTAACTTCATTTTAATTTATTCCCGTTGCAGACAAAACCTTTATGGATATTTGATTTACATCATGTATGTATGACGTTATATAATGAAAATCAAAAATTTCACCACAAACAAACATTGTTCAAAACAAATGTAACATGTACTGTACTGTATATGATAATATGAAATTAAAATAAGTGAAAATAATGAAAACGTTTTCAAAATGTGAAATTTTAACGCTATACTCTGCATATCGGATCCATGAAATATTATTGAAACCATATATTGAACCGTTCCGCTTATCTATCTTGAATTGTTTTAAGCGTCAATGAAATAGAAAAATATAAATGGAAAACCCTATTCATTCTCCAATTTTTTGTTTCAAATTTGCAGTCTGTTCTCCACAGCTTGTATTCGGCATATCCATGCCATGATTACAATAAAATAAATTACGTTAAATAATCGAAAGTGTTGTACAGAAAATTATCGATAATTTGTATCTACTCAGCTTTGAAACTACCGGGTAAAATATTAAACTTTTTATAGTTTTTATAGAAAATTTTTAATATCAAAATCACTAGGATAAAATAATTCCCATAATGAATTATGAGTGATTTATGAAATATTTAAATAAAAATGAACAAAAAAAGGCCAAAGAAAACATACAAAAAGCAGCAAATAAATGCAATACTTGACAACTACAAAAACTCAAACTCAACACTACTTAGCAACAAAAAAAAAGAAAAAATTTTAATGAATTGTAGATACAAAATAATAGATAAAATGCTGTCATGTAAAAACAAGGTAATAAAAATAATTTTACAATATTAGCAAATAATGGATGAATAATAACCATAATAATTAATTAATGATAATTTTTCTTCTTTTCTTTATAACTTATGATAGAAAAAAGTAATTATTTGCTTGCTTCTTCTCTTTTATACCAAAATAGGAGAAAAGGAGGTGTATTAAGTAGGATTGCATTGTCAAATTATATTCAATTGGTATGTTGCTGTTGGTCTCGTTTGAGGTGCTTTTGTTGTTAGGCATATAAAGAAAACAGTTGCCCTGAAGTAGTAGTAGTAGTAGTAGTAGTAGTAGTAGTAGTAGTAGTAGTAGTAGTAGTATTGGGAGGAGGAACAACTACCAATAGTATGGAATATGTACTTCGTTGTAATAATTAAATGGATATTGTAGCCTATTTCAATTTGTTTTGGTTTGAATGGTGGTTTTACAAAAACAAAAAGAAGAATTATAAACAAAAATTATAATGCAGTATTCATAACAGGACATCAATACATAATGAATTTAAAGAAAAACAAATTAATTCAATTATCTTATATTGTATAAATAATATTAAATGCCTTAATAAAATTTGATTGTATCTTTTTTTTTTTTTTTTGTAAATCTATTTTGTATCTATAATCTGTATGGAATTTTATCATAATATATCAATCATGTCATAGAAAAATTAATTTTAAATCATTTTCAATATCCTTGTCTTTATAATCAATCATAAAATATAAACGCGATTATATTCATATGTTGTATATCGTATAAGAAACATAAATTTGGACGGGTTTTAATTTTTCAGTGTATATTTTGAATACGTATTTCACGTGAATTTCTTAATGATGAAAGGTGTATCATATGGTGGTGGTTCATAATAACAGGACGTGTCTAATACAGAACTATTAAGAGCTAATATTCTGGTCAACAGTGAATTGACATATTTTAACCTATTGTAACAAAAACAAAAAAGGTAATTAAAAAATCGTACAGAAGATAATTGTAATTTATCTCTGGTTTCTGTAAGGCAAACAGCGGTGGATATTTCTTTACAGAAGAACAGAGACATTACGAAATTGGAATACGAATACGAAGTGGAATGTTACAATTCAAAATCGAATAAAATAGAGTATAATACGGACACATTAAGCAAATATAAACAGATAGGATAGCTCAGTTAGTAAAACAGGAACAGGGGGTTAGCTGTTCCACAGCCGTTCATCACTCGTGGAGAAACCCCCGCGTATTTTGCAATTCGTTACGGTCAATACCATCTAACATACCTGCATAATTGGTCATTACAACCCTTCAGTCAGAATTATGGACCTAGTTCCTCACACCACATATGTCATTTAAAGTGGATTTCGAACAACAGATTTTTTGAGAAACTTTTTAAGGCAATTTTATTTGTTTTCAGAGTTTTCGCCAGAAATCTGCTAAGAGGAATTCGCCGAAGAAATATATCTTTTTTTTTTTGATATTTTCGTTTTGATCCCTGACCTGGGGTTTGAACTGTGGCCTTTCGTCTAATAAGCCAACACACTACCTACTAAAGATGTACCTAATTCAATTTGGACAGGAAACAAAGAACATAACATTAAAATGCTAACTGACAGTCAGACCGCCATCCGTATCCACTCGGCTCATAGAAGATAGACTCTAGAATAGTACGGGACTGCTTGTGTAAGTTGTGGTTCCTTTATTGGATTGCCGCTCATGTGGAAATTAGATAAGCTTACAAGTATGGAAGCTATTCCACTGTTGATGTGAAATGTTTGGAAATGTTTACTCGGCGATACGTAAGATTGAAAAAGGCGGACACCAAACGGGATTTGCTGTTTATTTACAATAACAAAATGGTTGAAATATGCATCACGCTTTCTGAGCGGGTACTGCAGAGTGAAGAAGACACTTCTGGATCGTTCGGATAAGTTTGAATCGGTATGGCATTTCGAACAAGGTATATCGGATTTCATTATTTCATCCCTCTTTCCCTATGTTTTAGTTTTAATGATAACTGCGCTTGGTGCTTTTATTAAAGTAACCACAATGTAAATTTTTTGAGCTCCGAGTGGAAGTGTCTCACCATCTTTTGAATTAAAACCACCATATCTTGTTTACTAAACGAGTTAGAAAGTACATTTAAAATCGATTTCACTAGAAATAAGACAATAGCTTATTATACAGAATAGCAGAAGTAGTACGAAGATGCATGAGAATGATTTAATTCTTAAATACAATAAAACCGATTTGCTACATAATTAGACTCACGGTTGATAGGAATCATTGAATCATGTGAATACAATACTTATAAATATTCTAAGAACTGAATCTGTTTCCTTACATTTTTAAAAAATATCTTAACATGACAACAATTTGTTTAATTTTGTTACAATAAAAGAACTTTGGTGTCTAAACAATTTACAATTTGCAATTAATTTAGGCGAATGGAATTTTGTTTTGGTTACCAAAAAAAACCACTTTTGGTTTTGGGGTTAAATATTTAGAGGTTTTACACTACAACCGATTTCTTTTTTGGCAAGTAAGATTTTACAGCTAAAATACAAAAATCCTTAACTCTAGAATTACAATTTTCTATACGGTTGTATTAAGATTTCTTTAAAATGCTTTATCCAACAAGTTTTCCCCCAGGATATACAAACGAATACCGAGGGTATAAACTCTTTTGTACGCGTACACTTAAACTTAAGATTTTAAAACAATTTCTACACATCATTCAAATATAAACAAACAAAAAAATTTAAAAAAAGAACAAAAACAAAAAAACTTTTCGAATTTATACTAACGCACAGCAGCAGAGTTAGACTTATGAAAACTAATAATAATTAGAATAGAAGACTTTTACAAAATTTCATGAAATACTTGACACTAACATACGTTACGATTTGTGTTTCTAGGTTTTTGAGTGAAGATTTGTGTATCTATATGAACTTTTTTTATATGAAACGATTTGTTAACATAAACATATCGACATGTAACACCAACCTTAGATAATTGTCATCCATAAGATCAACATAGTCGGCCTGTTGTTCATTCTCGGGTATGTAGAGATCGTACACATAGCCTGTATCGGAATCAGTAGGCATTGTAATGGCAGCCGCAGCAGCAGCAGCTGCTGCTGCTGAGGTGGAGGCTTCATTTAAATTACTAATCATACTAGCCAAAGCAGCGGATCTTGCGTCAAGACCTTCCACCTCGTCTGTTGCAGTCTTATTAACATTTGTTGTGTGTTTTTCAATGTCAACGATGGTTATTTCTTTTGATCTATCATTGGCATTGTCATCTGCATCGAGTGTCGTGCGTAAACGATTGACCACACGAAAACGTTGCTCTTGCTGGTGTTCGCGCATTTCCTGCCGTGCCTTGTCGGTGGCATTTAAAGGTCTTTGAGATTTTTGCAAAACCAATTCTTTGGCCTCATCTTTGGTTAAACGAGCAAATTGTGTAGTGGCCGTGTCATCCTTTTCAACAGAGATGGGAGTAAAGAAATTATGCATGTTAGGTGTAAATTTTTTCTTAACTTTTTTTATACCTGTTCCTTTATAGTTCCGGCAAATTTTAATAATGTGGATATTTCATCTTTGAAAGGGGCAGACGCCATGTTTTCCTCTTCGTCCATACGTCGACGTTTACCATTTAAAACAAAGGAGGATAAAGGCTCTTCGTCAATACGTCTTTTTACTCTTACTACCGCTGGCATTTTGTTAAAATCTTTTAAAAATTATTAATTTCTTGTGTATTATTTTTAAAAGTTAAGTTTTAATTGCAATTTTCTTTTCAAATAAGAATTATTTCTTTTTTAATTTTTTCCAGAGTTTTAACAAAATTTCGTTGTTGGAATACACGCCGTTTTTCTGGTTCACCGTTTTTCTTTCTCTTGCAATGCAACAACAAATTCCTACAAGCAAAATGCTGCTCCTTCTTTTTCAACTTGCAAAAAATTCACTGTAAAATAATAACACACAAGTAATGTAAAGTTGTTTTTACATTACAAAACCGTTTAAATAACTGAACTATTTTCAAGAAAAACAAGTTATTTTTCTAAATACACTCAAAGAAAAATAAGTTTTAGTTGTAAATTTTTAATATTTCTGGAAAAAGTTTACATATATTCTAAAGTTAGGGTTAAGTCAGATAAGGGGAAAAGGCTGTGGACCCGAACGTATCAATAATTTTATTTTTTGTCCTATACATAGTATACATAATATAATGTTCCTAAAAATTCTAAAGGAAATTAAAAATAGCGGAAACAAATATTTTATGTTTAAAAGTAAAGACAACTTGAAAAGAAAATTAAAAAATTAAGACTGAAGTAAAGTAGATGTGTATGAACCCATACTAATAAAATGTTAAATAAAACTTTCTCGTAATTTTTTGACTTTATTTTTCAGTTTTTTTTTTCATTTAAAATTATTTTTTTTTCAATAAGCACACATTTAAAGCAATAATTTTGTTCCCTTTTTACTGGGGAAAACGTTAATGAAAAACTATGTAAATAAGTTTTTTATTTAATAAAATGTTTTAAATACTAATCCTAATTGCTATTAGCATTGAGTATACATTTATAATGTATCTGTTTTTTTATAAAGAAATCTCAGATTTTTGCTGTTTAAGTATTTATATAAATGTATGCACCGCTTTAATCGGGATACAAATAGTCCTGCAAGATATTTTGAAAAGCAATTTTAATTTTACCACGATCTCGTCCATTTAGTTTTTGTATATCCGGTAAAAGGCTCATTAAAAACATAGCATCCGGATCAGTTTTGCAATCACACAATTCTGGGGTAGCTGGTGCAGGAGCAGCTACTAATGTCGTGGAGTTTGTAGAGGCTGTAGTCGGTGTAGCCAAAGGATTTAAAGTGGTTGTATTGGAAGCCACTGAATTTAATGCTGATATTTCAAATCGTTGGTGCTGATGATGACCATGCGCGTGACTCAAAGTGGAGGCGTAATGACTGGTAGAGGAATTCAAGCGCGTTGAAGAATTTATTACGGGCTCATTGTCATTAGAAAGTGCCGTAGAAGTTGAAGCAGAGCCATTAGAATTATTGCTGTTATTACTAATGCTACTACTGTTGCTGTTATTGAGGCTTTGAGTGGTGGTACTAACCACTTCTAAAGGTTTGGCAAAGGTGGGTCTAACAAATGATACATTGGTGGTATGATTCGAAGTAGAAGACGAAGCCATCAGTGATGAGCTAGTAGTTTGCGAAGAGATTATATTATCATGAGATCTGGCTCTTTTGTGTCGAAAATCTTCATAGAAACCTCTTGTCTGTAAACGTTGCAAGTGTTGCAAACGTAATTGTTGCTGCTGTTGTTGTTGTTGCTGTTGTTGTCTCTTTTCCAAAGAATTTAAAACAAAATTTCTCATTTCAGCATCATCTACCTCAGTTTCATCCTCATCCAAAGCATGATTACGTTCTACGTGATCATATTCATCGGTATTATCTTCACATTCGGACTTGATATCATTGGCCAAAGTAGAATGAGCAAAGTCTTGTGGATTACGGGGATCATCGTCAATTAAATCATCCAATTCGGAAGAGTTGGGCTCAGGATCGTCAAAATATTCCAAATAATTGTCCAAAGGTGGCTGGCTGGGAGAAGCAGTATTAGAGGGGTTATGCAAAGAACTGGCAGCAGCTGAAGCTGCTGCCGCTACGGCTCGTTCTCTTTGCAAGCGATTGGATAAAGAACTGATTTGCACCAAAGCATCTTGTACTTGAGAGTCTAAGGATTTAGACTGTTGGTGTTTTCTGCAGGATAATAATTGCAAAGAAAGAGAGAAAAACAAATATTTTTAGTTTAAATGTTCCGTAAGTTAAAGCAACACTCACTTCCTTAAATAAGGATGTAGAAAAAACATGCGATCAAAATATGTCCAACAAGGCGGCACTTTCTCCTCCAAATAGTTCGTATACTCGCGGCGAAATGATATACGCAAATTAGTCCATTTCGCTAAACTAGCACCAGCTAAAATTATTTGTTACATTTAATATCATAATGTATCAACGCTTTACGCTTAACGCTTTTATCGTGTTTTAGCGGTATGGTGTTGCAACTTACGATTCTTTTCTAATTTCAAATCAACCTCACGCCAAAAATTTTCCACATACGGACGACAAAAATAGTACTTATGCCGGGGATTATAAATTGCTTCATTACGCTGGACCAAATCAATTAAACCAAAAACTTCTTCGGTTAACCATCTAGTCGACGTACAGGCATTATTATTATTATTACTGTTGACGGTCGATGAGGCCGCATTTGTAGAGCCCGCTATTGAGCTAAAATATTCCGTAGACATTTTTTATAGTCACATTATTTCTTTTCAGCGAAATCTGTTTTATATCCTTAAAATTGTTAATTTTTTGGCACCATGAGAAAGCAATTCAATAGTTTTATTGCGAAAAATTCTTGCAAAAAATTTTCACCATTCAAATAAAATCTCACAGCTGATGTCAATAAAAACAATAAAAATGTTAGTGTTGTATTTCGTAATTTGCAAAAATGTTCCTATTTATGACTCACTGTGTTAAGTAATAATAGAAGTATGGATCACCCTGTTCAAGCATTTCATTTGTTTTATTACAGGTTTTGGCGCGTATTTGGAGTAAACAAACAGCTGTCATTTAAAATTCTTGGCGTGTTTTTGTACTCGCTTGTATTTAAGATCTTGATTTTGTTTTTATTAAAATATTTGTCTAAGAATTTAATTTTTTTCAAATAAAAACATAAATTAATTATCGTTGCTGTTGGAAATAATAAAAGGAATATTAGAGAATGGATGTAGCTGATGCAAATATTGGGCAATTGCGTGTCAAAGATGAAGTGGGCATCAGATGCCAAAAGTTATTTCAAGATTTCTTAGAAGAGTAAGTGTGTATAGACATAGTTGCTAATCCAGAAAGTGATTTCTTATTGATTCTTTATAGATTCAAAGAAGATGGTGAAATAAAATACGTAAAGCCGGCCGCTGAATTGGACTCCCCTGATCGTTGCACATTGGAGGTCAGTTTCGACGATGTGGAAAAGTATAATCAAAATTTGGCTACCACTATTATAGAGGAATACTATAGGCTAGTTAAACTTCCCATTCCCGATATCCAGTTTGTATTTTAATGATATTTACTTATAGAATCTATCCCTTCCTGTGTCAATCGGTGTCGAATTTCGTTAAGGACCGCATAGGTTTAAAGACCGAGAAGGAATGCTATGTTTCCTTTACCGAAGTACCTACACGCCACAAGGTGCGCGATTTAACCACTTCCAAAATAGGTACTCTTATACGCATTTCCGGGCAAGTTGTGCGTACCCATCCTGTGCATCCTGAACTGGTGCTGGGTGTTTTTATGTGCTTGGATTGCCAAACAGAAATACGTAATGTAGAGCAACAATTTAAATTTACCAATCCCACCATTTGTCGCAATCCCGTATGTGCCAACCGCCGTCGTTTTATGTTAGATGTGGAAAAGTCTCTATTTGTGGACTTTCAAAAGATACGCATACAAGAGACACAATCTGAGTTGCCTCGCGGTTGTATACCACGTTCTGTGGAAATAATTTTACGCTCGGAATTGGTTGAAACCGTGCAGGCGGGTGATCGTTATGACTTTACTGGCACTTTAATTGTTGTACCTGATGTGGGCGTACTTAATATGCCTGGAGCTAAAGCAGATGTAGGTTCCCGCCACAAGCCTGGCGAGCGTCCAGAAGGTTTAACTGGTTTAAAGGCTTTAGGCATGCGTGAGCTTAACTACCGCATGGCATTTTTGGCTTGCAGTGTCCAGCCCACCAATGTACGTTTTGGTGGCACAGATTTGCCCATGTCTGAGGTTACCGCTGAGGATATGAAAAAGCAAATGACCGATGCCGAATGGAATAAGGTGTACGAAATGTCCAAGGATCGCAATTTATATAATAATTTAATAACCAGTTTATTTCCCTCTATATATGGCAATGACGAGGTAAAACGTGGTATTCTCCTGCAGCTGTTTAGTGGTGTAGGCAAGACTACTCACGAAAGTAAGTTATGCCAGATCCCCTTGATTCTGGTCAAACAATAATTCACATTTCTTTTCTTTATTCTTATAGAAACCACTTTGCGTGGCGATATTAATGTCTGCATTGTAGGCGATCCCAGTACAGCCAAGTCCCAGTTTCTCAAACAAGTGGCTGACTTTTCTCCTCGTGCTGTTTATACTTCCGGTAAAGCTTCATCAGCAGCTGGTCTTACTGCTGCCGTGGTACGTGATGAAGAAAGTTTCGATTTTGTTATTGAAGCTGGTGCTTTGATGTTGGCCGATAACGGTATTTGCTGCATTGATGAATTCGATAAAATGGATCCCCGTGATCAAGTGGCCATACACGAAGCCATGGAACAACAAACTATATCTTTAGCCAAGGCTGGTGTAAGAGCTACCCTAAATGCTCGTACCTCTATATTGGCTGCTGCAAATCCCATTAACGGCCGCTATGATCGTTCGAAAAGCTTACAGCAGAATATCCAACTTTCTGCTCCTATTATGTCACGTTTTGATTTGTTCTTTATATTGGTAGATGAGTGTAATGAGGTAGTGGATTATGCTATTGCCCGTAAAATTGTCGATTTGCATTCAAATATTGAGGATAATATAGAGCGCGCCTATACCCGTGAAGAGGTGTTGCGTTATATAACTTTTGCCAGACAATTTAAGCCGGTTATTAGCCCAGAGGCTTGCAAGCTCTTGGTAGAGAACTATGGCCATTTAAGGCAACGTGATACAGGCACCTCGGGCCGCAGTACTTGGCGTATTACTGTGAGACAATTGGAGTCAATGATACGTTTAAGCGAAGCCATGGCCAAGTTGGAGTGCATGAATGAAGTACAGGAACGCCATGTTAAAGAAGCTTTCCGTTTACTTAACAAATCCATTATAAGAGTCGAACAGCCGGATATTCATTTGGATGAAGATGATGTAGATGAGGCCTTTACTGGTGATGTGGATATGGATGAAAATGGGGCTAATTATGATGCAGAACAAGGGGATGCGGGTGAAAATGGTGACTCAGAACTCAATACTTCGGGTCAAAACCAGGTGCAAAAGAAGAAACTTACTTTATCCTTTGAGGACTATAAAAATCTATCCACTATGCTGGTTCTCCACATGCGCAATGAAGAAGCCCGCTGTGAGACAGAAGGCTCAGATTCTGGCATGAAACGTAGCGATGTTGTTACCTGGTATTTGGAACAAGTAGCCGATCAAATTGAATCCGAAGATGAATTAATTTCACGTAAAAATCTTATTGAAAAGGTTATTGATCGCTTGATTTATCATGATCAGGTTATTATACCCTTGAAAACCACGGAGCTTAGACAGCCTGGCAAAAGTCCTAGACGCACAGAGGACGAAGATGAACAAGATGATCCCTTATTGGTGGTTCATCCCAATTATATTATAGAATAGATTTAAGTTAAAATTTTTGAAGTTCAAATTGAAGCCACCATTTGCTAATTTCGTTAAAATTCACTTTTTCTACATATTGACCTTAGTTTATAAGAGACCTTGAAAGGTATATTTTTTATGTACACTTAGGATTTTAAGAGTTAAAATACAAGTTTTTTTTAGACTTTCTAATAAAATTAAAATGAAACGCAATTTTATAGGAAAAATAAAGCAGTTTGTAGTTTTTGAGTGGTATTATTTAGAATGTTTTTCAAAGGGAAAACTTAAATGAATCTTCTTTTATAATCATCACATACGGTGAAAGTTCCCAAAAGTTTCTCCTTATCAAATTGTGAAGACTTCTTAAAAATCTGATGGATAAACTTAACACGAATAAAAGTGGAGTGCCATAATCCTGATCAATTGCTAACAAGACAATTAAAATGCTCTCAATATCTTGGGAATCCTTTCGCCGCAAGAACTTGTGTTCTTTTACAAATCATTCTTAAAGAAAACAGCTACTATTTTAAACATTTTGGTTTAGAATTTATTGTATATCAAAGTGTCCACTGGCTAACATACTTGTGTAAAATATAAAAATGAAATGTTTAAACTTATTTATAAAGAATGTTTAGATACTAGGGTGCGTATGAGTTAATAGCTACAATAACAATTACAAATTTATAAGTGCAGACATTGTTACTTAAGTGGTATGGTATTTCATCAAATAGAACGAAAGAAAAAAAACTTATAAAAGAAAAAACTGCCGCAACAAACTACCAGTAGTTTAGCTTTCATCATCTTCAATTTTGGGAGCCAAATAATAGCGTATGTAACCCAACTCTTGTATGCGATATTCAACCACCAAGGGCACATCGGCCGACATGGACAATTGAACTTGAGCCGACAAGGGAGTGGCTTTGGTAAAGGCATTCAGGTAACGACAAGCAAAAGTTAAAGTAACTGGCTCTTGCATTTCAATAATAACAGCTTCTTCCTCCTTGTCTACACTTGAGGTTTGTGCTAATTTAACATTGGCTGAGCCTACATCACCGGAAGCAGAGAACTTAACACCCTCCTTGGTGCAGCATATCAACATAGACTCACTGAATTGAGCCAAATCGCGGCATATGCGAGCAAATTCCATGGAAGGCATACGAACCACACAAGAATAATCTGTTTCGGGTATACCCAAATGTTCCTGATCGAGATTCATTAGTTTCATTTCATAATCGGAGACTTTCTCGTGATTAGGTGATTCAAACATGAAAGTAACCGTATCAGCATTATCCTGGGCTTTAACGGTAACAGTATCATCATTGTTAGCACACTTTAAAATCTTGGCCATGCTGCCCAAATTCATGCCCATGGAAATGTTGCGATCACAACGGAATTTATCAAAGCCATCAGAGCGCAAAGTCAAGGAAACCAAGGAAACATGGGAATTATCCATTGCTTGCAGCTAAGCAATTAACAATAAAATATTAAAGATAGTTGTAAATTGTTTATAAGTATACAAATCTCCTATACCTGTATGCCGGAATCGCTGCAATCAAAAGTGCCCTCATTGAGTAAATCTTTAATGGCATCCAAGATTTTCTTTAAAATGGTGGCATTAATTAAACGTGCTTCAAACATTTTTTATTCTCCTTTTTAATAATTATGTGAACTTATTAACTTGTTTTTTAGTTTATTTCACTGTTTTTATGAAGTATTTTTACAATTCTTTACAGCGTTTTACAATTAAATGTATTGAGACGTGTGTTATTGTGTGCAAAATTTAATTTTGTGAGGCAATTCGCACCAAGAACAATGACAGCAAAACGCTTGTTTTGGCGCCAATTGTCAAACACTGAGAGTGCTTGCAATCGTAATTGTGTTATTAGTTCGTAATGAATGTTATCAGCAAACAGTCTTGTTGTTTTTAATAGAGACAGTTTCAACAGGTAATTCTGTATAAATGTTGGAAAAACGGTATTTGTTAATAAAATAAAATTTAAATATACAATTAACTTAAGAAATATAAAAAGAAATTTTAAGGGATGGACATACTCAGTGAAAATAATATGTTGATTTATGTAAAAAAGAAAAGAGAAAAGCAATTAATACAGTATATAACGGACACCATACGGTGAATAGCAAAAGTTATGTTGATTGCTATCTGATATGTTATTAATTCTTTGTAAGTGCCATGAACATTCTCTTTAGTAGTTAGTTATAGCGCGTATACGCTGGCGTTAGTGTCAAATATGGAAAAGTGTTTTTGCTTATAATACAAAAATAAAAAATTCTATTTATGAAAAAATAACGCAAACATACATAAATTGATGGTATACAATGTATATCAATTGATAATTATAAAAAGTGTTCATTTAATTGAAAAGAAATGCTGGTAAAGAATGCAATATGTAACGGGCGCCATTGTTGTCAGCATCAGTTGTTTGGTAGAGATTTGTTATCAACAAGTTGTGAGTGCCATAAATAGCCTTGTTCTTATTACTCAACAGTTTTAGCTGTGTACGTAGTGTAAAAATTAAACGTATACATAGTGCAAAAGTTAAAAAGCAATGTTTTCTGTATAAAATAAAATTAAAAATGCAGTTTATTTAAGAGAATGCAAAAGAAATATTAAGTGATGATACACACTCTAAAATTAATTATTAAAATGTGTTTATTTGAGTACAAAAAACGCAAGCAAAGAAATCAATTTGTAACGAACGCCATTGCTGTCATAAGTTAAAGCTCTTCTGTACAGCTTTTGTTGGTAATAGTGAGTGCTATGCACATTCTTGTTGTTATTTGTTAATAAATTTGCGGGTACTTTTATATAAATATGCTAGAATCGTAGTTGTTATAATAAAATCATTTAAAATTTATTTTTATCTAAGATTTTAATTTTTATCTAAAAATATAATATAATAGTTTTAAAAAGTATTTATTTATGCAAAAAAGTGCATGCTACCAAACTAACATGTAACGAACGCCTTTGTTGTTAAAGCTCTGCTATATAGTAACTGACTAAAAAGTTGTTGGTTGGTAGGTGGGTAAATTGTCAGTTGTGGATGATTCTTCGTATCCGTAGATTTGACATTAATTTTTGCCTCTCAATTTTTAACAAATTGAACATTCACAGTTTCTTACTAATGCACTCATAAATTTACAGATTTAAACGAAATTGATTATCAATTTTGCAATTATAAAATACCTTTTGGAAAGTGTAAGATTTACTTTGAACAAACTCTTTAAATGTGTTTCCCTTGTCGTGAAGAGATGCCTTAATACCATACGATCTATTTTACTGAAATTTCATAAGGTATTCCTATAATGCCTCCTCCACTCCAATTGCCTTGACAAATTATAGGATTCTGCTCGGTTGTCAACAATGTCACTGCCTAGAACTTAATATGCACTCAGTTGTTTCTTTTAGGGATACATTAATGTCCCATAGGTTTCACAGATGTGTAATGATTTTTTCTTATCATCACAGAATATACAGTGGGACAACCTGAATTCTGAATCCTGAGTTTCGTAGCCTTGTAGCCGTTGACCATACCTACATACATACATAAATATTTGGTCATTACCACTTTTCAGTTAGAGTTTCGACCTAGCTTCTCACACCACTTACGATAGGCAGGATCTAGATTTTTTAAAAACTTTTTATTTACTCTCAGAGTTTTTGCAACAACTCTGCTGAGAGGAAGCAGCCGAAGAAATATTTTTTCTATATTTAGTTTTGTTCGATATGTCTAAACTGGAGTCTGAACAACGGTCACGCTTTTAATAAGTCATACACACCTCCTGCTGGACTACGGCGACTACAGTTTACCAACCTCAGGTTATACCTGGATAGTCCGATGCATCATGACTTAGATCTTCTCTTATTGCAATTCCAATATTCCCAATAAAAGTTTCGATTGCCTCAAAAGCGCTTGGTTTGAGAAGAGTATTGACTCTGTATAGATTTCGTTAAGATTACCGCTCCATACATCTCGAAAACTCGTTCGCTTGTTCATTGCCGAGAATTCTCACATGATATGGGATCCAGCAGAGTCTAACCTAACTCTCAGCAGTGTAATTCCTTTTAACAGTCTTTTAATAAAAATTTTGCGAATAAAATAAAATTGCCATGAGAAATATTTTTCGACTTTGACCTGTGGATTCCGTCACACATGAACAAAATTAAAACACACTACATGGGTGGTATTAGAAGCTGTTTGTAAGCCTGACTAAAGGTTTGTTCTTACCAATTAAGTAAGTTTACTTCTGAATCTTTGGCCATATTCTGTTTTATTTTTACAAATGGAAAATTAAGACCAAATGGTGGGTAAGGAATTCTTTGTATCCTTTTTTTTGCTTTTAACAATACAGTAAATAGGCCTCCATTCAATAAAAACAAAGTCTTATATTTTTAGATTTAAAATTAAATAAATATTGTCGCTATTTATATTCAATATTTATGTTAATTTAAAAGAAAAAAAGTAATAACACTGGCTGTAATTGAATAGAAGACATGTAGTAAGTGAAAATGATGCTGTGGAATATGATCTAATCGTCGTAAGACCGCCTTCCTATCGTCAATTTAAATTAAAATATGCAAATTAAAATTGAAATTGAAATTATCGATGAAGAGACTAAAAATAAATCGATATTTTAAAAGTATAACGCATAAGAATGAAATGGCGTAATAAGATGACATCTTTCCTATTGACATCCTTAAAAAGAAATTAAAAAAAAAGAACAACTTAAGCAAACAAATTTTTATTTATTACTAAATACTAGTATGTTGCCCGCAAGTGAGTTATATCAGATAGGGGATCATCACCTAAGTTGAAAGATTTTTTCGGAGTAGCTTCCTTATTCTACTTTATCATTTCCTTCTTCAAACCCTATCTTTGTGCATATATTTCGTCTTTTTAATAATTTTCGCTATTGAATCCCTGTGGTTAAAGTACCTCTCCGGGCTTTGGTATATCTCCTTGTATTCTGCAGTACTGTTTGGAACAAAAAAGTGAGAGAGTGTGGGAGTCTTTAATAGTGCTCAATATACACATTATAACTTATTTTCCCCATCCCCCATCAGTGCTTACATGATCACCCAGTAAACTACATACTGCCATTACACCATGTCTGAAGATACCAACGAGAACAATTTGCTAAAATTACATACGCTGGCTATATAATTCGTAAAACCAGGAACCAGGATTTGTATGCTTAAATGGGCAACCTTCGGAATCATGGCGTAATTGATTATCTCCCTTGTCCTAACAAGACCGTCTTTAAATAATAATATCAATATCATTGCGCCAACCGCTTAATCTCAACCTCTACAGCAATCACTTCCAAAATTTTTTTAACAGAGTACTCCCAAAGACACTTGAGATGTATGTTATATGGGCCCATACTAACAATTAATATAAAAATAATAGGGTGTAGGGATCTAAAGTCTTAGCATACTCAACGAATTGTTTGGACAGCAGTTTGCCGTAGGCTTGGAAGCTCCATTAGCTGATTTCTATGCTTTAATATTTTTAAATTCTTTAAAATGTTTTCCTTAAATTTTTTTGTTCTAATAAGAAAAAGGGTTGTGGATTTCTAATTGATGTTAAAACAAATAAAATCAATACCATTTCAATTGCTAATATTTGCTTTAAAGGACCATCTTCTCTCACCAACTACAATTGACACACACGTTGGGTTTATGTGGTGTGATAATTAACAGCTTCAGAGGGTAAATAGAATACAAATAAATCCCACTGAGCTAAGGATCAGATAACAATTTAAGTGATTTCTAATGGTTTTCGAAAATCACAAATAAAAAAATTGGAATTAAAAGTATGATAATATAATGGCTAGCATAAAATGAATAGACAAATAAATCATTATGGGCTTAGCAATTGAAAGGAGATGGAGGAGGGTGGTTATTATTATTCTAATTCTATTCGTTTTTCTTAAGCAAAAACTTTAAAGGTTGTTAAACCATCTTCAAAATTTTCTAAAAAATTAGAAAAAGCAAAAACAAAAACTACCCTGTGGTATTAACAACAAAAATGACGACAAGTATAACCTATAAATTCTTAAGGAAGTTAAAGAAGAAGAAGTCTTTTTATGTAACATATACACTTATTTACACCTACACCTACAAGTTAACACTTAAGCTCTATATATGTATGAATAAGCACCGCCTACCAATATAACAACAACATTTTTATATGAGGTATGTTTTAATCACAAACAAAAAAAAAAAACACCAGAGAAAACAAAACAACAGGTTTTATGTTAACTTTATGAGCTTTAAGTAGGTGTATTGCGAGAGAATGTTATTTGGTAAAAACAACACCAAAATTTCGCTTCTTTTAAGGCTGAGCACAATAAGAAGATAAAACAAAACACACACCAACAACACTTTGAAAAATATTAACAGTAAACAAGAAATGTTATTGACGTCAAACTGTAAACAATAAGCCGAGAATACGTTTTTTTTAAACCCACAAACATAAGGGAAGAAAACAAAACAAATACCAACAACATTTTGTTTGATATTAACAGTAAACAACGAAAGTTAATGAGATTCAAATGTAAATGCAAACACCAACTGCTTAATACAAAAACAAAAAATGCAAACACTGATTACATTACACTCTTACATTGAAAAACAAAAACAATTATTAGCTAAAGCCTAGACACAAACCTTGTATGTTATGTTGTTGAACTAATTGCATGTCGAAACCTTTAAAAGCTTTTGATTTCTTTGTTTAATGTTTTTGCAAAAACAAGCAAAAACAAAGCAACAGGATTTTTTGAATGAAACGCAAACACGCGAAGTCTAACGATTACCACTTTCATTACTCTACGAACGTAAATTCCCATAGAATTGTATTCGTTTTTCCACAAAGAATTCTTGTATAAATATAACAGTACATTTTAACAATTCAAACATTCGTTACTTGTTAGTGGCGTCTAACGTTTGGTAGTAAGAAAAATAAAATCACACTCTTAAACCGTAAAACTAAAAATCAAATTAAAAAAAAATAAAAAATTGAAAAAACATTTTTGAAAGTAATATAAAAATTATTGAAAAGTGTAACGATTTTTTTGAAAATTAAAAAAAAATAATTGTTCAAGAATTTAATTTTTAATATTAAACAAATAAATAATGAAATACTTACAGTTTTAAATAACAACAGAAATCAATTAAGTATAAAGTTTTAGCGAAAGATAAAAATTTACAAAATTAAGTGCTAAAAATCAACAAGAAAAAAAACATTTTGAAAAAGGGTAAGTTTTCTTATTAAGAAAATTAATTTAATTTAATTTAAAAAAGGAAAAATAGTTAAATTTTTTTAGAATTAATATATTTAAAAATTTTAATTTAAAATTTAAAATTTTGTTAGAATAAAGGGTTATCTATTTTGTGATTTCAAAAACAAAACTAAGTAAAACGTAAAACTATAATTCCTATAAAATTTTTATGTCATCATAATGCTTGGATCTTACCATACTTCATTTAAGTTGATTTTAGCAACTTCTAGGACTTACAGTTGGCTTGTTATTATTTTATTTTCTAACATTTTGGTGGCCAATTGACGTTGCCAAAATGACAACTTACTCGTTTTCGAAACTTTACATACAACAAAATTAAAATTATTTGTGTTCTGTGGCTCATGACAGCGTATTTTTGAAACTGCATACCGTTCAATTCATAATAGTCAATTGTAGACTTAAAACGGTCGGTTATCATATGGTACATACTCGGTATACACTCTTTTCAGAAAATTATAGAAATTGCATTAAAATGTTATCTCAAGGAATATATTTTACACGCGTTCATTTCAATCGATTTTTTCTACGCAGGTGCTTTATTCTATTAAAACTAGCTTTGAAACGCTATCCCATCGAAATTGCTACTAAATAGCATCGAAATTTTCATTGGTCCTTGTTTGAACAATATATAGCTCCACTGCATACTTTGTAGAAAATTAGATACAATAAATTATTTCCGAATTTACCATCCGTGTAGACTTTCACAGAGCCTCCAGAGCAGAAATATTCACATCACCGAGAGATTGACTCCAGGTTAGTGTCAATCTGACAGAGTAGACATGTGACATTTTACGGTAATGAGGATATAGTTAAGTTTGCGAAATGAGGAGCTCCAGGCCAGAATCTTTCTTTAATGTAGAAAAAAGAATTGAGAAGGATAAACCCGTTGAAAGAAAAGATGAAAATAGGTGGTACACCCTCCTTAGTATTAGCTTTCCTCCCTAAAACCGCATAATCGATAAGTAGATTACCCATATCATGCCACTGCTCACTTTGTAAAAATATCACTGATAACAACTTGTCGAAATTACATACCCTGACCATTTAGTTCGCGAAACCTACACTCAGGGTCTTTACGCTCGAGTCAAAATATTAAAATTCCTGTCTTGTCTAAACTCCCTGTTTTACCATGACTCCACTGCAAGTTCCTTGCCACCTTTATTTCAATCATATTAAACGAAGTGTTAGAAAACACTTCAGAACTTTATTCAGCAACTTCTTCTGACTAGCAGTCTCTAAACTGGTAAGACTACAGATTCATAAGCTCATATCAACATCACTGAATGCTAAACTCCATTCAGCTAAGGCAGTACAAACGAACATTTTAGTTAAGTTCTTGTAAAAACAAAAATCCCCTCTCTCCTATACGTTTACTTCGCTTCATGTTAACATTAAGCCTTTTAATTATAAACAAAGTGAAGCATATTTGCAGGCATATTTGAAGGCATACTTTAAGGCTATTGTTACCTTGACAAAATTACCAACTTAAGCCATTTACCTTCAGGAAAAAGTGAAAAAACGGAAAAAACAGTTTCAAAGACAATTAAAATCTTCTTTTCTTTAGATTTTCATTTCTTTTTACGTTTTTTTCTATTTTAATTTGAAAGTCAATAAAATTAATTGCTTTAATTACTAAGACGAAGAGCAGAGAATACTTGGAATGAATATTTTAGCTTGTTTGCCAATTAATTTTGAAGATTAAGCAATTAAGAAAGTCTTTAAAAAAGTTTTAAAAATAATAAAAAAATATTTTATTTTCTTAACTTTTGCCTCTTTGCTGCCAATTGCCTGGTGGTTTTTAAAAACATTATTTCCTTAAAAAAGAAAATATATTTTTTTTAAATAAACAACAATAACTGGGTATCAAAGAAAACAATTAAATAAGGATAGCAAAAAATCACAACCAAAAAAAAGGACTCTCGAGGACAATAAAAAACCTATAAAAAGTCAACCTTTTTTCATAAAAAAATTTTTCATAAAAATCATCGAAGCAGAACAGGCTGAGTATTAGAAATCAAAAAGTTGTAGGAGGAAAAGAGGGAAGGATAAATCGATTATAAAGAGAAAAAACGATTAAATAGATTATTAGTTAATTTGTAAAGAATCATTTAATTATTGAACAATTAGGTTATGCTCAGTGGAGGAATGTAATAACACACTGAAGACATATGCGTCGCAGATCAAATACAACCCAAAGAGTAAATATACCCTGTAGGAAACTATTCGGACTCTAAAAATAAATTTTGTTCTTGCCCAAGAAAGTCCGCACCTCATAACAAGCATTGGACGCTTCAGCTCTGCAGCACCTGCAGAAGCTAATTGGCCTTAATTTTTCATAAGCTTACCAACTTTTCAGTTGGAAAATGTAATCCTGCAGGCATCAAGGTTCAATATGTAAATTCTCTTGTGAAGCAGTAAAGGATCAAAAATTTGAAATATTATTATTATTATATTATTATTCCTTTTATGAGATAAACTGATTGATTTTTTAGAGCCTCATATTCGTTAATAAAAACCAAATTTTTAAGGTAGAAAACGTGTGTATAACTTAATTTTAAATTATAACTTAATTTCTGTGGAAAAAAAATGCGGTCGTCAATCAGCCATTCAATCTAAATAAACAGCATGATCATTAAGGATTAAAAGCGTAGATAGATAGAGAGAGAGAGGGGGGGGGGGAGAGTATTTATTACATTATTTAGTTATTATTGTTGTTGTATAAGCATACGACTATTTTGGCCAAAACAATAATTTCTTGTTAAGTTATTTATTTTGCCATTCTATACGTCTTTAACTCATTCCCTCCTATACAGCGTTTTCCATAACCACTAACCATAGTTTCTAGTTAAACACTACTAGGCAGTTACGAGGTCTACTGCTGGCAGACATCAAAAAATCACACACACTATGAAAACCACAAACAAATCCACATGAAGTTTTCTTTCTTCTTCCAAAAGCAGCACTTTGTATGGTCGTATTAGTATTAGTAGTAGTTGACTCTGTCTGTGTGGTATAGATTGCCGTTATCCCAGCATGGCGTATGCTATAGCATGAGAGCAGAGAGAAATCAGAAGAAGAAGAACAAGAAGATGTAAAAGAAAGTAAAACAAACTGGTTAATTTTGTTACACACAATTGTGTGAAGGGACAAACAGCCACATAATAAGCCAATTTGTTTTATATTGTGTTAACAAAATAAATATATATTGTATAATAATAACAACAACAACAACAACAACAATAACAACAAAAAGATGTAAGAGAGAGAGACAGAAAAAGAGCAGATAAGTGGACATGCTGTTAATAAAACCAATTCAAATCAACAGTGACGACCACAAGAAAAAAAAAAATAGTTCGTATGTCGTAACTCTTTTCTTTTTTAACTCTAGAAATGTGGAAAAAGTATGACAAAAAAAGAAACAAATCTGAAACTATTTTCTTGATTTCTGATTTGTTACAGTATTTTATAAATTATTTTATGCTCCTTCTTTTTTAAATTTATTTTTTAAGCATACTTTACTAATTAGTGAAATTCTTTGACGTAACGGCACGACGTCAAATAGCGTGATCTTGGTGGATCGAAAATGGAATATAATTCTCGTGTATATTTTGCGGTTTCTTAATCGCGTACAGGAATAAACTAAAGCGATAAATAATCACTGTAGAATATCCAATTCAATGGAAGATCGTCATACATATTCTATCGCTACTACAACGGATTGTGCTTTAGTCAAGTATAGGGGTTAGTTCTGGAAAACCTCATAATTTAAGCACATCTGTTTGTGATATATAGACCAGTGGAACGCATAAATTATACAGTAAAAATTTGACCTTTAGGCACAGGCACAATATACATAAATACAGAACACTCTTGCCGTAGAGCTCTCTTTCTGCAGAGCAGAACACTTACGACATGAATAGTTTCATATCTAAAGTCCATTAACAGTACCTCCTCTTTTCTCTCTCCCACAATCTATTTTCCTAAATTAAACACAATGTACTAACATGAGGTTATCTCCGGAAAGTTAAATATAAAGAAGGCATCGTTTTCTTGAAATCACATGCCTTCTAGTACTCGCCAGTCTAATTACGTCATGGCTAAAATTAACAGCTAGATTATTATTATGGCCAAAGGCTAGTGAGAAATTATGTTCATATGTCGGAGGCAAAGTGTGTCTTCTTTATAGAAGAATCATCTTTAAACTTATGACGAAACAATTACCATTAAAATAATTGGTTTGTTCATATTCTTTGAATTGCTTAACTATGTTAATGTGCTGTTATTCAATGTTTTAGATTATAATTAAATTATTGTGAGATAAAATGATTAAGAATTTTGACGAAAGTTCCTAAGAATTATGTCTTTCCAACCACAACCAATTATTGAATTGTTTGACATTCTAATTGAATTATTTCCGGTTTCTACTCATCAAAGACGATATGTTATACACGAAATGTTGAAAAGATACATTAATTTGTAACGGTATAATGCAATGAAAAAGCAACGGGTGGATTATGTATTATATTAATTAGATACACATACACAATAAAATATTGCTTATACGCCCAGCAGCAGTTATAGAAAACAGAAATTGAATTTGAAAAAACACAGAATTTTTAATTGTAATTAAAATAAAAATTGTTGATGAGTATTTAATTTCTTATTTAATATGTGATATTAGGTTTCTTGCTTATTTCATTGTTTTTATTTTATTTAGACTTGTCCTATTGTTATGGTGTTATAAATACTGTGGCATACAATAATTAAATTATTTAAAAACAAAAAAAAAAAAAAATAGATAAAAAATTATCGTGATATATATTACCAAACAAATGTTTCTTTTTTCTCTTTCTTGTTGGATTGACTTTATTCTCCCGCTTCCTAATTTCCTTTTCCTGTTAACTGTTGTTTAGATAATGGCCGTGTTAAGTTCTTAATTTAATTATATTGTGTTGGTAAAAAAAAGAAATACATACACACACACATTATTTTATACTCCTCTCCTATTCATAATTTAATTCATATTCACAGTCGCATGAACACAACAACAGTTTATTCTGCACAACCCAACTCACACTTACTTATGCCAGCTTATAAATAACAGCTCCTTCTCTCTCTTTCGCTCTCTCGTGTTTATTTTTTATTTAATGATTATGATGGTATGAATAAAGGCGTTAATTTGTAATTTTTTCCTCTCTTTTGTTGCGTGTTCTTAAGTATGATTAAAAATAATAAAAATAAGCAAAATTTATCAAAAAGTGCTGCCATTGAGTGGCTATCAAATGAATTAAAGTGTGGATAATAAAATCCGCTCATATTGTATTGTGTTTTGTTTTTATTTTAAAGGCAGAGAGGAAATTCAAAATAATCTGTGATCCATTAAACATGAAAAATTTAATGTCTCTAGGTTTAGGTTGATCGTTATTAATTTTGAACGGAAATTGCTATTTATTTTCAAATGAAACAGCTTGACTTTCGCAATATTGATATGTAAACCGAACACATATCTTTATTTAGGCACACTCAAGATCTGCAACTCTTCGTTGTAGGCACCAACTTATGCTTTGCCTCCTTTCTTCACACAATTTCCAATTTATTATGCGAGAATGATATAAAAACTCGAACTGGAACGTCAATACCAATATGTGGGTATTGGTTAAACATACCATAGCCTGCCATCCTGTAACGAGTAGAGCCCAATATGCCTTTCAATATGCCTGCCATCTCAATAAAATATGAAGGACATTTATATAAGATCCTACTAGACTGCGTTGTAGTCATCCCTCCCACAATGTACCGTTGGGTTCTCTGAATATAAATCGACCATTTCATAGCACATTATCTATCAGCGTTGATATTCCATGCACAAATATTTATCTTCCTTTTTAAGCTAAAGATGCGGACAACGGAATTGAAAAAAAAAATTACTTTACGGTTCAGTCATCCTTCACTGCCTTTCTGTTAATTGAGAACACAACACAATGTCAACTTTATTTCCAAAAACGTTTGCCAACACCAATGACCTTTACAAAATAACCCGTCATACTAATGTTTTAGAATGTCGTATGGTTTTGCATGATAATGATAGTCATCAGTCGGCAGCGTTTATCACAATAATTATTATGAACGAAATTCAATCAGGATTGCAAGTGAACTGTAATCAGGAAAACCGTAATGAAAATGATGAAAATGTAATTACAATGATATGAAAATGGTTGGACGTGATTGTCACAACATAAAGTAAACTACATATTATATGGCATATGTATAGGCGCTTAAGTACTCGCCAAATGACATTTTCGGTTTGGAAACTAATTAAAATGGAGTGAAAAGATTTGAAAATCTTAAAATGGTTGATGAGTGATAAAATAAATTAAATGGAAATTATAATAAAAATTGGAGGGAGGATATTATAATTTAATAAAATTAAGCATACTTTTGGGCTATGGGTTGGAATGTAATATTAAATACAGGGAAGGGATTCAAGGAATTTTTATGTTATATTATATTTTCGCTTTTAACAATTTAGTTCTATAATGTTTGCCGTGCATAATCTTTAAAATGCATTTACATTTTTATTTATTTTTCAAACAATGTTTTACAAATCCAACAGATGTTCTGTGTTTCTGATGTATTCTTCATTTTCATTGGCATGTGTTTTGAAATATAATTTATATTTCATTTGAAAACTAAGGCAGGGGATTCCATTAAATTTTTGAAGTGGTATTCTTAACTTCAATTCAAATCTTTAAATAATAACAAAACAAAAATAAAATAAACGTAGTTTCAAGTGAAATATTATCATTCACCCCTTATTCCACACTTTTTCTATACTTAAACCTTAACTACACTTTACTTACTCTTCAAAAAATCAACGAAATTTTTTTCTATTATGTTGTCTTATGCAGAAAAATGAAAATCTGTTTTTGCAACAAGTTTTTTTTTCTGAATTTTTCTTTTTTTCATAAATTTTTGTGCATGCATTACAAAAGAATTTCCTGTTTTCAAAATTCTAACCAGGTAAACAATAGTTTTCTTATCATAATACAAGTGCGACAACATCTATAACAATATCTATAACAGAAAATTTTTTTTGTAATTTCTTGTACAAACACACGTTTTAATGTACAAGAAAAACATTTTGAAACAATGGAAAATTGAAAAACTAACGCACATGTGGAGGTGTAATGGTAATGGAAAATGCTTGGTTTTTTCAAATTTAAACATTCATTTCGATATTTGTTTTTGAACATCTAAAAATATGCTAGCGTTTTTAAATATAAATGTAGCCCAGAACTATGCTTTAAATAAAGTTTATTATCATATCTTTACTTAAAGGGCTTAAATTTTTCATACATTTTTATGGAATTATTCTCATACAAATCATATTGTGTGCGTTAATTCTGTCAGTAGTGGTGCTACCTACTGTTTAACGGCGACTACGAAAGATCGAAATAGGCTCACTCTCTGAGTTTTTATCAAAAGACCGCTAAGAGGTTTGCATAACGAGCTCGCATCTCTGGGGACCTCAGTACTTCTAATTAAAGAAGGGTTGTTTATTGATTGAAATCATCATTCAAACTAAGTGCAACTCGCATTTCATACTTTTCACACCTTAAATCCCTTAAAATATGCTTTAAAATTATTTATTAAATGACTTCACACATACATATGCAATGAAATTTAGTTTCTTTATTACTCGAGTTACAATCTATTTATCGAAAATATTTTGATATTATTTTGGCAAAAACTAATTGAATGGACCAAAATATAAATTGACTTTAAAAGCCTGTTGGCAAATACAATTACAATATTGTGTAGGACAAACACTCAAACTCACACACACATGCACATATGCAAACACATTGTGTATTATTTGGTTAAACCATAAAATTAATTGAAATTCTAACAGTAATATTTACCAAAATAAACACGCTTAAACCTACAATAAAATATAATTACGTTCACACACACATATGAGAATAATTCCATACGATTACAAATATGCTTTTATTTATACCAACATAAATATTTTATGGAATATGAGTTTTATTTAACCGAAGGTGATGATAATTTATCATAACGATTAAAAAAAAATTGTGAAAATTTCAATTAAAAATTGTTTTGTAATGAAATTCTGTGGCATACATTTAGGTGCTCAATAACATTTATTTAACGTTGCATTTAATGAAATGTAAATTGGGAATAGTTTTAGGCTGAACATATTTTTTAATATGAAGAGCTAACAAAATTACGTATCTTTATTAAAGACAATCCAATAAATAGGGAATGTTAACTATTAGGTAAGAATGTTTTGCTTAGAAAGTTTGCCCCATCTTCATTATGGTTCAGATCTAACAAGTTCCGTGGCCCATTTGTTTGTGTCTATGCAGAATACTTTGCTTTTAACGTAACACAAATGATACACACATAAACAAATCCTGCAACTGAGATAAAGTAAGCTCTGAGAAATAGAAGTTGTTATGCCAACCATGGTTTCAATTCTAAAATCTGTTTTTGAAAATTAAAGAAAAATTGAATTCAAAATCACAAAAGACAGTAGAACAAGCTATTGCTTTTAACAACCTACACTAAGAAAACAGAAGCCCGTGAGAAAGAACCCATGAAAACGCCATTGTCTTCTCATTTATCATATTCAAATAAAACAGAATCTTGTGACAATATTTTCTTTAAAAGAAAGAAACGCTAACCTTTCAAACACATTTAAAGATTTAAAAATCTTTTAATTTTTTTTCTAACATTTTTGATTCATAATCCCTTCCAACACAAAGGATTCTTACTTGGAATTTATTTTTTCAAAACACGCTTTTTCTTGTATTCCATGTTGTTTTATTTGCTGATTTAACCGCCTGGTTTTTTTTCTCACCATAACAACAACAACAAATCTCCAGTGTTATGCTAATACTGTTAACCAACACTGCTTAACACAAGTAAAAACCCTTGTAGGTTGAGTAAGTGAATACAGAATTTTGTAGCGAAGTTTGTAACACACTTAAAAGGCTTATGGCCACATTTACTTTAAATTACACTGGGTGTCTTCCTTTAGCTGGAGTGGATTTTATATTAAAGAATTGGATAATCACTCTTCGCATTATTTATCGGTTATCCTCGGTATATAGTTATGGAGACAGTGAAAGAGAGAGAGAGAACAGTCATGGAAGGCAGTTACTAAACTGCTAGTTATGAACATCTTATGTTATGATTGATGTGTCTCACTGTCCTCATTAAAGGCTGAGGTTAGTCGGACTCTAGTCGCTTGGAAGAGAATCCACTAGAAGGATGTTATACTCGCAAACACCTAAGAATATCCTGCCATAACACTCATTCTGACCAACAGAGTCTAATGGTCGTCACTTATTGAAATCGTTTGATCCCGAGATGAAGAATAGTGGAATATGGTTTAGAGTGGATATCATGATAACATTAAAATTCTCTCACAAATTGTCTCTCAGGGCTTATTGTGTGGGTTCGTGGAATGTTTTTTGTCTTTTGTTTAGGTTTTCATTCATGTTGTTGTACTTGTTTTTGTTAATTAAATTAAATACCATCACATCATATATTTCCTTTTCCAAAAAGGATTAAAAAAATAAAAGTGTGTGAGTATTTGAAGAGATTTTTCATGTTTCTGTGGTTAAACAAATGAAAGCAAGAAACATAATGAAGGTTTTAATTTACTGACGAAAATAATAAAAACATGAAAAACAACAACAACAACATTTACAGAAACAAAAGTAACAACATACCATAGATAAATAGATAAACGTCAGTAATTAGAAAGGCATGTTTTTTGGTTGTGGCTTATTAAGACACGACACCGTACAACAGGGGATTTCATTTGACAGCATATAGAGAAATACAAGAAATAAATTTGATTTTTTTTATAAATTAAATCAACATATTTACATAAAATAAGAATGTTAATAAAAATTTATGAAGTCCGGGAAATGTGGCAATCTCCGACATAAAACCTGTAAAAAGTTCACACATTTCCTGTTCTCTTATGATCTCGTCTAGCCAATTCGGAGTTGTTGAACAGCTGAAATACTTTGCCCATAGAATCTATGTTCATTGTCGAGATGTTCATTGAAAATTCAGGTCTTATCTTTTGCTCTCTTTCGCTATAACACAGGGATACAATTAGTGATAAGATTCGGTCTGACGAATACTTCGTTCAAGTCGACAAATGTTAAGATCACCCCTCTTTCATTTGTTTAATTAAAAGCTGAGTGTTCAAGTGGTCAATGCTAGAACTGTCACAATGGAAATCATTCTAATCGTTGCTTTAGACGTTTATGAGATTGATTCAAATGCAGAAGACAATTCAAGAGAATTGAGATATTATTCGAAAACTGATTTATTTTTTATCTTAAACCCTAATATTAAAATAATTTTTACATTTTTATTTTTTTTTCACACAATTTCTAATGGATTTCCGTATTTCCTGTACAGGCAAACGATCAACGGTATATTGAACTCTCTTGCTTTCTCTCGAAAGCACCACAAAAAATAAAAGTACTTGAGCTCATTAATGTTGGGATTGTTTTAACACCGCATGATTTGCTGTAACTAAACACAAAGAAAAAACAACAACAACAATATTTAATATAATCAAACCGAGAATCAAACAAAGAAATCCTATATTCCTTTTCGAAATAAAAAAAATTTCAACAACAGGTTTTTTCCTTTTTGTTGTTTTGTTTTTGTAGCCTCTCTCTGCTGCCAACTCGCCTGGCCACATCACCCATTTTGAATGTGGGGTGAATAATTCAAATATTAACATCTCACCCTGCATGTAGACATAAACGCAATAGATTTGTTTCATTCGTTCTGCTTAAAGCGTTAAATGTGTATGAGGTGTTTGTGATTAAGAGTCTACGTTTAAGTGATTCTATTAGCAATTTCAGTGCCTCTCTCTAGTGCAATAAAACAAGAGAGTGTGAGAGATAAAAATTCCTTTAAAGGAAAATCCCTGTTAGACATTAATGGTGGAAAATACCGGGGTATTTTCTAAGAGTTTGTTTTTGTTTTTGCTGTACGTTACCGTTAAGGTTGTTAAATAATATGATAATAAGGAATTATATTCTAAAGACATGAAAATCATTAGAGTAAGTAAAAAAGAACGGCGAAAAAGAGAGTAAGAATGAAGAAAGCAAAGCTTTCACACATAAATTATAATAATCTATATCGGGATATCCATTTAATGGCCGTATTTGTCGATTTCATGTTATTCTCAGCAATTAGACCTGTTTTACGGTGTTTTATAGTGTATTTTATATCTAAAACTACACAGGTAATCACCATTCACTATGCTGTAGATATACTGATTGAGTGCTAGAGCAAGAGGCTTTCGAATTTAGAGAGTCTTTTTTCGAAGATGTCCTTAAAGGAATCGTTATCGCCAATTCAGTGTGCTATGACCGTATGACAAACAATTTCTTTTTTTCATATTTCGTTTTGTTAGGGAGATCTAGCTTGGAGTCTGTTGAATATGTAATTGGCAGAAACAAAAATTCAGAAAATTACATACTAATTGTTAATAACGGTGAATGTCTGTTATTTAACTATGAAACTGTTAACTGGGTTATTGTTTATATCTTTTCAATTGAAAGCATACTTCGAACATTTAACATACTTCAACATGTGTGCAAACCTAAAAATATGTTTCTGTTTGTGTACTTGCTTATCGGATAACCTAAATGTATGCTTCAGTTATTTTGTGTTTTGTTTTTTCTTTTTTTAGTAAACCTTTAAGTTTTTTTTTTAATTATTTTACTAAAAAGTATTTCAAAATCCCTATATAATCCTCTCCCATACAAACGAAGGATTATTGAAATATTTTTACATTACTTATGGAAATAATTTATTATTAAATAAACACCATAAAAATAACTATTTATTTAAGCTGTAAAAAAGCTTTAGGGGAAATCTATCAGTATTAAATATGTTTTTTTTATGTTTTTATTTACCCTCATAACATTTTTATGGACTTGTTGTTTATGACTGTGCTTCAATAAATAATATTAACAAACATTTGCGGAATTATCGATATTGGCCACATAAAATATGTTTCAGATTTGGATTTGAATCTGTAATAAAAGATAAATTGAAAATGAAAGTATTTTAATAAAGCAAATATGATGGCGACAATCTTTCGAAATTGTCTTAAACTTGGAAACTTAAAGTATTTATTTATTAATACATATATTTTTAATATTGATTTCTTTTATTATTATTATTTTTTTTTTATTGGAAAACAACTCTCTGAGACAGTGTAACATTTTAAAGAAAATTACGCAATAAACCAATAAATAGTAGCAAGAAATTTAAAAATCTGATAAAGAAAAAGAAAAATGAAAAATTGAAAATCATTTTAATTAAATTGTTTACTTCAATCTTGTTAAATAATGTTGTAAACTGATATCAGAATCAATTGTTTGAACAGATTGTACGAAAAGCTAGGTTGTAATCCTGAATGAAGTATTGTAATCAGCAATTAAGTCAATAATTATTTTAAATTAATGTTAATTAATAACGCTTCGCTGACATTTCATAATTTCATTTATTGAATGCGTTTAAATGTTTATCTTTTAATCGTTTGCCCTTTAACTATTAATTTCCCATTTTGCAAATGAAAAACTAAGAAAAGAGATACAAAATTGAAATGAAAACACCCATATTAATATGATAATAATTTAATGAAATTCTGAATAAATATTTCATGAAATTCTATTTAAAATTTTTGTAACAATAATGAGGCATTGACATAAATTTGTATGCCAGTATTTGTTAACCTCCTGCTGCAGTAATATTTGTAACACATACTATGCAGTATTCATATGTACTATGTACATGTACTATACATACATTCGCATACATACATATGTCTACAATATTTTAATGTGTTAGTAATTGCCATTAAATGTTGTCTATCAGCAACGCATTTCAATTTTCTATTTCTTTTTTTAATACTGAAATGACAATGAAAATAATTTCCCTTTTTGCCAATTTTGTTAAGGGAAGTTATTGTTGAAAGAGAGAACAAAAGAGAGAGAGAGAGAGAGAGGAAGAGAGAAAGGAAGAAACATGGCAATAATCAATAGGTCAAAGCTATTAAATAATTAAATAGCATTTATACTCTAGACCACCATTAAATAGCGGTTGTATGTAGTGTTTGTAACACATGTTTACATTAGGAGACTATACACGGAAAATGATAAGTTGTCTTGTTTGTAATCTTGTACGATTATAGAACTCCAGTATCATTTTTGAAAAAACGGTCTAATGACACCTCCAGACAACAATATGAACCAAATGATCAACTTTACGGTATTCAATGGCGTTTTTACAATTTCCTTCGGATTTGAGCAATTGGAAAAATCAGTCTGTAACAATAATAATAATTAACCGTACCATTGGCCCAACTGCTGACAATGTTGTGGAATCATCAAATTTGTATTAGGCGTCACACTTTCTCCAACATAAACCATATTTTCGACAGTTCTTATGCTGCGTTAATACCACTGGCCCTATCATATCTACAATGCTTTTATTCTCTTCAAATTTCTTAATAATCTCGTCAATTCTCCCACATTAGGTGGATTATGACCATCATAATCATACGTAATATACGTTGCATTTTGTTATAGAAGCCTCTGCAGACTTGTATGGAGTGTGGTGGGTAACTCAGAAGTTAAAAATCATTTAACGCAACCATGTAAACTTTTTATTTAAAAACTAAAATAAAGTAATTGCAATGTTCGAAATCTTAAATCTTTAACTAAGACTTTAGAAAGGTAAAAAATAAACTATTTTGAACGTTTTTTATATTATTTTCCCATTATATTTGCAAGTATTGCTAACTTCCCATACATGTCAACATTTGCAATATTTATTGGAAAAACTAAATAAAATTCATTGAACCAGATTTATAACGTGTATGTCAGGTATGGTAGCAGCAGCAGCAGCAATAGCTAGAATACCAATGCATTGCTTTAACATTCACAAACAACGGCAAACGGCTAAAACGACAACAAAAAACGTTAACAAAAAATTCTAACAAATTAAAGCAATCAAGTGTAAAGTTTTCCATAATCCTTCTAATGCATATGCATATGAGTGTGAGTGCGAGAGAGTATGAGTACATATTAAAGGGTGTGTGTGTGCAAGTTTGATTTGCACACCCACACATAGTCAGAAGCCCAATAGTCATTGAAACCGTTTACAAATTTCTTTACTAGGGAAATTCCTATTCTAGTGAGCAAAAAACAAAATTAAATTTAAAAAACAACTAAATTTAGTGGCAAACTCTCTCCAGCACTCTCTATCTATCTCTCATGTATGCTTGCATACATGTGCTGTGTTAGGTAGTAACCTTATCAAATATGCTTAACAAAGTTTGTGTTGAAAATAGAAAAAGAAGTGAAATATTTTGGAAAATCTGTGTGTGTTTAATGCTATTATGGTGTACCCTGTGTGTGATGATATCTACAGAATGTTTATTTCTTGTCTTTAATTTTTTTTTAGAAATTATTTTGAAAATATCGATTTAAAATTGATTTAAAACGGCATTTACTATGGGTTATATACACTTCCACCTGTTGTTGCTGAATTTAAGTCTATTTTTGTTTTTGCTTTTGATACGCTCAATTTATTTATCGATTTTGTCGAAAAGTAGATAGAAATAGTTGATAGCTGTGATTCCAACTTTTTGAAGAACAACAAAATATGCTATTATCAAAAAAAAAAAAAAAATATTTTAACGATAAAGAGAATTTTCTGCATATTTTATTTGAATAAAATAGCAAAATAGTTTGATAATGAAGACGTATGAGTGACATATTTTTTAAATTACAAAAATCGATCATACGTCCGTTCAAACAGAATTATTACTGATAAAAACAATTTTCTCTTATTTTCATTTCAGAAATTCAATTAAAAAACAAGGGTAAGTGCTAAAAAGTCTTTGAAAATATAGAAAAAAGCAATACATTATATTAAAAGGAGACAAAAAGGATAAAATAAAATAAGTAAAGTACAGGAGAAGACCTCCAAATCCCATTGGCACTAGACTACTGTTGCATAAAATCCAGATAATTTTCAAGGACGGTTTAATATTTCACTTGCTTACTCTAAGGTAGTATACAAAATAATATTGAAACTTAAAACAAAAATAAAAATGGAAATAAGAAACATTTTATGATTAAAGCACTCATGCAAATTGATAACTTGTTGCTGTTGCCACCACTTTTACTATTATTGTCAGGAATGAAGCGAACATTGAAATGTTCAATAATTTAAAAATCATTTGCGGGTTTAAAGAAAAATTCATTTCCTCTGAAAAGTAAATGAACAAAGGCTAACAAACTTGAGTTTTCTTTGAATTGGACATTACTAAAACATCTGTTTTTATTCATTTTAAAACCCTAAAGGTGGTGTGAAAAAATTTAAATCCTTAAGGATATAAATATGAGTCACAAAAATAAAGTTTTTGGCTTTTAACAAAATTGTTATTGATTGAGTTGCACTGAAACTTTTCTCTAAAAGAGAGAACAGAATTCTTTAAAAGCTTCTTAGAAATTTTAGAAAATTATAAATTATTGCTATCGAATTCTATAGAAAATTATTGTTGTTATCAAAATTTTTTTGTTATTGTTATCGAAATATTTACCATCATTATTGTAGATACTATTGTTATTGAGAAATTTCTTTTCGACTGTTCTAGAAAATTGATTTTATCATTCTCATAGAAATCATGTTAACTGACTTTACTTGTACAAATTATTACTGTTATCGAAAGTTTATTTAGGGAAAATTTTTAGTATTGAAAAAACTTCCAATTTGAAATGAAAATTTTCTATACAAACTTATTGTTATCGAAAATTATTATCATAGAAATAATATTTGTGGTTATTGCTACCGCTTTAATGTCGAAAAATTCTGTTATCGAATTGTTTTTAACATTTTTAATTGTTAATGTTTTTCAATTGGAAGTAAATAATGAAATAAAATTATTTTCTTTCCATACCTACACTGTGTGATTACTATGTAATTAATTTTTATAGCAGACTTCCATCATATAAATCATACGTCTTAATTGCCAGAAAAAAAATCAAAAAATCATTTCCAGTTAGTCAATTGAGTAGCTGAAGAGAAAATGAACAAAATCCAATAAATATTAACCGCTTAGACCTTTAAGCCATAAAATCTGATTTTCATTACGAACTGCTGTGAATTGTTATGTAAAGAAATGCCCTTTCGCGTTAACGTGAATTGTGAGTGTCAATTGGTTGACAGAGACAGATGGAAAGAGAGCAAAAAAAACCAACGACAACAATTTGTCAGCTCAAATACAAACAATAAAAAAGAAGAAATTTTATTGTTAAAGCTCTACACTAAATGGGCTATAATGCCACAAGAAAGAAAACGTGTGGGAGTGCAGGAGGGAGAAATGATGGAGGAGGTATAACTTACTTAACAAATAATAACAACAATAATATTTATTATTATTATAACTACAACAATAAAACAACAATGAAAATGAAAATGGCAATCAATTGAAATAATCATTTGCACAATTTGTTGAAGAAACAAGACCACAGAAGAAAAGTAAGGAAAACAAATACGTGGCAGTATATTTTAACAGCTTCTTATGGTTTTACTTAAGAATTCTTATCATAAATTTTAACACCCTGTAGCTTAAGACATTGCATTAAAGTATTGCATTTGCAGTATCTAACTGCCAATTAAAAAGAAGAAAAAACGTGTTAAACGGATATTGACAACATTTTAATGCAGGCAACGTGATTTTCTTCGTTGGATTTTTCCACGCATTTAATACGACAACGAGTTTTTATTTTCAAAATCCATTTAAAAGGATTTGTTTTTATGATTAATTGCCACTGTGGTCGGATGATATTAAATTTCAATTATTTTTTAATATGAAATGTGTTTTATTAGTTGTACTCTGTTTTACTATTGATTTTTATGGATTTCCAAAAGAAAAATCTAAACTACAAAACCGCACACTATCACTACATATATTCCATAATTATGTGGCTTAATAAATAGTAACATACAGCAAGGTTGGAAATTGTGAAACATATTAATAAAAATTTTGCAGTTACCTTAATTACTTACTTTATTTTAAATTTTCATATTCATAACAATTGCATTTACTCTCAGAGTTTTCACCAGACCTCACGTCTATTAAGCCAACACAGTAGGTAGTACTAGACTACGGCGACATCCAACACTTGTTTGCTCTTTATAGCATAAAAATCTTTTTCATTGATCATATTTTCATAATACTCTTTAATTTACACTCTATTTTTTAAACGGTAATTTTCTCTTCTCTTTAATATTCTATAAAAATGCTAAACTGTAACATTGTTTTTTAAACACAGCAAAATATCCTATCAGAGTAACCCACTCTCTTTAAAGCTCTCATACCAATATGAATCATAGTATATGACTCATAAAAAACTGTATAAAACAATAGAAAACACATACACATATACGTTTATGACTATTGATGAGCAAACACTCTCATTATTAAAGTAGTTGTAAGGCCAGGCAGCCAGGTAGCCAGGCAGCCAGGCTCTGGCAGGCATTCATTCATTCATGCACCACCTTTAAAGCTGTCATATTGTGAATATTTTGCTGTGCACCGGTTTTATTTTTATAAAAACACTTACCTATATACACATACACATAAACATAAAGAGCTGTCCTTATAAATTTATTTTTAAGCACACATAAACTCTTCAATTTCACACATACTTTTGCACTCTTTTTTTCTATGTTTTGTTCTCATTTATTTTGTCTTCATGGCTACTTGAACATTGAATAACTGTGTGAGTGCGTACATGCATTTGTTATAAAATTTCTTGTTTTTGTTTCTCACAGTATTACTCTTATTAGTACGTGTTTGTGTTGCCGAACGATAGCGAGTGAGTGAGAGACAATATTGTGTGACAACTGACAACTCGTGACTTCTAGTTAATTAAAAACAAATTAAAAAAAGTGAAATTTTAATGCAAAATAAAAAAAACAAAAAGAGAGTGGGAAAGCGATAGAGAGAGAGAGCGAGAGAGTAAAGTGTGGGAAAAAAGTTTTAAAGTGAAATTATGTGCACATAATAATGTTGTAATCTTTTTCACACTTTCTCTCCCTGTGTCTTTTTCTCTTTCACTCTCCGTTATGTAGTTTTCTGTTGTTGAAGGGAAATTGAAAATTATTTTAATTTCAATGATTAAAATGAAAGTCAGGAAATGGGTTTGTTCGCTACTTTCTGTTGTCACTTCAGAAATGTTACTGTTAGGGCATAGGGGTAGATGATGTATTGTGAATATTTATGCAAGAAAAAAGAAAAAGTGGAAAAGAGCAAGAGTGGGATGACTTATTAACTGCTTAAGAATGGCAATATTTTTTTTATTATTTTCGAAACAAATTCATAGTCTTTCATAATTTTAAATCGGTTTTTCATATAATTTAATGTTTCTATAAGTATTTCAATGATCAATTAGCCAACAAGTTTGAGCGATCTGACTGCATTCGACTTTTTTGTAAGGCTACCTCAAAGACTGTGCGAATATTCCATTTTCATTATGACCCCATAAAGTATTCACAAATACCGTTGGTAAGGTAACTGCAAGCAAGTTGTTTTTGTTTTTTCTAGTACAAAAAATTCAAAAATGCTATGAGTTTGCACATTATTTTTGACCTTTTTTTTTGATAAATTAAAAAAAAAATTAAATTTAATTTTAAACTTTTCCCAAAAATAATAGAATAATAACAGAACTAAGGAAATAGAACCCCAAAGCTAAAACAACACAAGTAAACTATCGTTTTTTTTCTTATTTGTAAAAATGATAGTGACACGAATAAAATGCTTAACGCAGATGATATTCATCATCAAAACTAACGTTGACAAATTTTGTTGCCAACCTAAACAAGGGAGTAGATATAGGGTGTATTAAAAAAATCATATACAACAAGAAACCCCACAATCTCCCTACACGTTCATGAATTTCTCTTGCAAAAAAGCAACTTGTTTGTGCGTTATAATTTCCCTTGTCTTACTGCTTATTTACATAAACAACGAATCTGTGAGTGAGTCTGTTGGTGGTGGTCGTGATGTTGATATTTTAGCTTCAGCAATACCAGCAAAAAACTAAACAAAACAAAACTATGAAAGGGACATTATTTAACAATAACAAAACGACTGCACTGAAAAAGAGACAACAATGACAGAAACAAGTTCATGTAACTCAAAGCAAGAAGAATAATGCTGCTGATGTTGTTGATGTTGATGGAAAAGTAACAGTAAACGCACGAATATTCGAAAAATGGAAAAAAACTGCTTCGTGTGATATTTAGAAGAGTAGGGATAATTCTACACATTACTTTACAGTTTTTTTTAGTGTTGGTTGTTGTTGGTAGGCAAAGAAAAAATAAAAAACAACTGTTGCAGTATTGTAAAAAGAAAGAAAAAATATATAGAAAGTGAGAAGAAAACTACTCAACCCACATAACAGGTGCTCTCTCTTAAGAATATAAACACACTTTGTAAGTACTCTCAGGCATGCACATGTATACGTATACGATGCTTATATTATTTCTTTTGGTTTAGTTTTTAGCATTGCCATGCATGAATGAATAACTAAATGAATGAACATTATTCATACGCTAAATTACAGTTGCACACACACACACACGCATATGCGGCCAACAAGTCGCTGATTATAATCAAAATGCTGAGACATACATATGTATGCATATGTATGTATATAACTAAGAGGTAGAACAGAGATATAAAGAGACAGGGGTACAAATATGTGTAAAACATGCTCTATGCCCTCCATGTGTTCATTTTCATTATCATTTTTGTATTTGAGGTTTCGCACATATAAACCATCATTTGAGAGTGGGTTTCATTTTTAAGTATTCCTTATGAGTGTATGTGTGTTCTACCCATGGAGACTGTTTTCCATTACAGTATTTGTGTGTGTATATTTATAATTCTTAATAATGAGAGCATTATAAGAGAGTCGTCATATGCTGTGGCAGAGGTTTTTATGGTTTTCAAGATTAAATTGCTACTGTTTTTTGTAAATATCACACACTCAGTATTTTTAAGCCTGATTTAATCTATCATATGTTGTTAATGAAACTTTTGTATAGTTTTTGTTGCGATTTGTAATCTTTAATTTTTTATATTTTGTATTTGGATTCTTGTATACCGTGGGAAAATGTATTCGTAAATGGCAAACCTTTCTTTAAATAAATGAAGCTTTAGGTGATATTAGATATTTAAGAGCTGAGGCTTTAACAAACTGGCGACTTTCAATCCTGATAATTGCTGTCTTAAGAATGTAATTTTGTTTGATTTATTTTGCTTTCCTTTGAAATTTTATTTCATTTTTAAACTTCTTTAATTGCTTGAAAACTTTTCTCTTTTTTTACTCTTTATATTTTGAAACACACTCTCACACTCATTAACCTTAAATGCTTTGGCAAAGAGTATAGGAAATGGAAGAATTACATTTAATTTCCGGTGATAAAATTTATATTTGTTTAGACTGTTTTGGTTTTTAAATGGTTTTAAGCCTTAAGGCCGGTGATTTAAAATAGACTCTCTCTCTCTCTATATATACTCTCTTCTTAATTCATTCAAATAAAACACGGCGGATTTTTCAACATCACCCATATCATCGCCATCACGCTCATCATTTGATATTTTAGATGAGTTGTGTGGTAGAAAACTTAAAATTTAACTTCCGGCAATCAGGTAATGTTTTGATTAGAAATTGCCAAAGTTTTTAAAACATATTTCTCGAGAGAGAGAGAGAGAGAGAGGTAGAGATATAGCAAAGCATGCACGCGTTTTAATTCAGGCACTAAAAATTTTGTTTAAGATAAGAATCAGCATCAGCATTTTGTTTTCTCCTCGTTATTTTTTTATTTTTTTTGTAACTGTATAGATAGGACTTTTGTATTCGTGTGTTGTTCACAGTAGTCTAGTGTGTAGCATGAGTGTTTATACGCTGAATTTTGTGAGAAATTTAAAAACTAAAAAAAAAAAATTGTTTACTCTTAAAAATCTTTGAAAAAGAATTGCCAAGTTTTTCTGCGTTCTGTCTGTGTTTTGTTTTAATTTTTAGCCTTGAGTTGCTTAGTTTTTTTACTCTTTATTTTTTGTTTTGTATTGTTTTTATAAATACAGACGAAGTTGTATTGAATTTTGCTTCTTGTCAGTGAATATTTTTGTGTTTTTTTTGTTGATTTTTTTCATCTGTTTTGTTGAATTTAATGAAGTTGAAGGGACAATTTGTGTGTGATAGTTTTTACTCTAAGGATTTGTATTGAAGGATAATTTAAAATTTAAATTGAATATCATATGCAGTTTAATAATGCAAATAAAATAGTGTGGAATATCTCTTTGCTTTCCCTAGACATTTAAGAATAGTTATATTTAGAAAATTTAGAAAAATTGAAACAAAAAAAAAAAAACAAAAAGAAAAACAAATTAAAGGTTAAGACAAAAAAAATATCTCCTAATAAAAGAGACAGCAAACCCTTGGATTTATTAACACAGCTCACACACTTTAAACTTTCAGGTCCCTAAGCTGAATTTTTATATTTTAAAAATTCCATGGTCCAAGCAGTGTATTAAAATAAAAGTTTTACCGAAATCGTGAAAAAAACCACAACACTCCAGTATAGGGTGTCATAAATTCGGTTATGAATACTTTCGCATTCTCAATTTTTTCGCTTGTGTGTTATGTTATTTGATATTTTTGACCTAAAAACCAATGCCAATTCCATTTTTCTTCTTTTATCTTATGCTGTAGACTTTAAGGTAAATATTCTTGAAAAAAATGGGTTTTTTTTTCCTAAAATATTTTGTAGAAAGCGAAAGTTCAATGGCGAACAAATAAATTTGTTAATGGCAAATGGACTGGACTAACAGTTTTAGTATGAAATGTTTACTTATGTTGATATGACAGAATACATGGTTTATGGTTAGAATTCTTTTTTATACACAGATGTTATGGGTTTTTTCTAAAGGGGCTTAAGGATTATATTACCTTTAAGTGGTTAAGAGATACAAACAACAACAATAACAACAATACATTATAAAAAATATTTTCGAGAAAACTATACTTCAAATTCTTGCTTAAAGTGTTGAGAAAAAAAGAAAAAATTCTTGATTGCTAATGTGTAACAAATTTTGTTTACTAAGGACTGCGCACTTCCTTATTAAAGTTAATCTGAAAGGTAAAATTATTGCAACCTTTACTTAAAGTTAAGAATGAAAAACATTGTTTAAGTTCTTCCTCGCTGTCATGTGATTTTTGTATACTATCCATCCAAGAATGATATCAGTTTGTCGAAAACCTGTAGCAAAGAAATAAAGGCAAAGCCTCACCTAGGAATTCTTTACAACTTCGAGAACTTACTGTTGATCTATTGTTGTTATTTTTCTTCTTTATCCTTTAAGGTATTTCCATAGTTTTATTATTGTGATGTGACGCTCAATGTTTATTTTGGTTTCTCAACAATATTATAAAAATTAAAAAGTTTTATAAGTGTCTTAAAAGCATTACTCTTTTAATATTAAAAATCACATTAAATTTGTTTCGATTTTTTATAATTAATGTCCCTTTCATTACAACACTTAAAAACCCTTTAAAAACCTCATAATTAAACACATTGAGTGTGTAATTAAATTTTTTAATGCAATTCCATGGTAAAAAGCAACTTTTTTATCGCTTATAATTGATTAATAAATCACCAGGATATTAATTAACAATTAAATCCTTTTTTTTTGCTTCGAAACGAATTTTATATTTCATTTGCTGACTCACACACAATACTGTCCTGGCCTGGCTTGGTCTCGTCTATCTTGTCTGGCATATTTTTCCAAGTAAATTTGTGCGATGAGTGTATGAATGGGAGAGTAATGGAGTGAGGGACTGAGTGACCATCATCATTATTAAAAATGAACATGGAAAACGTGTGTAATTAACGTTTAATAATGTAAAGCGACGTGATGATTTTATTTAAAAAAAAAGGCAAAGAAAGGAAAAAAAATTTCAATTCATTTACTGGATTAATGTCTGCCCACAAGCTGACATTAAAAGCCCAAAATTATTTAAGAATTCCTCCTCATTTCTCAATATCTATGGGCCAGTAGTTAGTTTTGCTCTTCCTCTCATATGTGAGTGAAAAATTTTGTTCATTTTGTTTGTAATTTCATTTCAATTTCTCTTGGAAAAATTAAAATATTTCCAAAGAAAAAAAGGGGAATCAAATAAAAATGAAGCCCAATAAAGACGAAAAAAAGAAAATAAAAACCGAACATCAGACTCATAAATCAATCAATATATCTACCATCCATAACCATACCCAGCTTTTGCCAATTGCTAAAGCCTCTATTCCCATGCATTCACATAACAATACTGTATGCTCATGTTCATGTTCATGTTTATAGTCATGAATGTAATGCTGGTGTTTGGCATTTTGCTTGACTGATTTTTTTGGTTTTCTTTCTCGTTATGCTTCACATATCATTTCATTACGATTCATGCAGGTCCTTATCTTATCCTTATTCTCTCCTCCCCCTTTACCTATTTTGCACTTGTTGTGCTCCTTACAAAAGCCGAAAAAAGGGAAACCCAAGAGAAAAACCACAAAAAAATACGCCAATAAAATCATCCAATAAAATGCCTTCCAACACTTTCTCGCACTTCATCCAATACTTTTAGCCAACTTGAGCGCTAACTTTATTAATAAACTGTTAAAAGCCATGTGTGTTAAAGAAAAGTCATTATATATTGGAAAAGCGATGTCGGGGAAAAATGCTTACAAAAACCGTAATGCTCTCAAAAATTTAAATAAATTTTTAAAAAATGTTCTGTTACGGACAACGAAGAAATAAATACTCATTTGACTATGGTCATAGTTCTCTTTGTTGATATATTCAATATTTAATATTTCAATATTGTTCGACTACAATTTCATGTAAGACTAAAGGAAATCAATAAAAATACAACATAAGCAAATTACTTATAAAGTTGTTGAAAAGAAAACAATAACAAGTTCTAGAAGTTGCCAAAACGACAGTAAATGCAGTAATGATATAAAAGTTTCATTATGTGTGTTTCATACTGTTACCGAAAGATGGAGAACAGTATTATAAAGAATATAATATTATGCTTGTAAAGAAATTTTGGCCAGCTTGTTCTTTTCTGAACATCTTGTGTTAGTACATGTTAATATTGAAATTTGATTTCCTGTCAATACTGCCAACATATCCATCTCTTATCAAAGACCAATAACTGACCAATATTTTTGGTAGTTGAATAGGTTTATCAGGCTTTTCATCAACACTCGATGCACTCAGAAAAAATAATGGTTAACGATGATGATGTATTTGAATAACTAAAGCAAATAACCAACTAAAGGTTATGAAATATACGATGTCAAGAATTTACAGTGAGAGCTGTTAACAAAATAAAATAAAAATTTGTAGCATAAATTAATTTGATCCATGAGCCTTAAGAGTAAACTAAAAATGCAAGAAACTCTCTTCCTTTCCCTTTTTTTCATAGAAAAGAAAGAAAAAAGTTGAACCATTTATTTTGGTGGCATTAAAGAGCATAAAGAAGTTTATGAAGACAAAATACCTAAACAACCCAGTAGTTTTTCAAAGAATACAACAAAACAAAAGGAGAAAAGAAATGAAAAAACAGTATGAGAGTATGAGTTAACATGTGTGTGTCAGTTAACATGTGCTTATGAAATTTCTCAACTCTTGTTGTTTCTTGTTCTTGGACAAGACAACAAAGAAAAAAAAAACACACATTTTCCATGTTTAGCATGTTTACATACATTGCACAAAAAAGAAACGCACAAAAATCATTTGTTATGATATTACTGTCATCATTATTATTATCACACACACACACACACACACTCACACACAAAACAAAACAATGCGAAGAAAGGCAACAACTATAACCGTTATGAAAAATATAAATGTATCAATGATACTCTCTCCATTCGCTTGTCTATTTTTTTATATAGACATGAAGTATAAATATTGTATAAAGTTGTAGAGAAAGTGAGAGAGCAGTTAGGTTGACATTGTAAGGTTGGGAAAAAGAGAAAATATAATAATGGCAATCTAAGGCAATGAAATGTTTATAAAAACCCACACACATACACATAAAAGGCTTATACCATAATAAACATAACAATGCTTATGTTTATTCAAACGTAAACAAAACGACCACACTCGTGGTGTGCTCTCTCTCATAAAACATGTTTATAAAACGGTTTTAGGATTTCCAGTATGTGTATAACCTCAATTGACACTTACTTACTCACTTACACATATATGTATGTACATGTATGCATAACTGATATGCACACATACGATAAAACCCTTTTTTTTTGGGCATAAAAACATGCTTGTACTACGTACTCGCATATAAATATTTAATATCGTATTGTATTGTATTTGTGGTTAGTTTTTTAAAATTCTTTTATTTTTTTTTCTTTTCTTCCATAGAATTTTTCCTAAGAATAACGTTTGTTTTTATGGCAGAAAAAATTTGTTTTTGCTTAAATAATATTTAAAATTATTTTTTTACTGTTTTTAGAATGAACAAACACCTGTTTTTGATGGCTAAGCTTATGTTGTGTCAGATCAACAATACATGGATTATTGTGTCATTTTTATACAAACTTAAGACATTTTAGAAACGTTATTTAAAGCTCGGTTTTAATGGTTTGTTAATCGTTTTAAGGCAACAATTGATGATATAAGTAGGGCTGTGATAAACACAGTGTAATGATATTACACGGCGAATTGCAGGGTGATTATGGTCGCTATAAAAAAAGCTCAAGAAAATAATAGAGTTTTCAATAAAGGAGGTGATTTACTAGAGAGACGGAGTAGCTGCATTAATTGATCATATATGGATGACAGCAGAATTATCTTGCTGCTGCGTCTTAGTCAACAAAGTGTGAGAATTGTGTTAAGTTTTCATATGAAGCATTGTAAGTGGGATCTAGGATCCCTAGGATCCCTCTGTAATTTTGCCTCTTTTGGAAGGAGAAGGATAGGAGATTCATAGAGGGAAGAGCCAACACTCTCACTCTCCGGAGGTTTATAATGGGATTAAGATAGCTGAAAATACACGTTCATCTTCGCGTAGCTGCTTGGTCTGTCCTCTGAGTGGAAAAATTTTTAATCAAAACTTTGAATCAAAATTTGTCTTTAAAATGGAAAATTTTCTAAAAACTGTTTCCCTTATTAAAATTTCTTTTTTCTGATTTTTTTTAAAACTTGTTTCTAATAATTAAATACTAATTCAATGTAACATTATTGTTTCCATTATAATTGTTATTTAATTTGCGTTTTTATTAATTAACTTTTAATGAATTTTTGTTACGATACAAAAGCCATTTGCGGTATTTAAAGTTTTTCAATAATTTAAATGACGCCCCCTCAGGGTCTTTAAAGCCTACGTCACTCAGTATGTTCGTTCGTACAACAATAAATGTGTGCATTTACTTGCTAAATGTCACATCAATAACAATAACAATAAAAACATTCTAAAAACAAATTAAAAAAAGAAAAACTGAAAATATATGACAAAATATTAAAACTAAAACAATTGAGAGAGAGGGAGAGAGAGAGAGTGACTCTATAAAAAACAAGCAACATCCTTTGCCTTCGTTCCCAATTCTACTAGAGAAGGAATATCACAAAATGGAAGACGATAAGTAATCGATAAAAATGCAATTTAATTTTTAATAAGAAAACAAAATAACAATAACAACAACTAGAAGTTATATACAAATGAATCAACTTAAGACAACGTATGCACAGACATACATATGTATGTACATACAAGCATGCATTTACAGGACAGCAGAAGGTAAAATAAATAAGTCCCTTAGTGCAGTCAAAAGTCTCAAAAATGGAATTTCTTTAGGCAGATGGCATCGTCAATGCCAGACTGCAATTGTAGGCGAGCTTTGGAATGCAGGTGATCTTAGTGACGAACTGAAAGAAGGGCACTTAATAAAGATTTCAAAGATTGGAGCCTTATGTCAGTGCAGGATTTTGAGAGGCACCGCTCTCCGCAGCATGGTAAGCAATGTAATCGGAAATGTATGCAACAATCGTTTGGCAAATACTCTTACTAATGACTTTTGTGATAAAAAGGCTGGTTGTCGTTTTGAAAAGGCTGGTTTCATATTGAACATATCAACAGCCTGATCAACAACGATCTTGGCCGTCAAGTCAAGAGGCAACCAAAAGAAACAATGAATAGAAGAAAGAATAGAAGAAAATGGAACTCAAGGAGCAAGAGGAACTTATCTTAAAAATTCGATGATTATTTTTTTAATAGCTGTCCTTAATTTTAAAGCCTTGAGTGTTGCACTTCATGCAATTTTCCAATTCAAATAACACCACGCTGTCTTTCTTAATATAATTTACGAACTGATGATGCCATTCAATTTTTATTTTCAATTTTTTTTTATTTTGAGCTCACAGTCAATCCAATCCATCCATCCATTCATCTGCTAAGAAAATCCATTCATTTGAAGTCAAGTTAAGAAAAATTTTAATTGAAATGTTTTAAATGTTTTGAGAAAAAGAAAGTGTTTTTAAAACAATAAAAATGACAGAATTTAAATGAAATAAATTTCAATTTTTTCTTTTCTTATTCTCTTATACTTGAGGATTTTTTTTGAAACTAAAAACAACAGAAAATCAAATCTTTTGGGCACATACAGTTGCTAGCAATGCCTTAAGCATTCAGAGACACATCTAAGGTAGCTGCGTTTAAAAGTAAGAGAGTGAGAGAGAGAGAATACCGAGAGTGTATAACTAAAAAAGTGTTAACACACACAACACGAGTAGTGTGAGAAGCTCAGTTGTAATCCTGATTAAAGGGTTGTAACAATCAATTAAGTCAAGTGGGTCTAAAGACGAGATTACCTCTTGTCCTAAAGAGGCGGTGTTCTCAAGTTTCCATAAGGAATATTTTCCAAGGCGAATGTTTCCTAGAGAAAATGTTAATTTGTGATGTCAGAATGGGCCTAACGAGTTTTCTAAGTAGGACCGATATCCCCCCAACCTAAAAGATATTATATTTCTACCTTTTATAGGCTGTACAGTTAGTTTATAAAACTTTTGTAAATTAAAACAAAACTTTTTTCAATTCTAGAGCGTTTATTTGGTTTAAAGTTTCCTAAATTACAGGCCTTTTATTCGGTCTGTTTTTATGGCAAGTTTTCTTTAATTTTTGTTTTCTTTCTCACATCCTTAAGCAACAACAAACAAAGCGAAACAAGAAATTCAATTCTTAAGACAACAAAAAATACAAAACAAAAAAAGAAGCGCAGAGATTGCTGTCTTGTCTGATACTTGATAAAACATCAACATCAAATGTATCTTTTGAATTACAACAGACACACACATAAACATACATATACATGTAGAAACACACACTTGCATAAAATAACTGAACAAGCAAGAAGAGGAAGATGAAGAAAAAAGGAAATGTTTTTTCCACTTCCGGCTTAACTTTGACTTGCATTGTTTTGAAATGAACACACAGTTAAAGAGAAAGAGAGTAAGTACCAGAGTGTGAGAGATAGAGAGAGAAAAGTGAAAGATTGTTATTCCGGTGAGTTTTTAAACGTTGGGTGCTACTCAAGGAATGAATAGCCATGGTTGTCTGTGTGTGTGTGTCTGGGCTTACTTGAAATTTGTTTCATTCAAAATTCATGTGTCATCAGGAAATTTTATAAATTTTAAACAAAAGCACAATATTTTTAAAGTAAAATAAAATATTTCAAAGCAAGTATTGGAAATATTGACATTCCGTTGACCTTTAATCGACGAGACATAGATTATCAAACCCTACCTACAATGGCAAGGAAAGGAAATTACCAAAGAAAAGTAATGAAAATCGTATGAAAGACTCAATTATGTTTTCCATGACAGCAATCAATCTGTGATAATCAGCATGCAACAACCATTGGAATCACAAACATAGTGTAGCCTTCTCCCATAAGGCAAAATTAATTACAAACCAAGTGAGAGATACGAGACTTTAGCTTTAGATACTGGCCTTTTGGTCAGTAAATTTACTGGAAAAACCAAAAACCAAAATTTTCTACTTCTTCGTTTTCGCTCACAAACAAAAAATGAAGATGAATTGGCAATAAGGCTTCAATTCAATATGAAGGCTACAGCAACTACAATACCGAAAATGACAAATTGTTTATTGACAGACAACACCTAGGCTCTTGTGTACCGTTGTAAATCTCATGTTACTTCCTGTTTTAACTGTTATTGAAACAGTTATGGAAAGATTAATTGACATTTTCAAGGTAGTCAAGGATAAATTTTTTACTTCTGCAATTTTATTTGAGTAAATCCCTTAAAGTATCAATATTAAGCTGTTCAGTCTTTAATTTACAGCCTATTACTATGCAAAAAAATAAAAGTTTTAAAATTGTGATTACAGACAAAATGAGAGAGAGAGAGAGAGTTAAACATTCCTTAGAATGATTGTTGTCGGAGCTGTGGATCTGAGGAGAAGGAAGAGGCTATCTTTCACCTCAGGTGCCAGCGCCCGCTTCTTTATATGAAAAGTCAGTGGTTCTTGACCTCTCATTTTCAACCATCTTCAGCTGAATTCTCCAAAATAAAAAAGATTACAGATTAATTTTTTAATCTGGAAAGTTAACTACATGGACTGGTTGATCTCTGGATTGGTTATTGAATAGTGCTTTCATAATGGAATAAGTGGAACCTTATACTTTAAGGAGGATCCAATTCATATGTTACCAGAAAGATGGTCAACATTTGGAATAAATTTTGAAATATTTGTAGTTTAATTTAAATTTAAATTCAGAAACTATAACGAAACAGTTTTTATTAAAAGCGTTATTACAACATAAGCCCTTTAAATCATTTTATTGCTGTCTTACTCTCATAATAGTTATCGCGATACTGTTGAGATATTCTAACACAAACAAACGTAATGCTTTGACAAGTGGTTTGTTTCGTTTATTTACATAGTTAAACTGTATTTGTTTAACGAACTAATACACCCTTTCCTGTGTGTGTGTGTGTGTGTTTTCTCTCCCTCTCTTTGATTCTTTTAGAACCACAAACCGTTAAGATAAATAAATAATTACGTTTAACAAGTCCTTTATTTAAATTGTATATTTACGTGTAGCTGTGCTACTCAATTACTCTTTAATACCATAGCAATACTTTCAATATCGCATCACATTGTCCATTATTTGTACAGAGAGAGGGAGAGAGAGAGAGCGTATGTGTGTCTGTAGCATAATATCATCTGTGAACATGTGAACACAATTACTGGAACGTGCATAAATTAACAACCAAGTATGGTTGGTTGGTTGGAGTCTATAAACTATGCTTGTAAATATTGCAACGACGTATGGTAGTCATTTAATGCCAGGGATGGGGAAAAATATACAAGAAAAAGCAAAAAAATTAAAAACGAAATTCGTTTTAAACACAAAACTATTGATGTATAATAGCGATACTACTTTGTAAAGAAAACAATAATCAAATTAAACTAAAAACATTAAACAGAAGAAGAAGAAGAACTTAGAAGAAATACTCTTTGTGTTCTTATTCAAGGAGATTATATGTATGTCGGTGAGGGGGAAACTATTGCACTCCTGGGTGAGGTATCATCACGTAAAATCAAGCAAAATATTTAAAAATATTACTGAACAGTAAAAGAATAGTGGAACAGGAGGAGGAATATAGTGAAACGGAAGTGGATGAATTCGGTTTCAGTGTGTCGGTCTTCCAAGCAGAAGTCTACGCCTTTGCCGTCGATGTCCCTAATTTAACTTGAACACAAAGTACAAAGAATAGTATATCCGAATACTGGACTTAGCTGGGCAAGCGGAATAAGTTAAGAGGAGTGATGGTGTTCCCCTTAGCTGGATTCTAGGCTGTGTGGAAAATTCACAACAATGCTAGGCATGTTTGCACGCTGGTTATAAATCAAAATATTTGGAAGGGAAAATGGAAGGGAAATATTTGTATAGGATAAGGATCTCCTCAAGCCCAATATGTATATTCTGTAATAAGAAAATGGATCATGTGCGATGTTAAAATATCTTAGAAGCATCTGTGTGCTTATCAATTACTAGACAGGAAGTTAGTACCTTTTCTACCCACGACAAGAATCGATGATTCTTACTTCAATAAAAAGAGAGAATCCGTTAACTTATGTCTACCCTCCTCTTAGGTTGCTGTCTCCCCTTATTGCAATGACTTTAAAAGATTTAAGGCCTAACAGCTTATTTTGTTTTTCTTGTTGTTGTTTTAGTGTAAACCAGTAAGTTTATAAATTTATCGCTCTCTACACACAATATGTCAACAAATGACAACACAACTTAAAGTCTAAATAATAGATTAAGTGATACAAAAAAAAAAAATACAACAAAAAAATTCCATTGCCTTAAAGACAACAACAAAATTCTGTTTAATTCTCTACTACAGTGCTAATGCTACAGCTACTGTGTTACACAGCATAAAGACGAAGCAAAAATAAACACAAATACACAGATTTAATAGCCGGGCAACTCTACATTCTCTTCTATTTAACTCTCTATTTACTAAAATTTATGCCTATATGTGTATGTATGTGAATGTATTGCTGTTGTTTGTTTTTAGTTTACAGTAGCAAACCACAACTTCAATACTCGTGTTGTGTGGTCAAATATTCAACAAGCGATAATAGTAACAGTGTAGTGTAGTGCTAGTGTTGAGTAGTGACAGAAAATAAAACAAAAATAAAGCAACCAGAGACAAACGACTACAACGGCCGAAGCCTTACATGTGCTTAAAAAGGTGTCTATTTCTCTCCCTCTCTTTATAGTTCAATTTAGAGAGATTTAGTATGGGGAGTTAGTCACTCAATATGTGTGTGCATGTATGTGTATCTGTAGGGTAGTTTTTTTTTATATTGATACACATTAAAATACAACCGAACACACAAACACATGTTAAAGGGTAGACATAACCAAAACATGTGTCTTCTTTATTATTAACTATGGTTTCTTATACAAACAAAACATAAATACTTATGGCAAATCCTCTTCCTCTCTCTGTCTCAAAGTAAATATTGCATAGGAGGCATTCCACTGTAAAATAATTACCGAAGATGGTAGTATTTATATTTCGTTTGTGCTATAGGTCTGTTTGCCTAGATTTCGACGGTTGTTTAGGCGGTTGTTTATGAAAAGAAAGTTCTCTTGCGAAGCTGTCGGATGATAGTTCGAATGCTTTAACCAGCAAAACTTTCGATCACACAGTAGCGACATCTTCTTTAGTTTCTTAGATAGTTTGCATAGCGTCACCAAAGGTCCTAATGTAAAATGACCCCTATTGTTTTAATATTTCAAAATTTTCCTTTTCTCCCTCCTTCCTCATACTTTTTTTTCGGTTTGTACAGATATTTACAGGACATATTGACATTGTCGTCCTGTCCGTAAACAAAAATTAGACATTTGGGGGAGGTTAAGTTTACAAGTTAAACAATATTGTTGTTATTATTACTTCATATACATACATACATATGTATGTATGTTTGTGTGTATATGTACTGATGTGTGTATATTGTATAAGTATTTGTTGTTTACCCTTAACCTTTATTTTCTGTGTCAAAATGTAACCTTTTATTATTTTTCTTGGGCCTTAAAACAAAAACTGTGACACAAAAAAGGGAGCATCAAGAAGAAAAAAAAATTAATTAAACGTTTCAGTAGGCTGGGATGATTTTACGCTAAATTGACAACACTTTTAATATGTGTTCTTTTGTATAAGTGTGTGTAGAAGTGTGTGTATTTAACTGTCAAGGTGAACTGAAATAATTTTTTTTGAAATTGTTGAGACACAGAACAGAAGAAAGACTTTTCTAAGACTCTTTTTTTAAAATTTCATGTAGTCAGTCTGTCAGTCTGTCTGTCCACCCGACTGTTAAGCAGTTAAAAATGATTAATTGTTTCGAATTAATTAAATGAGAAGCAAGTGAAAGCAAAACTTTATTAAAAATTATTATTTTTAAAACTTATTGACTTGGAACACAATGTTAAATAAACACACACACAGAAAGTTATGAATTCAATGAAAATTTTATTTCATTATATCGCTTGAAGCTTTCCATTTTCTGCTAATAAAACTCATTAAATTGCATCCAATTACGCTTATGCGGCTTTTGGTTTTTCTTTACATTAAAATTACTTGACAGTTTTACTCTGTTACTCTCTCAAAATAAAATAAAATAAAATAAAATAAAATGAAGAGATTTACTGTGTGTTTCTTCAAACATTTCATAAGTGTTATTGCATAATCAAACAATGAAAATCAAAGAGTAAAAGAGAATAAGAGCAAGCGAGAAAGAGTAATAAACACTGCACACTGCATTATAATATTTATCACTTTATTACTTAACAACATTTGCAGGCTCTCTCAAACGCAGATCACTCTCTCTCTCTCACACACACATACACATACACACATTGTACTTGTGTACTTTACTAGCCTTGAAACAAAAATTAAGTGTGTGGGTACGTTGTTGTTTGTATTTTGAAAAATCATTATTGATACCAATAATGTTGTTTTTATAGCGTGTCAAAATAATATCCATAAAAAAGAAAAACTCTAAAGAGCGGGAGAGAGAGAGAGAGAGAGAGAGCACAACCAACAAGTATTACTAAGAGAATATTACATTCAAATTATTACTTTCTCATACATACATATACCAACACTTAGTGTTATGAAAACAGAACATAACCACAAGCTTGTGTTTCTTTTTTTTATGGGGACTATAAAATTTATTACACATTGACTGACTGACTGTTATATTGCATGTTGAAGAACAAATATTAAGTGAAGCTATAAACGTCATTAATAGCATAACAGAGAAAGAGTGAGAGAGAGGAATTTTTATTGTTACCAGTTTAATAATAAATATTTATTTAAATAGATTTAAAAAGAATTCCTAAAAGTATCAGAAACTGTTCGAACAAAACCATTTATTGATAATAATAAAATACTAAATAAAAAGCCCTTGCAAAGAAACTCAGAGTTATTGTTGTTGTGCCGTAGAAAAATTAGATTACGATGACTTAACATAATATAATTAATAATATAATTAATAACTTAAGGTATAGTGTCGGAGTTACCGTTAATTTCTCCTCCACAGAAGTGCCCTAACTTCTCACCCTTCAAGCTCACCTATCCCACCTGACTTGGGATTCAGTGTAATGATTCCGTTTAACTTTTGAAAGATAGAAATCTTGTATAGAAGCTATATAATAACAATAGTATACAGATGACGTTACAAAATTACAAACTATTCATTCTGCACTTATTCTTATTATAGTCTGTGGCCTACATTATGGCGTTTACAAACATGATATTATCAAATTATCATATTTTGTATGAGAAGCAGTTATGATGTGATCGATGAATAAGATTAATGGGTTTTGCAGTTGTAAATAGTCAACAAATTTTAATTGAAAAATACTTCAACGATGTTATATTTCATTTAACATGGAAACATATTGTCTTAAAAAACTGTTGCCTACTCTGGGGCAGGTAAAAATATTAACAAAAGAAGAAATAATGGAATATATTGTGTAAAAAGTATTGCATATTTTGAGGAAATGCTTAAAAAAAATAAAAATCCTTTTAAAAAACAACAGAATACAAAGCAGGTTATGAAAATATTTGAAAATTGCAAGCATTTGTTGTAAAAATAAATTTAAGAATTTAAATTAAATTAAAAATGAACATAAATGAATTTAAAGATATTCTGTGGTAGAATTCCGTTTACGCACAAGTCTGCTGCGATACTATTAAGAAATTTGAATTTGCATATAAGACTACGAAATATAGAAAAAAAATGTCAATGGTAAATCGAATTGTAATGTTGCCAGACAGGTGTAATAATAAGCCCGTTCCATATTCGCGTATGACAAACCTTTCTCTAAAGAAATGACACTTTCGTTGAGAGATATTTAAAAGCGAAGAGCTTTGCCAGACCATATAAACCGATATAATATTGTAAACTAAAAATCCTTTAAAAAGTGCCTCTAAAAAAAATTTTAAAGTATTTAGAATTAAAAATAAATTTATATTCAATTTTTTATAAGCATATTCAACCAACACAAATGAAATCTTTTCATTACTTAAATTTGCTTTATTTAATGTTTGCTCTCTGTTATCCTTATCATTATTTACATCGTCATGTATTGCCTACTTTTGGGGGTGCATTTTTAAAAGCTCAAAATTGACTTTTGCTTCTCGTAAGTGTGTTAAACATTTACGAAAGGCAACTTAAGCAAGTAAATCTCGAAGCATGATTGAGATTTACGATAATTTTTCTCCAAAGAAACATTGACTCCATTTAGTCTTGTGTTTTAAACTGAAAACAAACCAAAAAAAAAACATTAAAGAAAATTGCATGTTAGACTCTCATTATCATTCGAATACATCACTTCATAGCATGTTACAGACCAGTAATAACGACACAATGATTAGCACTGAGTTATCGTACATTGTTAGTGAAAAACAACACACAAAAGGCTGTTATCCAGCCCATAAATGCTTCTGTGAGACTCCCCCTATATTATGATAATGAAAAATTATTAATTGTTAGCAATTGACACCATAAACGTTAGATATGACATGAACAAGCACTTAAGCGAATAATTTCAAATCTAAAGTGGATATGTAGACTCATACACATTCTAAACATAATACAGATTAGATGATTTAAATAAAGGCAAATATTATAAGAATATGTTAAACATACTTTTAGGGAGTTGAAGAATTTAAAGAATACTTCAGGCGTTGTTTTAAATATATTTCATCGAAAGATGTTAGAATACAACGACCATACGATATATTTCATCTACACGGAATATCTCCATAATATCTCCCTCAATCCTGATGCTTTTACAAATTTTAGGAAGGATATGCTTGAGAGGGAATATTCGTTAAGATTGCGGGAGCTATTGCCGAAAGTTCTGATAACAAAGATGGAACATTTCATGACGTTCCTGGAAGGTAAACAATTCTAACAGTTCCCTTGTACATATCATATTGGCTCGCTAATTAGGCCTTTATGTTAATATATCGGGCTGTTGTTTTTGGGACAGAAACGTTATTAAACAAAAAACGACTGCTGATTGAGAAAAAAAAATTAAAAAAACACTTTCTCACACACCCAAAATAAAAAAACAACATTAGTATGAGGTCAGCATTATTACCATAGTTGCTGTTGTTATTATTGTTGTTACGACATTTTAGACAACAACTCTGTTTAGCTTGTTGTCCCAAACACCCCCAACTCTTTAAACGCACACACACACACACACAAGTTATTACACTGTTAAAGCACTTGGATTTGACTGTCCGTCTGCCATTCAGCCAACTAAGCAATTATTGTACTTGAGAGAGTTTTATTAATGACGTTGTTATGACTCAATTGCAGTGATAAAAGCACGACAAATTATACACAAAGAAAAAATCTTCTGCTCTATATGGACTGTATGTACAAAAGCTTTACAAATAAGAGCATAAGAGAAGCATAATTTTAGGTTTTTTTTTGTTGTTCTTCTAAACAAGCAATTGAAGTTAACAACAGTAGTGTTAATATATTCTTATTTCTCACATTGTTGTAAATAATGTTAATTAGACAGGAAAAAAACAGTTATTAAGGCCTTATTTCCATTTTATATGAAATTGCATATTTTTAGGCGGTCACACGTTTAAAACACCAGCTCAGACATCTCGAACAAAACCAGATATGAAAAATTATTTCTTTCGACGACTGCATCCTAGACAAAAACTCTGAGACTAAATAAAAGTATCATAATGAGTTCCTCAAATATCTGTTGTATCTACTTGTGACAAGCTAGATTGTAATTCTGAGTAAAGTGTTTAGATAATGAATGAAGTAGGTCCTAGAAAGCAAATATACCTAATAGAATTGTTAGAAATGAGGCCTCAAACAAAAGTATTTTAACCTATGAATGCCTGATACGATAGGATTCTTTCGGCGGATAATCCCAGCGATTACAAAGAACTGACGTGCATTATTATTACCGGTTCATTGCGTGCTACACCTCTTTCAGCTGGACCTTTACTGCAGGGGCAAAGCGTCTAATACTATCCAGCACCTCTAAGTAGCTGTTTTGATGAACAATTTGACTAAAATCATGTCATGAATTTAAAACAAAAACTTCTCCAACTTTAACTGGCTTTATCACGCACAATTTCTTTTCAAATCACACAACTTTTTTGTGGCCTTCAAAGTGAATATGAGAGTGAATAGGTTTAAATAAACCTCATGCAAAATATAACCGGCTTAGCTGTAGAGTTTATCAAAAAAAGAGGAACTTAAACAAGTGGCACTAGGATGAGGAAATTTACCCTGAGTGATAGGCAATGTAATAATCAAATTGCAAACAAGCAAAAGCCTGAATATATGCAACACTCTGTTTTGTAGTGAAAATAAGCCAGCACGCCAATTTTAAAAAATTCTTAATTTCATCTCGAATCAAGCTGGTAAAAGTTTTTTGTCGTATTAACACTGTGACTGACAATAAATCAACAATGATAGCAGCACAAGAGTTAGTTTTGGATCTGGTCCCGTATTCACTTATGTAAAGTTATTATAAATGCTCGCTGGCTATTATTACCATCTTTGGTTTGCTTGTATCTGGTTTAACTTTTTTTCTTACGTTGGACTACTTTGGAGGGATTCAAATGTTTTTTTCTTTCTTTTTTGGCCATTGATATGGCCTTTTCTTTTGTTTATTCCTCTTTTTGTTGTTTTCCTCTTTTTTTTTTGTTGTGGATTTATTTTTTTAGATTTAGTTTTTGTTTTTTTTTTGTTTTGTTTTTGGTGAAAGCAGTGTGAAAAAGGTCATTTTGGCCAAATTGCCACTGCGGTCGTTAGTTTCGAGGTTATGCATGTGTCGAGTATCAATATGAGAACTTTTAAAATGTGCCCCAATTCGTTATCCCCCTAAAAAAAAGAACGAATTTGCAAAAAAGAGAATCCTTTTTGGTTGATTAAATTGTGGGCAAAAAGTTTATTTGCAAAGAAAGAAAAAAATTAATAAAAATATAGACGGGCGTACTCAAATACTTCATAATCAATATCATAAGCCATACCCATAAGTCGTCTAGTGGTATTATTTTCAAATCGTCACAAAAACGCCGATAGATTGTAGAACCACGTACGAGCGTACTTTCTCTTTTTACAATTTGCTGCATTTGCAATGGATTAATAAACTACGGCATAATTTTAGGATTTTTTAAATTTCAACTTCATATTTTTCTCAAAAAAACCTATAGTTTGTAAAGACTTTATTGGCATTAGCCATACTTGACAGCTGTTCTAGTTTATAATATTTATTTAAAACTGTCGCCATCAGTAAAATTATCAAATACAGGAATTTAGAAAAGACTTCAGCAAATATTTAAAAGTGCAAAAAGTAAAAGCAACAGTGTCAGGTAATAAGTCAAAGCAAATAGAAAGTTAAGAATGATATATAAATTGTAATAAGAAATTGAACTTAATAAGAAAAGAAACAAAAAAAAAACACTAAAGCAAAGCATATTCTAAGACGTAAAGAATTACTAAACCTTTAACTTTAAAAACTCCCACACATTTTCATGTACTCAGGCATTTTGCATATACAAAACACCAACAAAAATCACTGCCTATCATAAAGGCTTTTGAAATAAATACCAAAGCAATATTTAAACAATTGCCCACATTAAGGAGACTTGTGGGTATACATATGCTCCCCCTATATTTGCTACTTGCTGCTTATTAAATAGCAATTATTAGCGTATTCTGTGTAAGGCTATAATGGCATAGAAGGCTTTCTTTATTTGGAAATTAATCTGGCTATTCATTTGAACAGTTTATTAGCCATTCATAAACCTCAGTAGCAAAACATATTAATGTTGCAGACCGTGAGCTTAGTAAACATTTTATTGGCCTCCCCTCTCAATAGTGGGTAATTAAATCTTTTCATAAAGAATAGAATTGGATGTAAGAGCTGGAGTTTAAGTGTTGTAGTGGTAAATATTAAAGCATATGGAATTTAAAGCATACTTTGAGGTTGATGAATGTTAGATTGTATTGTAAGTGTACATTCCAGTTTCTTAAGTTAAATTATTTGGAGAGTTCAATTCTTTAAAAATTTTAATAATCATTCTTAAATTAAATACAATGTAGCATAATTTTTGGATTTTAAATAATTATATCATATTGCCTGAGGCCTAGAGCGAAGATTTTAATTAAAATTAGGATATTATTTATATTTATATTACTGGTAACTAACAAAAAAATAAAAACTTATTTTCTACTAAAAATTAGTCGAACTAATCACGATACCTACATTAAAAGTAATGTGTTAAAATCATTAAACATTGCCTATTTTAAGGCACAGTAAATTTTATAAATTTAATTTAATATACTCTACTTTAAGGGTTTTAAAATATAGAAATTGTGGTAAATATTGTCACTTTAACTATGGTTAATGTTGTGTAATTTTCAATAATATTTACTTTTTGTCTGCAGTATGACGTAAATAAATTTTTATTGGCTGCTTATAGGCATACGAATTCTTTTTATTAATTTTTAGACATGGAAAGTTTTTCTTTAATAAATTAAATTATCAAGAGTTTTCCAAAAGAAATTAAATGTACATTGAATAAAATGATTATTTTAACAATTTTCCTCTGCATACTTTTGGGCATAAATTTTTATAATTAATACAATACAATTACAACAGGAATTACTGCAGTAATTAAATTGTTGAACACAATATTATTTTAAACTTTTCATTTGTGTTTAAATTAATTCTCTATTTATTTCTTCGAACAGCATTTTCTATTGCCTAAGTATAAATTAATTTATTAAATAGTCCACCTTTTGGTTGACATTGAAATATTGTAGTTCGTGTTTTACAAGTTTTATTATTTTAGTAAATCGTAATAATGTTCATAAATGATTAGATTAGATAACTTAAAACATAGAAAACTTAGCAATTGTTAAAGTTTCAACTATAATATGATAAATACGAACAAAAACAAATCAATTTATAGAGACATTAATTGCCTTAGCTTGCCTTGTCTTGAAAAGATAAAATATCCGAGATAACATACAAATTCTAAAGCATTACATACTAGAGAACCAAAAAAAATGTTACATTGGCAATCCCTTAAACTGACCTCAATTGTATTGATTTAAATAGAAATATTTTATGGCATATTTATAGGCACTACAAAAGGAAATTTCATAGGAAATTATTTAATAATACAGCAGTTTTTTTTTCTCTCTTTTAGATTTTATGTGGCCACAAATTTTTTATTTCCTTCACAATCTGTTTTTATTTCAAACAAAATAGTTGGGAATCTTTAAAACGATTTTTGAAATATTTTTTCATGTCTTTTCTTTCAATTTACTGTGATTGATAGCCAATCATTTTTGTATTCGGGTCAAACCAAGCATTTAAGCCATGCCAATATGATGGAAACCATTTAGAAGAACAAATAAAATCTTTGCTTCAGAGAAAACATTTAAAAATAATAGGAATCATCTACAGATTTGGCTTTAGGTTTATGAATATTGATTTTAACAGATCTTTAAATAGAATTATTGTTGATTTTTAATTAAAAGTTTCTCAATATAATTGAATACTTTTGGTACAATTTCCGTTATTATTGGCTATCAAAACCAGTTTGTTAGCGTTACGACTTCTATCCATGAGTAAAGAGTTTGAACAAATGGTTTTCAAAATATGAGAGCTAAAGTTTGTACTCGAAGCTCTTATTTGGTAGGTTAACTTACCTACTTACTTAATTGATCATTACAACCTTTTTAATCAGAATTACCCTCCTAAACCATCGCACTTCGCACTATACTATAGAAAAATTTGTTATGTTTGATGTTTGATGTTTGATTTGTTTGCTATGATGCCATTATCATCTAACAGTGACTCAAATAGTCTTGAAGAAAATTTCTATTGCATATTTTACGGCTGGTTTATAATAGAAACGTGTGTTGCATAATTAAAGGGTTACTTTTCATTTGTTTTTTTATAAACGCAACTTAGACAGAATATCAATTGTTTATTTGAGTTTCTTTTTAACTTTTCCATTAGCAGTCTGAAAAATTTGGATAATTTCTATTTCAGACTTTTGACAAATAAATGAAAATTTAAGTTTTGTCTCTCCCTTTATTTTTTGGCCCTAAAACTATGCTATTCAATTTGTTTACTTCTTAACACTAATTTAATTTAAAAAAAAGAAACCTGAAATATAAGCTTGGCTTTGTAAATGTTTAACAAACCATAAGCAAATAAAGACATTTTTTAAAAACATTTTCTGTCTGTCTTTATTGTAAATATTTAAAAAACAATGTTTTCTTCTTAAAACCAAACAAAAAAAATAAACAAAGAAGACATCAAAAAAAAAATCCCCTAAAAAGATACACAATGAAAAAAGGTTGCTGTTCATGCGTTCCTTTTTTTTCGCTTACATACCAATAGGATTATAAAAACGCTTTAAGTCTCCTTAAGAGCTTTAAATAAGAAGAAAAAGGTCTATAAAAATGCTAGAACATCGAAAGGAAACAAGTGGTCAATATTAAAGCAACTGTAAACTGCGGTGGCTAAGAGACAGGAAAAACAAGACTTTATAAAATAAAGTTTTTCCTTAAACATCCTTCAGCTTATTTCCTTTTCAAAAAGGAAAATAAAAATCTATTTAAAGTCTTAAACATAAAAACGAAAGCGTATGAGAAAAATTATTCAAACTAGGGAGTAAAATATAGTAAAAAAAAAAAGAAAAATCATCACACAGGTAACAGATGCAAAATTTAGCTTTCTTTGGATTTAAAAGTCAATAGTTTTGAAGATTTTATATCAAATCATACCTAAAAGTAGGCAACAAAATATTTGAGTCGTTGGAACATAGACAGGGGCCTAAAGCAGAGTAGTACTTTATGTTATAAGCCAAACACAGGTTACTTAAAATCTCAAGAGAAATGAAAAAGTTTCTCAATTGATATTTTGAAAAATTACCCCTTAAAATAGGCTACTAATGTCAAATACAGTTCAGTGATCGGAATCAAAACTACAATATCATATCAATTTGACAGTGTTTTTCTTAGAATTTTTATTTTCATTATCGAAGTCCATTAAAATTTTCATTCCTTTATTTCAACACATTTTATTGAAACTTTTAAAAAGTATGTTAAATAACAAATTTTTTTAATTTTGCCAATAAAATGTAAATTTTAATGACCTACATTTGTTAACGCCTTAGCTTATACTTTAAATAAAAACTTAAAATCTATTACCCACAAGAAAACACATTTTAAATTCAACAATTAACACAACTTGCATACACAAGCTCTCACACACATACAAAAAATTATTTAAATTCCATTTTAAATAACTTTCAATAACCAATTCAATTACCCACACTATTGTCTCTTGTATTACAACATACACATTGCTGCTACTGTTCTTCACTTGTTCTATCTTTCTCTTTGCTTCTCTTTTGCGTTTCTAGTGCTTGCTCACTAACACAATAGCAGTGGTGCTGTAGCATAAAAATCCTCTTTTAATTACACACTTAACTGAGCACTTATAGGCGTTAATAAGTTTACAACTTGTCGTTTTTTGATCACTGTTGGGACAACAACAATAAAAAATAAAAACAAAACAACAGCTATTGCATTAATTGACTACCATTGCCAACCAATACCAATACATTGAAAAAGAAACAGAGAGAGACAAAGTACGTAGGTATGGTATTAATGAACACCCGTTTTTTCACTTTGTCTCTGTGTATGGTGTTGTAAGTGTAATGGCTCTAGAATCGTTTATTCCCTGGTGTTGTAATGTGATGCCAACAACTGCAACAACGGCAAGGACATTGAAAACAACATTTAAAATAATTTTTTGTTTTCTCTCAAATTTTTTGTTTGTCTCTTTGAAATATTTAAAATAATGTTTTTTTTTTTTTGTTCCAACATTTATATCATGTTGACAGTTGTTTTAAACAGTTTTGCGTGTTTTTTTTTTCTTGGGTATTTTTCTAAAACAGAGAAAAAATTCACAGTCGTCTTTTAGGGGCTTTGCCTTTAATACTTATACTATTTGTTTATATTGCAAATAGTTTTGGAAAAAGAAATTGTAATCTGTCGAAGATTACAAAAAAAAGGAAGTGAATTAAAAATATGTAAGTTTTACGCCTTAATGTATAGAAATTTGAAAAGATTTTATGATAGACCTTAAAAATATGCAATATTTTTAGTATAATTTAAGCTTAAGTAAGTATGTTGTTCGCTTTGGTCTGCTGCGTTCAGAAACTAAATGATAGTAATTAGCTGATGTTTATCCTCCAAAATAGGCTACTCAATCTCATTCACGTAAAGTATAGCAGCAATTTAAGAAACAGTTTTAAATAAATAAAATGTTGCATACATTTCGTAAAACTGAAAATTATTACCTTGAAATTAGGCCAAACATTAAACGTTGATTGTGTGACTTTAATTATAGCCTACTTTACGACTGTAAGTTAATTTAAGAGTAAATTCTATGTAAATTCGAAAAGGATATAATTTTTCTATTTTATATTTGAGTACGAACAATATTCCTCGCTAAACTTTTCAATAACCACAGGAATATTCTTTTTGTTGTAAATGGTGGTCATTGTATTCTACTTCTATTTGTTTCATTATGACTAACATTTTACTGATACTGTTACGAGTTGAATAGTGAAGCATACTTACAGACTGTGTTGAAATTTCAACGCCTAGTGGTGCAAAATACTTTTCAAAGTCTTTAAGCCTGTGCGATCTCTATTCTTTATTTTTGCATTTGTTGTTCGCCATTTTAGTTTTATACTCCGGATTCTTGTCGCTAAAGATTAACATTTTAGCCATTTGTTTTGCCTCTATTATACGGCATTGTTTGAGTTGCTTTAACTAGTTTTTTAAACATGATTTCTTCTATACAGAGTCTTTTAAATTCTTTGTTATTTTAAGTACTGCATACATAGTATGCGTATGCATCATTATTTTTATTTTAAAAGTTTTTAGTTTTTCATGCCTTCGATAAGAAATTGAATTTTTTTCCCTCATTTATGGTGCTGTTGATGGCTTCAACTTTTACTTGAAAGGTTTCCGTTTTACGATGGCAATTTATTTAGATTAGATTCGGACAAGAAATACAAGTATTTTGTAAACAGTTTATTTAAGAAAATTGAATTTATATTCCAAGTAATTAAAAAATTCAAATTCTGCGTGATTTATTTAAATTTTGTATCGTACTCAAATCGGCTTAGTCTAACCGGTAGTGTGTTGGCCTATTGGCAAAAAATTCTGGGAGGATATTCGTCGCAGAAATATATTTTCATATTTCGTCATATTCAAATGTCTAGACTGGGGCTTGAACCATGTCCTCAAGGCAACATACTGCCCACTACTAGACAGCAATGACTTCAGCAAATTCTCATTTCATATCTGCTTTTAAAATCCTACAGAATTTGCACCTGGAAATTGATCCTACAAAGTAGATATTAAGGATGGCATTTTAACGTCTACTTAACGGAGACATAATTGAGATCTGATGAAGCGTATGCCCTACGAGGCAATTCGCTACCACAGAAATTAGAATGTCCAGAACAAGTTTCGTGCATGACACGAGCAAGTAAGGAAGTCTCACAGACACCGCATGTTAATTGCAATTAAAATGCATTCAAGTTTAAGCATTTATTGCAGAGCGACAGAACTACTGTACCAACGTATCTTTTTTTTTTAATAAAAAGTGAAGTAGACCACAATAATTTTATGAATAAATATTTAAAAATTATATATACACACACATTTTGTTTTTGCAACCATAGTTAACCATATTGCAACACAATTTTTATTAAATTTTTTTTTATTATTTTCCTCCATGGAAATGTTTTAATTGTTTAAGATTCGTTAAAAAAAAATAAATTTCATTGGATTGTAGGAGGGTGTTGCACAAAAGTGCAAATTACAATTACGGAAACGTTGCAAGCCTGTTATGATGCATGTGTTTGGGACATAAACTCAAACAAAGCAAGCTGAAACAGCTAGGCAGACCGGCAGACATCAACAACAAACGTTTCATTCACCTTTTAATCAGAACCCAGCAATCTACTACGAACAGCCAACAACCTACAGCCGACGAGACAATATAATACACCGAGCGTATTGGAAAGCAAAGGGGAATTGAATGGTTACTCATGGGCATAACTCGTTGGTGATTTTCTACCATCAACACAACATAATTACTTTACTCGCCTTCAAATATAAATTACAACGTGTATGTATTACGTTTAAAGTATTAAAAAAAAGAGAAGAAAAAATATTTTCTTTTTCTTTTATTTTAAAAGCATTTTCCTCAACGAAACAAGTGAACAAAATTTTTCTTTCCAAAAAAATAAAAAATAAAAATCGGAGGGAGTTTAAACATGAGGCTTTAAGGTATCGGGTTACGTGAAAATAAAATCGTTAAAAACAAAAATACTAAAAGCAAACAATAGCAGTAAAAAAATAATCAATAACAAAATATCCAACAACAACAACAAAGTCCGACGTTTACAAAGCAACACAGTTTGTTAAAGTTTTTCTCGTTTTTTTTTTTACCATGAAAAATGAGTTACAATCGCTTTTATTTCTTCATTTTTCTTCATTTTAGATTTTTAAATAAATAACCCTTCCTGCCTTATGTTTTTTGGTTGTCTTTCAGCATTTAAATGTTGTAATTAATATTGTTGCCGTAGTCGTGGTTGATTTAAATATTTAATTTCACAAATTAAAGAATAAATAAAACCCAAGTAATAACTGTTAACTGTAACTGTAACTGCAGCAACAACTACATGCCATTACATGCACAATGAAAGTTTTGTAGAGCTGAACGAATATCATATTCCATGAGATTGATTGATTGATATGATTGAGAAATTAATTTACAAGGGGTGGTGTAAGAATCCAAGTGACTACAGTGTCACGTCTCAGTGTAAAGACCACCCAAAAATAAATAAATATAGGAACTGGAGAAGCAGCACTCTCCTTAGCATGTTAAGTAAGGTGATAGCGAATGTTCTTAACAATTGTGACTGTCACGATATATTTTGTAGAGTACCAAACTGAATGTTTTTAACAACACGATGTGTGCTCAACACAATCCATATCTCTAAAAAAGGTCTGAGACGATTCTCCCAACAGAATTGGAGATGAGTCGGTCATATTCTTCGCACACCACAGTCCGACTCAACAGCCATCGAGCAGCAGCCTGTCACTGACAGCTAGAAATAGAATCAGAGAAGATTAATTACGTTGGACGCTAATATAAAGTTCAAAGATAGATTATGGCCCCCTATCTATCCAAGAGCACCCATTTCAGCACCATGTAACATTGCAACGATCTGGAAGTCTATATGAGTTCCTGATATCAAATTTCTTGATATTCACACCACCTCCCGCTTTCTCATCCAATTTAGAGCCATCGGTGCATATTTTTTAAGAATTTGGAGGGGGATCTAAGCACCTATTAAGCTAGTTTTAGTTTAGCGAGAATAAGAGTACTCTGGAATGTTCCTAAAACTATTTATGCCAATAGCTTGCCGAAACTGTTCCAGGAGAAACTCAGTAGAAAAGCAATTTAGTAGTATGTAAAGTAAACTGGCTGGTGTTGTCTTCAGGCCACTTGTAATAAGGATGGGAGACAGCCTTCTTACGACCGTTTGGAAGCATTGTTTTGCAGTTGCTGCAGCAATCAAACATTTTTGTACTCTATTTTATGCAACAGTTTGTGTACATTTAAATCTCATTGAAAATTTGCTTCATCATGAAAATACCATAAAATTAGATTGAATCGCCAGTAGTTTTGTAGTAATTTTGTAATTTCCAAATAATATTTATTAAAACTTTACGACTATATGTGTAAAAAATATAACATATTTTGTATGACCTACAAAGGATAGTGCATATTCTGAGGCCGCATTGGTTCTCATTAAGCCAACAAACACAATTTTAATCACCAAATTGTGTAAATTTGCTCAATTTATCATGAGTTTTATTTACAGCATCGAAATCTAATTTGAATAGCAGCTGTCTGTCAACACATTGTATATGTGGTTTATAATCACAACACTTTTGTTGGCATTGTAGACTATAATTAGGTGTGCGCTCGCTTTTATATGTGGGGTGGCAATATTTAAAATAAATTCGTTTCATTTCAATTGCTTTTCCTATAATCGTATGAAACCTATTCATTATAACAATTAATTTTATTTTAAATATACGCAAAACCACAATATATACACAGGCACATTAAAAATTGTTTAATTTTGAAGCGTACTTTTAGGTGTTTATATGTGGTTGTAATATAAAATCTGTTGGTAATTAAATGTTTTGTTTTGATTGAATATTTTAAGGTTATTATTTAGAATTGACTTATTTATTATTATTATTTTTTATTTTATTTAAAAATTTTAGAAAAACAAAATCTTTACTAAACGTTTAAACATTTTAATATTTTTTGTTTTTCATTGTTCAAAAAAGATGAAAATTTTTATAGAAATTCTTTTTAAGCTACTTTATTCTAATCAAAAATATTTGGTTAAGTACTGAGCGGTTTTAAAACACTCTATTATTATTGAAAACAATTTTTTTTAAAGTTTTATTCTAGAAAAATATTTCTTAAAATTGTAGCAAATTTGAATATTCTATGCAATACTGCATTATCATAGCATACCACGATATCATAGGTAAGCAAGCTATAAATAAAGGATGGAATAGTTAAAATCGAAATTTTAACGGAACCTTATAGGACTAAGCTTTTTCTAGGGACTACCTAATTAACACAACCTAATTCACTCTTTAAAAAAAATGTTTTCGATACCTAGCAGTAAAGGAATTTTTATGTTTAAAAGGTTTTTTAAAACAAAAACTTTTAAACTATTTCTGTTAGCCATAAATTTTAAAATTGTTTTGTCTTTATTTTTTAGTTCATTTAAATCTATTGAAACAAAAACAACCTGTTGTATGGCTTAATGGCTTTTAGCCATTTAAATGGAATATAATAAAAAAATATAAAAGCTTTTAAATATTTGAAATATTTTCAGTTGCTCATACATTTACTTGCAAATAAAGCCAAAAATACTTGAGATTTGAAACATATTTTAAACTATTTTTGTTGTTTTCTTTATTTCCTATTTCTCTAGAGCGTATGGGTATAAATATTTTTATTACAATTAATATTAATCATACCATATGGTGATGTTTACTTTTAAAATTGAAAATTTTTCTTTTGTTTTAGGAGTGAAGAGTTCTTTTTTTTCATATTCAAGATTTCTTTTAAAACATTAAAGCACACTCACTGAAAACGCATTATCGCCCAGTCATTTCGAAATTGTTTAGAAAACAAAAACAACAAAATATATACACACTCACACACACACACACGCAGAATATATTTGTTTTTAGTTTAAAAAAAAAAACTCATCAGTCACACTCATCACCTCACACTGTTTAGTTTTAGTTTTTTTTACCGTCTCTGAGTGAGAGATCAATGAAAATTGAAATTATGCTGACAACAAAAATAAAGGCAGTAGAGGCAGACACACAGACGGATGGTTAGTTCAACCCCAATAATAATAAAAACAATACGAATTGCGTAGTGGTAGTGGTGATAAATCATTTTTAAAATGAACTTTAAGAGTGACAGACATTTGAAAATCCCTGTATTGACTTAACACAAACATTTGTGGCCTCCTGCTCTGCTTTTTACTTTCAATGTTGGTGTTATTGTAAGGCAAGTCATAACCATTCTCAGTTAGTTCTTAACCCTCGCTTTATGGTTATGATGTTTGTAAGAGAGTATCATTGTTTTTTTATTGCTGTAGACCTCATGGTTATTGCCTAACAATTTTATTTTTAAGTGCGTCTCAATTGTAGGCCATAAAGTGCTACTAAAACATGAGTGTTTTAAAAGATATTTTAAAGGACATTTTCATTTTATAGGGAGTTAAAGTTCTTATGATTTCAAATTCTTTATGCTTCTAATTCTCCAAAAAAATTTCGTAAATTTTTTCTACGATTTCAACGATTTGTATTGTACTTAAAATAATTTAAAATTATTTTAAATTTTATAAGAATACGAATATTCTCAAATTTCAATTAAATTCGTATCCGAATTCAACATGTCCTTCTTAGAAAGTCCTTAATGTATTCCGAGTGATTCAAAATGGGCAGGGACAGCTAATTGCAGGAACTTTCAGACGGAACTTCCTTTCGACCTTAACGTCCCCAAAAGTGAAATTACTTCACTCAATTCCATATTTTGATTTGATTGGGCTATAATCAGGCAGTTTACATTCCCCAAAAAGCCATTTTATTATTTAATGACATTCATAATAGTATAACTAATGGTCTAGTAGGAGTGGTCTAGTAGGTAGGTGTTGGCTTATTAGACGAAAGGCCATGGTTCGAATCCCCGGTCAGAGCATCAAAAAAAAAAACGAAATATGAAAAAAAAAATTTCTTCGGCGGCTTCCTCTCAGCAGATTTCTGGCAAAAACTCTGAGAGTAAATAAATACAATTGCCATGAAAAGTTTCTCAAAAAATCTGTCGTTCGGAGTCGACTTTAAACTGTAGGTCCCGCCACTCATGTATAAAATTAACACCACCAACATAAGTGGTGATGAGAAGCTAGGCCGTAATCCTGACTGAAGGGTTGTAATGGCCAATTAGTTATATGTACAGTATAACTTTAGAATCCCTTGTTAGATTTTATTTGCCAAAATCAATTATTATTTGGCAATAATAATTGTCAAGTGCATACTTTTAGGCTTTTGGAGTAATTGTTATTGTAAATTAATATTAAAAAAAAAATTGTATTTAACATGGGTTTATAATTGAATTATTATTTTATTTGGTTTATTTAATTCATTTAGTATATTATATACAGATAAACTAAACAATTTAATTAGTTTTCATTAAATATTTAAAAAAAGATTATAGAGAAATAATTCCCTTAACGCCTGATGTTAGGCACTATATTTAGTTTCTCTGTTTTCGTTTTATTTTATTTATTTTTTTAATTTTTATTGAACACACTCAATAATTATTTTAATTTATTTAATTATTTAACCACAAGTCAAATGTTATTTTTTTTATTATTTGATGTTATTGCTGCTGTTATTGTTGGCTTAGCTTAAAATATCAAAAGCATTAAATTGTAATAAACAGTTAAATAAATACAACAATAACAAAGCATTTATAAACAAAACACAAGGGAATGCCCAGGGTGGATAATAGTGTAAAATGTCAGTAAAAGAGAGAACAAATAACAGAACTTGGCATCGAATTCCAAAGTTTAAATGGCAACACATACCTACGCTTACAAACATTTAAACATTCGAATTTTTTTTAAATACAATAAATTAACGCAATTAATTAATGGTTGTCCCGCACATTATTTGTTAAAAAAAATTGTGGTAAATTAAGTTTTTTTTCAGCTTTAGAGGATTTGAATTATTACAATGGATTACAAACACTCAGCAATGTTTTAATGAAACTAAAACTAAAACGAATGCGAAAAATGAATGCGGTTTAAATGTTTTAAGCGATTTTTTATTTTTGATTTTTTGCTAAGAGTCATGGTGTCACTCGCGACGAAAAAATTTTTATTTTCAAATAAAAACTAAAATTTCTTCTTCTTCCCTTCACAATAGCAATCTCCCATTTGGGAATCCTTAAATCTATTCAATTACGTGCAAGTATTCCTTTATTTAAAACTGATTGCTCTTTTGTTTTTTCTTCCAAGTTTTTGTCTTAAAAAACATGAAAATTAAATAAAAATCGTATTTTTTGTTTTCAACAGCTTAGCACTCAATCCAAACACATTCGTTTTCGTTGCAAAAGGAAGAAAAGGTTGTTAAAAACATCTGTAAATATTATTTTAACGTTCATTTAAACTATAACTAAAGCTAAAAGGAAATGGCAAAGGAAGTATTAAGACCCAATAGGAAATACAGCGTTTGAAACTAATTGCTAAACTTGCAATATTATCTCCTTTTTAGGTTTTCTAAAATCATAAGCAAAGCTTTAATGTTGTCTTCATATTTAATAGTTTAAAAATTATTTCTATTGCTACACATATCCTAAAGGACCTTTTATTTTATCAAAAAGGAAAGAGTGGTTGTAGAAAGAAGCACAATCGTTTCGCATAAATAATTTGCTTTTCTCAGACAATGAGTGTTGCAATGTGTTTCTATACTTGAAAACACTTTTACTTAAACAAACATAAGCACATGTCAAATATTGTAGAAAATCAGAGGCGTAGTAACAGTTATATTAAGGATATACCATCTAGTTAGTAAATTTCAATCACAAGCCAAGAAAAGACAGAAATAACCTTTTTGAATTGACGCCACTACCAAATGACATCATTATGATGAGTTAGCTGCCTTTAATTGTTGTGTGAGTTAGTCTTTATATGGGTGAAGGTGCAAACTCTAATGCTAAATATACTATAATACCATTCGTTGAGAAAGCCGTTTTTCTAATAGGAACGATATTTACGGTAGTGTCTACATAGCGATGATGCAAAGGACTATGTACATATATAACGCTTTTTTTTCAAATTTCTTTATAATCTTACCATCTCCCTGCATTGTTGATCCATTATAACGACCATAATCATCTCGTAATGCTCGAAGAGTGGCCGCGTTTAAATTTTCGCTTTTATATTCAATTTTAACTCTTTTAACGCGAAGAACACGTAAAAATGTCAACTGTTAAACGATTAAAGTTTGTAAATAGTAAGCCTTTCACTAAATAAATAAAATTTTTGCTGGTAATTATTTAATAAAAGACAGTCAGTTTGCAGGCCAAACCACATCTATAACGTTTCCAATCCCAACAGTGCATTGCAATATTTCTCTTAAAATTGTAAATATTTAAAAAATATGTGAACAATTTGTGCGCCTTAATTTTTACACATATCTGCACTGTTTTTCTCACTATTATCACAGTTGTTTGCCTACAATTTAAATTTTACATTCTCTCGGAGCCTCAAGAGATGATAAAATAAATAAAAACTCAATCAAATGCTCTCTTGTTAGATTTGTTTACAAAGGACAAAAAAATCTCTCTGGCCTACAGGCACAGTTAGACTACGCTACTGTTATTATGCTTGTTATTATACACGAACTGATGTTCCCGTCGTTAAACAAACGACCAAGGGCCGAACAATGTATGTTTATTTATTGAAAAAAAATGGTGTGTGTATAGATGTTTGCTAGTATATGTATGTATGAATATTTATTTAATAACTAAAGTAGTCGTTTATAGTTGTAGTACAACAGTTAAGTGTTGCATAAAGACAAACTGCACAATTACAATATAAAACATACATACGTATATGGGATATGCAAGGCATACTTACATATGTATGTATGGTATTTATACTATCATATGAAGCTGTTTACGTATACTTTCTCATACTCTCTCTCTCTTTCCTTGTTGTAATTTATGAATAAGTAATTTGTGCTCTATAAAGCACATACACAGCACGTATGCAGTTGTTAAGGATAAAAGATGTTGGCAGATATAAATTTCATTTTTAGTTAAAAGCCATTTAAAAAAAGGTGCTTTAAATAAAATGAAGAAATAAATCTATAAATAAATTTCAGCAATTATTATAAAAATAACTGTGATTTTAAGTGAAGTTTTCATTTCACTTCGAATATATTGGACCCTTAAACACGCTTTGTTCTGTTTGAATTTTTTTCTTCATTGTCTATCACCCTCTCTCTCTCTCTTTTGAACATCAAATGCAGCTGCTGGTGTTGTTCGTTTTTTATTATGCATTCGTGCCTATTATTTTTTTCTCCCAAAACATCTTGAATCCAATCATCACCAGCATCATCATCATCGTCGTCGTTGTTGTCCCATTTGTTAGCGTCATCAATATACGAGTGTATGACAATTGCTATGCTACTAAGGCTGCCAAAGTTTAGCATAGAGTTTCATATGGATGTTTCAAATGTAAAATGGAAATTGTATAACGAATTTGTTATTCTTTTTCTTTTTTAAGCGCAACATAATTTTATTTTTTGTTTTTCGTTGTGCTCCTTATGTTTGTAGTGTTAAAAATTGACTCCTTAAGTGTGCTGTACGAGCCCTTTAGTGCTGTAGGTGAAGTTGTAGCAGCAGCATCAGTACCAGCAGCAGATGTAAAAGATCAAAACATAACAGTTCATGATAAAACATGTTAAAGTTCTTAAGAATTCTTAAGTTTCTTGCCACCGGAAGTCTAATTTCTTTTTAAAAACAAATTTGAATGCACATCACAAAAAAGAAAAGCAAAGTTAGTAAACATTACAAAATAAATAAAATTTAACTTCTTTTTTATGAAAAAAAAAAATAAATAAAAACTAATGGTTTATACGTAACAGCGAAAACAAAAAAAAAATTATTAAATTTGAATTTAAATGGATTTGTGTTACATTTTTTTGTAGAAATTTTGATTGTCTTTTATACATACATATTAAAAGCTTATAAATCCTATTTAAATTCTAATTAATGAAATATTTTCTTTTCTTTAAAATCAGTTAAACAACCATGCAGTTGCCAAGTCAATTAATGTATAAAATCACTTTGGGGATATTCCTTACGCTATGCGCCCACAGTACCGGTGAATTACTAAGAGATGAAGGTAAGCATAATATTAGAACGATTTTAAAAAAAATCAAAATTCTTTTTCTTAATCACTGTTTTATTAAAAATTATTTTCATTATATTTCATTTTAGCTTCCCTTAACAATCTTTATAACACCCTGCTACAACGTGAATACGCTGGTCCGGTGGTGTTTCCCAATCAAAGAGTCGTACGCAAGGCTCAACGTTCACCATCATTACGATTGCGTTTCGGTCGACGGGCCGATCCCGAGGTCGATCAAATGCCGCAGACTGCAGAGAAGCGTTGGTTCGGCGATGTCAATCAGAAGCCCATACGTTCACCATCTCTAAGGCTACGTTTTGGTAGACGTAGTGATCCCTCTATGCCCATACATAGCGCCTACGATATAATGATGAATGAACAGCAATTGGCAGGAACCAATGACAACGATTATAATGATGCCTATGACGGATACTATGAGCGTGTGGTAAGAAAACCCCAACGTTTGAGGTTTGGTCGTAGTCTACCATTCCAGGCGATTAACAGTGTTAACGAAAACCAATTAAGCAATGATATCATGGATAATGAAGAAGATTTTGATTTGGCTAACAATGAAGATGATTTCTATAACACCCTGATGCATTCCCAAAAAATCAGAAGCCTTTTGATGTCCCTACAGAAAAATAACGATGAAGATATGCGTGCAGTTCGTGCTCCTTTAGATGAAGAAGGCGAAGAATTTGAACGAGGCATTAGGAAACCAGGTCCATTGCGTCTACGTTGGGGTCGTAGCACTGGTGGTAGAAGTTCTCAAGTTAATAGCGAGGATAAGAACATTAACGAGCTGGATCAAAAGGTAAAGATAAAGCAATTTCTTTTATTGTTATCGAAAAACGTTCTGCAGAAATAAACGTTATCGATAGCCTTTTTTTAGAAAACTCATGTTATTGAAAAATTGTCTTTAGAAAATTCATGTTATCGAAAACTTTTCTGTAGAAAACCCATGTTATTATTATTCTATTATTCTATGGGAAATTATATTTATCGAAAAATTTTTCTTTAAAAAAAGTAATATATTGATGTAGTTAATCTATAAAATAATCTTTTTGTTTTACTTCTTTGCAGAAAAAACTCTCCGATCTAACCAACAACGTTGATAAATCTGTTAACAATTCTAATAAAGACTAAATCCTAAACTCAAGGCATGGCTAATTGAAATATGAAATGAAAACATAAAACAAAAGGACTTCATTCTATTTAAGGCAGTAATAGTACATACATTTATTTAAAAACAAAAGAAATATAAATTATTATTAAAAACTGTACACATTTTATTATTTTTTTCTAATTTATATTTTTCGAAGATATTGGATACATTATGTAATGGAAAAAAATATTTAAAAATAAAGTAGTAAAAAATATATATACAATACATATAAAATAATAAATAAATAAAGTCAAATAATAACTCTAAAAGTCCATAAACTTTAACAAAAAAAAATCGAATTTTATTTATTGTAATTAAAAATATTCTGTTAGCAGAGTTCTAAAAATTTAATTATTTAATGTTTTGAAGAATAATACGATAAATAAAAATAAATAAGATTGTATATAAAAAAAAAGAATATTATTACATACATAATAAATAAAATATACAAAAGAATTGGCCCCTTTTTGAACTAGAGATTCGAATTATAAAAAAGAATAATTATGGAAATATATCAACCGACCTCTCTATTCTTGTTACTTTCATTTTAAAGAATTAACGTCTATTTCTCTCAATATTTCATAAACCGTTTTCAAATAGAAAAATTTAAGCTGCTCATTATGGAAAACTTTTAATTTAAAAAAAAACAAGAAGAATTTAAACTCTCATTGTCTAAATATTAATAATCAAAAAGAAAACAAAAAAATTCAAAATTTATAGAAATCTAAGAAATTTATATTATATAATACTTTAATTTAATTTAATTATTTTTTTGTCTTATTTGTTTTTTTTTTTTAATTTACACCATCATTAGAAAAATTAGCAAAAATATTAAATTTAAAATTATAAAGCAGAAGAAAATTGATTGTATGTTCCATTTGTCTGTTAAAATTATTGTAAAACAAATTTAAACAAAAGAAAAAAAAAACTCTTTAAAAAATTAAATTAAACTAACAATTTGAAAAGTAGCTTAAACAAACAATTTCGGTTAATTTCTTTAATAACTCAAAAAAAATCGAAAAGAAAAATATTCAAAAACAAAAACAAAAAATATTTTAAAAATACACTTATAATAACAACAACTATTTATGAACATATTAAATGGACTATTTTATTATTTATACATACAAACAAACAAAAACAAAAATACAAAAACAAAACAGAAAACAAAGAGAATATAAAATCATATTTAAAACAAACAAAACAACAAATAATAATAAATATTCCTTTTCATAATACATTACTTATATTTATTATAAATGCTAAATAGTACACAGAAACAGAAAAAAACACAATAAAAAAAAATTAACACATAATGATAAGAAAAAGAAAAATATTTCACTTAACTCCATATTATATGATTAAACAGAATCATAGAATGGAGAAATCAGCGAGTAAACATAACAAAAAACGAAAGCATAAATTCGTGTCGTATGATTATTATAATAAATAAATAAATAATAAATTTATTATCTATCTTTTATATTATAAAAATACGGGAATTTAAAACAAAAATAATGGATATTTAAAATTAAATAATCCAATCAATAATAACCAATACTCAAATCTAAATTTTCGAAAACAGTGTTTTATTTCAAGAAGAAATTTTTAAAAAATCTCAAAAAGGAATTAAAAATACGAAAATTATTAGAATAGATCAAAATAGCAAAAAAATTCGGTTAGAAATTTGACTTAAAATAAAACATACAATGACTATCCTAATCCTTGCTAAAACCACTGACTATATGGTGGCTGAAGTGATGTTTCCCTCTGTGTTGAGGATTCTCATTCCGAAGAATCTCGCAGGACGTTTAGGAACATCAAACGTGCACTGGTGCAGTCTTATTCTCAGAAAGGTTAAAACTAGATAAAAACATGCCTCTTGTGGCTGTAGCTAGTCCCTCCAAATGCAAATCCACAACTTTTCGTTGACAGTTAGGATGCCTTAAGAGCAATTGAGTCAATCTGGTGTAATTCACTAGTTCTTGATTGTAAGGACACTATAAGATCCTTTACAACAAGATGGCTGGTAGTCTTGCTACGCTGTGGACGCTAGTCCTGCTACCTCTTTGGACCTATCTTGAGTTATTAGTTAGATTTGGGATAAGAAGAAGAGAAACTGAGAGAAAAGGCCGTTTAGTCACCTATCAACGATGATAGTGCCATTTAGCTTAATAAACCCAGCGTTCAATTGGTAACAGAATTTTTATGATTATTGTGAGGTTAGGTAGTTGGGAAGGATCTATCGAAAGGTATGCTAAAAGGGTCCGTTCAATGGCTTTTCGGGTGTAATTGTAGTTCCTGCCATGACTATATCGTGCTTAAACAAGACAACCAATTTTACATCTTATTTGTCAGTTCTCGACGCTTGCTATGAAGGAGTGGCATTTTCAGTCATCTTTAAATCGACTCTCCAAAATAAGGATTAATGCAATAGACAGATTCATTTTGAAGTCGAGAAGTTTGGATATTGTTTTGTTTTATCACAATAGTGCTAAACTCTAGTGTAAGTAAGACCTTACGTACCACCTAACCTATCACAATCAAAAGAAAGTTATTAGGTGGCTTTCATATTAAAAAATCAAATGCATTAAAAAGAAAATCCGTTGATTTATAAATATTTATTGTGTACTTCAAATCACAAAATGTTTTTTTATTCATATTGAATATTTTACAATTTTTGAAAATCCGTATTTAAAAACAGAATCACTTAAAAAATACTTTTTTATGTGCTTATGTGCACGTCGGCTAATGTGACATTAAAACCACTTAAAACTTTATAAGTGCGTTAAAATATTCGCGTGCTTAAATATTTTTACGTGTGATCTGCATGTCTGTCTGCATGTGTAAACAAGCGATTACACGCATATTTATCGATAGTGCCAGACAAAGTACAAGTACAACTAATGCAGGAAAGAGAAAATACGTACGTACTTGAATAAATAAAGAGGATTTTACCGTTATGCAAATATTTAAATTTCCATAAGCAATGATCTGTTAAGAAAAAAAAACGGCAAACTTTTTAAACACTTTACTTGACAGTAACAACGCAGACAAAGTTCTTTTCTTTTGTTGATTTTGTTAAAAGCGATAGAAGATTTATTTTTATTTTGCTTTAAAAAAAATAAAAAACAAAAATTAAAATTAAAATAAAATTTTCTTACTTTTGAAACACATACACATACAAGTTTATGCATGTAAATACTTGACTTCCAAGCTTAATAAAGAAAATTCCAAAACAAATAAACTGTTAATGAGTTTTAAATAAACTCTTTCGTTTTTTTACTCTCAAAAGTAATTAAATGATAAAGTTTTTCTTTCTTTTTTTGTCTACTTTTGTTTTTTCTATAAAAAAAAAGTATTTGAACTGAAGAGAATTAAAAGACAATATTTTTAAAGTATAATTTTTATGGCAATAGTTTGTGTGGCATTGTAGGTGTAATACCAACTATTAGGAAACAAACCGCAATAATTGCAACCCAGCAGTTGTTAAATGCATCAACACACCTGCTGAATCTGTGGTGTCACCATTATAATCTCAACCAGCAGAACTTATATTTTATGGAACTTTTTATTTGCTTTCAATGGAATGAACACACAAAACTACAGAGCAAAAACAACAAACAACACAAATGATAATATTGTATTACCACAACACAGTTTTCAGGCTCTTGCAGGGCATGCAAAAGGGCCTTTTATCCATCCATTTAGTGGCTAGCAAGGCAGTCAACTGAAAAACTTAACTGAATAACTCTCACCTTTCATTAATTTAGTGACAGTTTACGAAACGTACAATCGAAAAACTCATAAAAATCGTACTTTTTTTTAAATTGTCTTTTGAAATTGAAAAGATGTCTATACGGATGTAATTCAACTGCCCTACAAACGTACTTCGAGAATAGTTCATAATTTGAATGTAAGTATCATGTGCCTTTAAGTTACAGAAAAACCGTTCGAAAAAGGCCCCCTAAATATTTAATTGCTCTCCTCCTATACTCCGTTGAAAAAGTTTTGTTTACATTTCTCACTGGATCTCTAGCACATGATTCTATTTATTAAAATAACACACACAAAAACAGTGTTAGAGAGCAAATGGTAGAGAAACCGAGAGTATAATGTTTTTTGTTATTCCTTTATATGCATGTACTACATGCGGGTGTTTATAAGCATTTGTGTAAATGTGCGTACTTATGGGGGTTTTAAACTGTATGCGTATTAAAGCAATGTGGTTGAATATAAAGTAAACCAACATAGCTTTTGTTGTCGCTTATAATTAACTTTATAATGGCCTCGTTAAAATCTACCGCATGTACAAATTGTATGGGTGTGCGTTTGTATAAATAAGAGTTTACAATTTTTTGTTGTTATCCTATGTGTGTGCGTACATGTACGACTTTTTTCTACCTGTTGTTACATCCCAGCTTATTTCGGTCATTATGTTTTGCTTTTTTGTTGTGCTAATTTTCTTTTTTTTAATTCTTTTTATTTATTTTAAACGCTACTGATGCAATGATATTATTGTTGTCGTCGTCGTTGTTATTGTTATACATGGCAGTTTGTTTGTTTATTTTGTCATAAATACAGTTAGTTGTTTCTGTTTTACTGTGTATGTATGTGTAGCATGTTTTGTTATTCATCTCGGTGTTTTTTTTTTTCTTTTCGCTTAACACCTACAAATAAAGTCATGCCAACATGTGTGTGAAATTCCTGTTATCATTAAAGCAAAAAGAACGACCAAGAGGGGAAAAAACACATGTGAGAACAAAAAAAAAATTCACTTTTTAAATCGTACATTATGTATGGGTGGTAATGTTATGCAAATGCCATCATAAACTTGATTACATGAATTTTCACTCAATAATTTTTAAATGGATTTTATGTTCTTACTCCCTCCGTTTTTTTTCTAATACTTTTTGATATTGAAATGTAGCAAAAACAACAAAAGAAGTCATACACAAGTAAGTAAGTATATAATAAAAGGATTTATTTGTAGACTGAACAAATGTTATAGAAGAAGACACAAAGCAAATGTTTTAAATAAATGATTCAACACATGAGATTTAATGTTTTTACAAATCAGACATTTGAGTTTGAAATAAAGTAAAAAAGAAAGATGTAATTTGATAACTCCATATACATGCAAGGTGTAGTAGAAAGTATTTCATGATTACTTTCCTTATTATAATTGTTTCCTTATTATTATTGTGATATCGAGGAAGGTAACTAGAGAACTATAGCAATGCCGTATTACATATATAGAGTTCCCCAATAAGATCTCATCTACTAATCCCTAATGCCCTAACAAACCTCAAGGTGTTCTGCTGCGTTATTAGTAAGCCTAGTACTTGAAAAACACCCACAGGTGTTTCGGATGATTTATTTATACCCTGTTTCTGCTGGACGAACGAACGTCTTCTGCTTGTATGGAAAACACGACAAACAAACACAGTGAGTATTTTAGAATATCTTTTCCTTCCTGTCAGCACCGATGCAGTTAATACCAAGGTTTTTTCTGGCAACACTGGTGGTTGGATAAATTCGTTTTTGTTCGTTCGTTCAACAAAATAAACCACGTTTTTGAACTAATTCGCACATTCTTCTTCCGCTTCCGGTTCATATAAGTAAAAATTTAGCACCTGTTTGTGTAATAGGAATTCATGGCGTGTGGGTGGTGTGTCTTTGTGTCTGGATGGATTGTTGTCATTGTGGGTATGTTTGGGTTGGTTGGTGTGTGTTGTATGTTCGTGTGTTGTGTGGGTTGAGACAGGGAAGGAGAAATGAGCAAAAGGTGTATTTGTGTCTGATTGTTTGTGTTGCTGCTGAACACCCCGCTCTCTTCAGTGTTGTTGGAGTTTTGGGTCCATATACGATGGACAGACGGAAAAAATCAAAAAGCTTCTTTAATTTTTTTAAACAAGCAAGCAAGTGATATTGCTTGTTTTACAAGAACAAGCCCTAAGTTCGAAATGGAAGTTTTGTCCTGCAAAAATTCAAAATACATTTAAAGGAATATTGTTATATCGTGTATTCTTTTTCTAATGAAATTTTCATTTAATTTAGAAAATGTTCCTTCAAATTAAAAATACTCAATAATACTTAATTAAGTGAATATATTTGTTTTTATTACAATATAGAAGAAGCAAACACATGTCATTATATTTGTTTAATTTTCTAGAATCTTATTTTTATTTTTTTATTCGAAAAGAACATTTCTTTTTTTTTTAGTACTACGAAAAATTACACAAAAACTATTTCATAAAAAAAATTAAAACTAAGTTTTACAACATTTCTACAAGATGGATTCATTATTATAGAAATTAAGGACCACACAAGGACCAAAAATTTATGTTAAATACTGCCAAAATTTGTATCTAAAATTAAAATATAAAAACTAAATTGTATAAAATATAAATGTCTGTGCAAAAAAAAAAAATAAAAAAAATAAGACATAATGCTGTACAATACTTAATCTCAAAAATTAAAAGAGTAGTTGTGGTTAATACTAAAAAATATAGATATGGAAACTAAACCCAAAGGAAAATATAAAAAAAATTACAAAAAATAAATGTGATCTTTTCAAAAAACTATAAAAAAGGGGTTAAAGAGATTACTGATTGTTCCACAAACTTTTACCATAGCTTTACAAAAGTTTCTTTAAATTAAACCATGTTTCTATGTGATTATTCAAAGTATTGTTCTTTTAATATATTTTTTTCTTTTTTTTCACGTCCTTTCTGTGGTTCTGTTTTGCTAATAGTTTTACTGATGCTTAATATTTAAACTTATAGTCTAAATAAAATTTTTTAAAATACTATCAACTTCAAATCCTATTATTGTTAGGTATTTTATATTGTATGAATGAAGAATATATATTATATTTGTAATTTAGAAATTCGAAACAAATATAGAATGATTTTTTAAATAACATAAAAAAATAAAAAAAAAAAAAAAGGTTTATGAAAACACTACCCTGCTAGTTTGCGTATTTTAAAATCTTTTAGATCATGCTGTGGTATTAATCTTAAGTTATGTTCATTGGCTAAATGTAATACAGAGTAAAATGCTATGGAGGTGGAAAGAGCCTCAGTCATACTGGGTGTCAACAACTCGGGCAGATGTTCATAGATTTCATGGAAACTCGCTACACCATCTTGATATTGCTCTTCTTTGGGTATAGGATGCTGGGGTATTTCAGTATCATTGAAAGGTCGCTTAAGCTGCTTTGTAAGCAGTGTAGTACAACTACGTTTAAGATTCTTCATGTCGATAACTTTCGCCCTCTTGGCAAACGGTACTACGATCTTAGTAACTTGTGTGGGGGCTCCTTCAAAATCGTTGGCAATTTCTAATATCGTATCATTGGCGTTGCTATTATTCGGAGGGGAATTACTTGTTTGGTTAGCATCAACATCCATACCACCAACTTGAATAATATTGCAGGGATTGTCATTACTTAAAGGCATATCATGATGCATGCCTTCATCATCATCGCCACCGAAGTGATCATCTGTTGCCACATTATCGATATCATTTTGTAAAGTGTCCTCAGAGCCATTGCATATAGTCATGCTAGAGCGCTGCTCACAGCCCTTTATGTAGACCGGCAGACCAGGAGCCAGGGTGTAGTAATTAAACCTGTCTGCATCCAATTGCAGATCTATAGGCAGTTTTAGTTTTCTTTGATCCCACTTCTTTTGTATATTGACTTTGCGGCTTTTATATTTCTCATCATATTTTATAAAGAGTTCATCGTGAAATTCTCCAAATTTCAATTGTTTTGATTTGCTTCTATCCAATGCTCGCCGGGCTTTTCTATTCTTTTGATTTAACAGTCGACCAGTACTGCCACCACCATCATTCTGTTGAGCTGCTAAAGTAGACGGTCTTGTACGAGTTCGTTTGAATTTCCAATGTGAGGGGCCAGCCCAAAATTGTGAGATTTTGTCTAAAGGACGATATGAATATTCAAGTTTTGAGCTGGCATCTACCGGACGCAAGTCTTCAATGAGTACAGGGGCTCTGCGTAAACCACGGCAGTTATTAATGGCAGTACGTTCCTCTAAAATATGAAAATATTTTTCATTATTAATTATGAATCATTTTAACACTACTACTCATATACTCTATTCTAATTACGAATATATTACCTGTGGTTAAATCATCCAATTCTTCGTAGTTGACATCCATTATGGGAGCTTCCTGTGTTAAGCTGGGCATAGGTTCACATTCAGCATTCATATCAAAAGCCATGCCCACTTCATTGTTGTTGGCAAAAGGGGCTATAACATCTACGGCCATATTATCGCCAGTCATTGCATCATCAGAGCCTGGCGGACCATCTTCAAAGTCCGTACACATGCTATTCATTCTAGAACGTCTGTTGTCATCATCTTTTTCCTCTGGCGTATCTGATATAACATACCCGCCATGCATTGGGCGTAATTGTATGTCCTCAGGACGATTTATTTTAAACAAACGATCACAGGCAGCCAATTCCAATTCATTGTCCGTTTGCAAATCCATCTCCTCAGTATAATCACAGCTGGGCAAGGGATTGGAATCCCATATAAGGAAACTGGTTTTCAAACGCAACTCTGATGTCGTGGTAAGGAGAATGTTATTCATCAAACGGTTTGAGGAATTAATAGAACCAACTGTGGAATTTAATTTGCCAAAGACAGGATCTTGCAAAGGAACTGTATCCAAACGAGCATTTAGTGTATCCTTATTTTTTGTTACTGTGGAAACATTTCTACGTTGTTTTTTGGGTTTGGATTTCGGAGCCTGTTTTTCAGCTGCCTCTACACCGGCCGCACTAGCATTGGGATCATTACTGCCGTCACCGCCAGTAGCCACTTCATCTTCTACGTCATCGTCATCCTCGTCTACTACTTTTTCTTTGTATTTTTGAGCGTTTAATCCTGCCGACATACGTAGCACATCTGAGTGTATTGAATCTACTCTTAAACTATAAACTTTTGAAGAAGCCTCTAAAGAGGAACCGGCAACCTGTAAAAACAGAAAAATATGTGATATTGGAAGGAACTTTGATGCATATTTTGTATGTTTATTCGCACTTACCTTAAAATTATTTAAAGACTTATGATGTCTTTCCAACAACGTCGACAGTGTGTCGATCAATGACATTGACCAGGCATTCTCCTTACTTAACTTATTGCCGTTATAGATTTCAAGACATTTTTTTAAAGTTTCGTTATCCTCAAAAGTTGTCGACTCTGCCGTACTGTTGCCAGCCAATAAGGTGCGACGTCTGGCCTGACGCCTTTCTTCTTCGTCATCGTTGATGGTAACATTTTGTTGACCCTCTCGAAATGCTTCCGAACGCCGCAAAGGAGAATCGGTATGGGCTGGCGTCATATTATTCTCCTGCAAAATACCCATGTTAGCATATAACATTATTAAATAAGCAAATCAATTTCTGTTCTATTCTGGTTTTGGGTACTTTACATGCACCGTAAATTTCATCTTTAAATTTCCCTCTTCTACCCGCGTCTTTTTTTATTTCATTTAATTCAACAACTATTTGACACACTTTTTTAACACTTTTTGTTTACACACCTTTCGAATGGGTTTGAGTTGAGCTGCAATTGCAAACTTTTCTTGTATTTCACTGAGAAAACTAACTGTTGTTCACTGGAAAATTGTTCTTTCCTTTTTATGTTTTTCCACAATTATTTATTTAATTTTTGCACCTTTCTCCTATTGCGTTATTTTTGTTGCTTTGTTTTATTTTTCTTAAAAAATGCGCTTGTAGTTGTTGGATTGTACGAAATTTCAGTTGTTTTTAAATAAAAAATCCAACGCCGTTGCTTGCCGGAGTTGTATTCAAATGTAGGATTTTGCTTTGATGCTTGTACAAACAGTGTTGCAATGTAGTAATGCCACATTGTTAACTGTTTGAGTTCAAATTTGAAAAGGTTTATATATTATAGGGTTAAAAATTAAATATATGTCAAACAAATAATTTGTTTACATAAATAATATTAAATTAAATTGAAAACACTATTTTATACGCAATAAGTTAATAATTAAGACACAAATACAAGCAATTTATAGCTAATTTTAGTAAAGACATACGTTGTGAACTTAAACGGGAAAAAATAAAATACATTTTCATTCTGATTTGATATTTGAAATAAATTTTGCTTAGTTTCAAATATTATATTTTTACATTGAGATATACATTTAATATGTATTATGTAGTGAGATGGGTTCAAGAGGTACAACACAGCGTCTAGTCTCTTTGACTTCAATTTTTCCCTTAAAGTGTGAACATTATGAGTCCGATATGACCAGGTGCTTTTGTATTTGACACACGTTCTCAAACTTAGTCAATTTTCACTTGTGTTTGTGAATTTCGCTAAAAAAAACTTGAACTTTGGTCTTCTCCTTAGAACATTTTAATGATTCGTTTTAATTTACATTGCATAAATTACAAATTAAGATGATTTGAAAAATGAAAAATTAAACAAACCTGCAACTTATTTAAATTTATAAAAAAAATTTATTTAATTTTTATACATTCAAATTTCGGTTACAAATATCTAAATCTCCTTTAATCTGGCCATTCCAATTAGAATCGCTGACAGCCAAGTATGGCATCTCTTTAAATCCCACTCATACTTATAGGAGAAACGTCATCAAAAAAGAGAAAACTCAAAACAAGAAACTCTGCGGAGGAATTTTTACAACAATTGCAATATAATTTTAAATACTTATTATTAAGCCCTAAAACTAAATGGAAGTTCATTAGCAAAATGCAATATAAACAATTTATAACTGTGGTAAGTATTGAAAAACAGTTAAATACAGTAATATTCGTTCATTACAATAACAAAAAAACCATTAGTTTCTAATTTTTATGGTGGCTTTGCTGAAACCGGCTTCCGGCAAAGTGAATAGCAAAACAAATGCCATCATCGATGATGTTAGCGAATATAAAGATTTCAAAAAACTGTTGCGCACCAAAACAAATGTGTTGGTGTTGTATACAAGCAATGCTAAACAATCTGCCGAGCCAATACGTATTTTCAAAGAAACTGCTGAAACTGTAAAGGGCACAGGAACGATGGTTTTAATGGACTGTTCCCAAAATGATAAGAAAAAATTGTGTAAAAAGCTGAAAGTCAATCCCGAACCATTTATTTTAAAGCACTATAAAGATGGCGATTACCATAAAGACTATGACCGTCAAATGTTAGTCACCTCAATGATAAATTTCATGCGTGATCCGGCAGGAGATCTGCCCTGGGAAGAGGATCCTGTGGGTAAAGATGTAGTGCACTTTACAGACTATGTGAATTTTGTTAAACATCTGAAGAAAGATTTGAGGCCTATGCTAGTTATGTTCTATGTGCCCTGGTGTGGCTTTTGTAAAAGATTAAAACCTGACTATTCAAAAGCCGCCTCAGAATTGAAAAGTGAAGGCTACGTTTTGGCCGCAATGGATGTCGAACGTCAGGCAAATGCTTTAGCCAGAAGAGCTTTTAATATAACAGGCTTTCCCACCATCATATATTTTGAAAATGGCAAAATGAAACAAGTTTATGAAGGCGACAACAATAAAGATGGCATAGTGGCCTTTATGAAGGATCCTTCTTCGTTGCCTTTAAAGAAACCCAAAGAAACCGATTGGTCTGCCGATGCTAATTCAGAAATTGTACACTTAACGATGCAAAATTTTGAACCTGCTTTAAAAGATGAGAAATCAGTTCTGGTTATGTTTTATGCACCCTGGTGTGGTCATTGCAAGCGCATGAAACCTGAATACGAAAAGGCAGCAGTCGAAATGAAACAAAAGAATATACCGGGTGTCTTGGCGGCCTTAGATGCTACTAAAGAAAGTCCAATAGCAGAGCAATTTAAAGTTAGTGGTTATCCCACCGTTAAGTATTTCGTCAATGGCCAATTTAAATTTGACGTCAATGTTAGAGATGCCGTAAAAATCATAGAATTTATGAAAGATCCTAAAGAACCACCGCCGCCACCACCACCAGAAAAACCTTGGGAAGAAGAAGAGGATACGGAGGTATTGTTTCTCAACGATCAAAATTTTGCCAGCACATTGAAAAGGAAAAAACATGCTCTAGTCATGTTTTATGCGCCCTGTAAGTATTTTTTTTTTGTTGTTTTTCTTTTTATCTTTCTAAAACTTGCGTTTTTTTCCTTTTGATAAGGGTGCGGTCATTGTAAAAGCACAAAACCAGAATTTAAGGCCGCCGCCAAAGCCTTAAAGGATGATCCACGAATGATATTGGCTGCTGTCGATTGTACACGTGAAACCAACGTTTGTACACAAAACGAAGTACGTGGTTATCCCACTATTAAATACTTCTCATATCTTAAAACCAAAACGGATTATACTGGTGGTCGTAAACGTGAGGATTTCATAGCCTATATGAAGAAAGCAAATGAAGTTTCGAAAACGGAACAGCGTGAGGAATTGTGATGACTAAAAAAAATCTTAAATTTAGCGCGAATCCTTACTAACCCACCTAAGAAACTTCATTTGTTCTATTTATTAACAACAATAACTGTGACTCTATATTTTTTATACAAAAAATGTATTTAGATTTTACTTAGTACACATCATATATAGTCAACAAGAATTCAAACAGCTGCACTAAATTAAGATTTTGTTTCGAAAAATGTCTAAATGCCAAGTAATTTTATTACAAATTTTTATTAGCAATGCACCTTTGAATTTTTGTTCACGATATATTTTCATATCTCTTTATGATTTTAGGTACATTTTATGTTTTCTACTTTTTATACAGTGAATCTCAAAAACGTTTTCTTTCCTTAAGTATTGTCAGAAGTATTTTATTCTTAGAAATAAACCGGCTTTATAATGTTTACATTCCTATTAAAAAATTATACTCAAATTAATAAAAAAAAATATTTTTTCTATTGTGTTAAAAGCAATTTGTAATATTAATTTTTAGAGGTGTATTCTATTTTAAATTGCTTTTCATTAAAAGATATATGGTTTGAGTAAGTTTCCTACAAGAACTTGTGCACCTACGATTGCAAGTACAATGCATTCAGAGGTTATTCGACCTAATATACTCGGCATTGAGAAAAAAAGAGGGGGTTCAATAAGCTACGTGAGGATGATCGTACACTCCCAGCCAACTTATTATCACTATGAATTTAAGTGGAGCCCGAATAACGGCTTCCGTCAAGTTCAAATCCTTAAAGAACCCCATACCTCACGTACTATCAAGTAATACACAGAGATGCTCTACATTCTAATTCCCCTTCCCCACATAAACTGCAATAGCCTAGCTAATAACTATCAGAGCTCATTATCCGTAAGAAACACTGTCACCAATCTAACGGTGGACTTTTTCATTCTATCTATACGAAGACTTCATTTTGTGTGATGTAAATACTTCATCGATTTTCTCTACATACCTGACGGCAGTTTATGCATTTCGAATCAAACATTTTACAAATGGCAGCATACATAGAATAAGAATACATTTTTTTCCGATCGAAACACACAGCCACCCCATTATTTAAAAATTGTTGATCATTTTCTGACAGACAAACTGGATTCACTTTAGCACCACTAGTTTTAAATTTTGTTTGGAGATAGAGAGAATCCCAATTTCCCGCAATTTTTATTTACAATATCTCACTCACTGTTTTTAATTATCCAAAAAAAGAAAATAAGCTCGTTTAGTCTTTTAAATTACATACGAATTCCGATTTCCGTAAAGGATTTATTTAAAAAGACACCTTAAATGACTAACAACACTTAAAGCAGCTGTTTATCTTTTGCCACCAACACGGGGAGCAGCCTTTTGTTGAACCTTGGCAGCCTTTTGCTTAGGAGCTGACTTGCTCTTGGGTTGGGCGGGTTGAGCGGCCTTCTTGGCAGCCTTAGTGGCACGCTTTTGTTCCTTGGCAGCCTTGATGGCTTGATCGCGTTGAGCGCGACGTACCTCGGGTTTCATGTTACGCTTAGCCATGATTTCGGCCAAGGAAGCACCAACAATAGCGCGTTGGAACTTTTGTGTTCTGCGGGTACGCTTCTTGGTGGCTTCCTCCTCAATACCTTTACGGTGCTTGCGACGGTACAAGACAGTCCAGGTAACCTTACGGGGATTACGCTTCATCAAGTACGAACGTTCGCATTTCTTGTCCAAGAAAGTGAAGGTCTAAAAAAAAATTAATTTGAACAAATGTTTTCATCACAATTATACTAAAAATGAAATAAAATTTATTACAACTTACCTTGCCGTCAACTTTGACCATGGTTTTGCCATGGCCGGGGTAGATTTTGTACCCACTGAATGAACACAAACCGATTCTAGAAAATAAAAACAAAGAAAGTATTTCACCATTATTTTTAAGATCTCCTTAGAAATGTTATTTTGAACAAAATAGTTTTAGGACACTGTATTTTATTGTAAACGTATTTATTTTAACTGTTTAAAGATGTTTTTAATAAATTTTGCTTTGGTTTTGGATTAATTACACTTAAAAAATTTACGTACTTCATCTTGAGTTGTTGTCAGTAGAAAGAAACGGAAATGGGTTAAAGAACAGAAACTGTCAAAAAGTGACAGTTTTCTTCACACTACTAACATTAGTGACATCTGGTGTTATGTAGTAGCGCAAGAGGTGTATTTATTTCTTGTTACTAAAACATAGTTGCATTTAGTGGTACCATAAACTATACTACTGTGTATGGCTTGGGAATTCAAAGAATAAACTTTCTCGTGTTCTATTATTGTTCGTTCGTTCATTCAATATTTCCTTGAATTGTGTCATAAAATTTGCCGTTTTAAAAAGTTTTACTAGAAGACTGTTTATCTAATAAATATAAAATCATTTTATTTGTATTTTGAAACTAATTGTGTTAAAGTGAAAAGCTGTAAATTTTCACATCCATAAATTGTGTTTTAATTATATCAACCAATCCATTTGCAATGGGGCGCAAGAAGCAGGGATGCGTCATTAAAACTTCAGCAACTGCTACAAAAACAACAAAAAAGGTAATCAACTACAAACAATCGTGTGATACTCGTACACTTATACAAGCTTACTTATATTGTTTATTGTTATTTGTTTTCTTAAATTGTATAAGTAAATAATTTGTTGCTATTTGAGTTACTTACTAATTCTCCTCTTCCTTCTTTTGCTTCCTACAAACTAACTTTTGCTGTTGCTGTGACTGTGATTGCGGCTGTGTAGGTTATGTCTCATGATGCCTTCATGAAACGTATCAATAAATCGTTATACTTTGGCAATGATTTCTCGGAGGAAGGCTCTCATATTGTTGAGGTATCCAAACCGTTGGCTGAATATGCCTCCGAACTGTTTAGCGATAGCCACCGAGGTTATACCCTGAATCGTTTAAGCAGTGTTGAGGCTTCCAGTGTCCAAACTGCTACTCCGGCTACTTTGATTATGGCTTTAATATATTTGGATCGTTTAAATGTTACCGACCCAGGCTACGTAAGACGTATAACTCCTCAAGAATTGTTTATTGTATCTATGGTAAGTCATTTGCATAGAGAGAGGGGTATATAACCTGTTGATTCCTCTTTAATTTTTTTGTTTGTATTCATGAACACTGAACAGATGATTTCAACAAAATTCTATGTGGGTCATGATGAAGAAATCTACTTGTCTGACTGGGCTGAGTATGGTAATATGACGGAGAATCATTTAAAACAATTGGAATTGAACTTTTTATGCGCAATTGTAAGTACAGAAATGTTTTTCTAAAAAATTATTGGCAATTACCTTTACTTTTTGTAGGAATGGAACATATACATATCGAACGAACAATTTTTCGAAAAACTTACAAATATTGAAAAGACTTTGGCACGAAGGGAAGGTCTAAGGCGTGGTTGGTTAACCTACGGTGAACTGATACAAATGTTGCCGCCCTTTGCATTGGCCAAATTTTTGCTCAACAATATTACCATTATAGCTGTGAGCTATGCCGCTAGTGTTATAACCATTGCCGGTGCTTTATTTTTGGCTGCTCATGTACCCGGTACTTCGTTACATCGTCAACGCACGCAGTTAGCTACGAATACAACCGATATTTTAAATGATGCGGAACTCGATAACAATAGTGCCACGATGAATGAAACCTCTCAGTCAGTTTTCTCTTCTTCAGTTATAACACGTCAACACAATCGTATAAATTTAGCTTTTAATGTTGAAGATGAATTGCTCAAATTGGAACAACAATATCGTGAGGAAGCATTGCGTGATAGTATTTTGCAAAGACAAAATGAAATTTCCACAGAATCTCGTTTAACTTTACCACAACAAATGCTAATGGCCAAAATAAATGTGAAACAAAAGTGTGCCAAACATGGCCAACAATACCAGCAACAGGGTCAATGGTTTGCTTACAAAGAAGAATACAGTGATTATGAGCAATTAACTAGAGATCAGACCGCACCAGATTTAGATCTTGCTAAACAATGCCAAAATGTAATGCTGCAGACCCGCCCTAATGGTTTAATTGAAAGTGCTTGTACTGATTATATACAAACATCAATAAATAATCCACAGTCTTATGATAATTCCACAATGGTTACCATGCTTTGGCATTTCCTAACCGATAAGGTACAGCATACAAGTTTTATGCGTTTACCTTTTGTATGGCTGAAATTTATGTAAAGGACGGAAGATACAACAAAAAAGCCTTAAAATGAATGGGTGTTTTCAAAACACATGTATATTTACGTATACCCATAAACCATAATATATTTCTTTTTCTTTATTTTATTAAAATTTAAATTTAAACATTTGAATTTCTTTTTTAAATTAACGAATAACAGCAATGAAGTAATTTCCAGGAGAATATTTAAAAAAAATTTAATAAAAAATGGAAAAATAAAAAAAAAAAATATATAAAACAAATAAAAATTAAGAAAGAAAACTATTATAAATAAAATTAAATAAAAATTAACAAAATATATAAAAAAGAACATTAATTTTAAATAATTATTTAAATTATACAACTTATAATGAAATATCGAAAAATCTATATAAAAAATAAAAAAATAAATATTTAAATCTTAAATAGTTATTTAAAAATTAATTAATCAAGAGATCTTACTTATTATAATTAAAAGAGAATATTTTTTAATTAACATAAAATATATTTATAAAATTTAATAAAAGTTATACATTTTAAACAATAACTCTAAAAAGCCTGTTAATAGTTTAGGAAAATATGAAACATAGTTCTGATGGCTGTAGGCAAACCTAAAGAGACTCGGTAACATCATTTAAAGAGGTCTTGAGATCGTAAATCGGTGTTAGGGGGATTAAGTATAAACTCGGATAAGACCACAGTAATATCATATATGAGAATATGACAAATTGTTAATTGCAAGAATATTAGACTTCGGTATGAGGTAATTTCAGGGAAAAATCAATCTAATCAATTGTGAACTGTGGGGTTCTTTTTTACCCAGGCTGTACGGATTTGGAGAACAGACACTGGCATATTTTAGTAGGGGCCAGAACAGCACGTCAACTGCACGCAGCTAATAGGGTCGACACTTTCCATGGAGTGTGAAAAGTTGTTTGCAAGGGTGAAGATAGATAGGCGGAGACAAGAGGTGTTGCCTACAATCTAAACTCTTATTGTGTAATTAGTTACGAAGAGATTCGAATATCAGGAAGCATTCTGACGTTAAACAGCAGACTTAATGAATACTTTTTCAGAATAGAAACCGAGAGAGAATAGAAAGAACTGAGGCACATATGTAGCACCTCTACACAACAACAATAAGAATACTTAGGACAAACGAAACTCGAAAATTTTTTGTCCTTATCGCGAATGGGTTCCTTCTCGGAATTTGTTGCTTTTTCAACAACTCCTATATGTCTTTATATAAGCTAATGAATTATCCATACAATGATAATTTTTTAATTCATATTAACGTCTACTATATTTAATTTGTATGCCATCAATTCAGTCTCAAACAAATAAAAACATAAGCGGTGTTATTAAATATTTCGATTCGAAAGAAAATTCATTCGAATTTTACAGTGCAAATCCTTGTGTTTTAAAAAATCGAATCTTCGAATCGAAATACATAATGACCATCAAGTATTTTGTTTTTGAAATAATTTAATTTCTCTACATTTTATTTCTTATTTAAATAATTATTTTTTCTGTTTCATTTGTTTCTCAAATTAATATTAGACACACAACTAATTAAGTTTTATTATTATATTATGATTATAAGCTAAAAAAGAAAACATTGACACTGATTTAATTGAATGATAATAAAGCTTTTCTGTTTTTCAAAAATTCTCTTTTTTTAAGACTACTCTCTAGTCTTTTCTTTTGTGATAGTTTGATTTGTTACGAGTTTTTATCTTTTGCCTAGTTTAATGCTCTTAGATAACTAATTTGACATACGAAGGTATGTTTTATTTTGGGCACTAAACTAATAAAGTAAATACAATATATTATTGGTGCTTTCTTTTAACTTATATAGATGCTACTCAATTCTAATATTTGTTTCTCTAATTGGTTTATATATTCTTTTTGTTTAACATTTATTTAATAATATATTCATTTATAAATCATTTATTTGTTTCATAGTATAATAAATAGCATTAAAGGTACTTTTGTTTTACACACAATTTTTTTTTTAATTTTAATTTCTTTATTTATTTAAAGGTATTTTTCATTGGAAGAGCATGTATGTAAGTGTAAATTTTAATAATAAAAAAGAAAGTTAGAATTCGTATCAGTTTTGTTTTCTATTTAAATGTAAAAGTGCACTTAAGAGGATTAGAGGCTAGAGGAATAGATGTTTAGAAAACCAAAAAATAATAATTAATTTCTAGTTATACAAACATGATTTACCTTCTAAAGTTCTTTTTATCAGCTAAGCAAACAATTAAAAAACAATATATTAACAAGAAAATATTGAATAAGAGTCTAACATAACGGTTTATGCAACATTTTATCAAATCTAACGAAAATTTCTCTCAACGTGTAGGAATTTGTTTACCTTTCTCGAAATTCTTGTATACTTTTGTACAAGAAAATAAAATGTTCAATTTTAATTTATGGTGAATGAGCACGAAATATTCGAAATATTATGCTTTCTACAGATCATATTTAACGGAAAAAGTTTCTTTTAGAATAAATACTACATTAGCAGGCATTATTAGATGTGATAAATGAATATTAATGTAAAGGTATATTACTTGGGTCATTACCTAACCTAGCTTCAAAGTTCTCACGATATGAGGCACCGTTTTTCGTTAATCTAATAGATTTGCTCTCTTGTGCGCGTTAGATCTGTGGCTAATACAGCCAATACGGCATACACCTGCAACCGATTAATAACACACAGCTATTTAATATTTGATTCAGTAGCTCAATTTTATGCTTCTAATGGCAGCAGCAGAGGTGCAAAACAGATAGACGGATATATTACGATTCAAAATAATCCTTCTAAAACAAAGTTGTGGTTAAATATCAAAGAAGTCCATTAAAGATGATAATTTGAAATTAAATGTTGGATATGATGCGAAGAAACCATTTGTGCTCTGTGATTTTAATGTGTATTAAAATTTATAAGATTTTTGTTTTAAAGTTAGCTGCATTCATGGCATCGAAGAAATATTATACATCGAAAGAATTCAAGGAATTGAAATAAAGAAGAATGCTATCTGATGAAATCCAATGTTAACAAAACCATTATGTCAGCAACAAGACAAATAATAAAAAGCTTTTAATAATTCCCGTCTCACATATGTAAATCCCAATAGCAGAAAGCTACATATAAAACTAATTTTATTCTATTTAATATTGAAAACAAAAATTCAAAGAGAACAGTAGTGCTAATAAATTGTTTGGTCTACAATGATTTTAGGGCAGTTTTCTTTTTAAGTGGTATTGCCGGACGGTGTTAATGAAAGTGTTTTAAATGAAGAAATTAAGAATATGAATTATTAATTTATTTTAGGTGAAACAATAGTACCGTAGTACTGTATTTATAAAAAGGTACAAAGAGTTATTTGTTCTTTCATTCAAAAAATAAAAATTTAATAAAAAAGTTCGTTTTCCACCAAAAATAAAATTTGTATTTAATTATACATGTTATTAATAAAAAATTATACATTTTTAGTTAGAGGTAGTCTCAAAAAATGAATTCGTTTTTTTAATAAATTCTTAAAATAAAATTAAAATCGTTTTATATTGCTTTACGTTCGCATAATAAAAATTAAAAAAAAAATTAATAAAATAGAAAAATAATCTTTGTTTTTGCTCTTAACATGTTAAAAACTACAGAATTTAAATTAAATATATCTTTTAAATAGTTTAAAGGTAATAAAAATAAATCAACACTTAATAAGTTCCATTCGTTACACACGCTACAATCTCTGTTGCCTTACTTTAGAATCGTGTGCGAATCCTGTTGTAAGTAAATTTATTGAGCAGTCTCTACTTTCTTTTTCTCGTCTTCTTCTTTTTTTGCTTGCTGTTCTTCTTCAATAGATTTACGATCCATTAGTAATAAGGGGAACATACCTATTAAACAACCCACTGTTATGCCAATAATACGACCCTAAAATATATTTAAAAAAAAAACGGTATAATGTTAGAATTTTTGTTTACCAAAATGAAAAAACACTTTAAGAGATTTACATTATTAGCAGCTCTGCGACTAGATTTCATTTCCATTTGTATGGGCGTTAAATCGGGTGGTTTTAAACCCAAATATTCACAACCTCTTTCAACGTAATAGGCCGAGCCAATACCCAATACATCACTAATAGTATTACCCAAGCCGGCAGCGGCCATAGTAGATATGCACATAAAAGTACCGAATATGTGTTCAATATAATCACCCTGTAAATAAAATAAAAACAAAAATATTAAAAAAAAGTTGGATCTGGTCACTACCACCATCTGAGCATAAGATACATTTTCCCTCTCTACACACGAGGTGGGACAAAATTCAATTCATTTTGTATCTTTTTTAAAACCTTACAGCCACCACACACAAAGAGCCATTAGCTCTAATTTGTCAGTTAAGTATAGTTCCATCAATGATCTTTCATCTGTTTCTAGAGATCACAAGACAATACTAAGAATGGAAGTTCACATCTTTTGCTCATCCTCTATATATTTCGTTACGTTGTTTATCAAATTGTTTTTATGGACTTCTCGCCTGACATCCAGCAAAATAATGGCAGCCAGTAATCTGTCTTGAATGCCAATCAAAGCAAATGATCTTTCATAACAAGAGTTCGCAGAACTTTCTATTTATAAAACCAACGCTCCAATCAAGACCAACTAACTGCTTAATCTGTTGAATACAGCTGTCACCTTATCTTCAAACAGATTACCTATGATGCCTCGGCATGGAAGTCAATTCTATTTTTTTGTCTTGTAAATAAAATTATCACATAGTCGCCCTCCCGTTAAATTAAATTGAATTGTGAATTGTGAATAATTTTTAAATTGAATAAAAATTAAAAATTAAACAAATAAATGAGTTAGTTGAACTTACAGCAATAATCATAGTAAAATTATCAAGGAAACCAAAACCCACAAATGGCACAGCATTTACAAAGAAAACTAAAAAAAAAGAAATTAACAAATTAACAACATATTTCATAAATTACTAACAAAAAAAAATATTTTTTCATGTTCAACTTACTTTTCCATAAATCGGAACGCGTTGGATTGGTGGCTTTTTCCGCTATAATTAAAAAAGTTTGAAAAAAAAAAAGATGGATAAAAAAGTTTTGTTCAAATAAAAAAGTTTTCATCTGCTATTATGAGAAATTTAATTTTTCTTTTGTTTTTCATATTTTTTTTTAATTTATAGAACATCTGTCTGTTCGTTCTATAGAGTATTAATTTAATTTTTTAATAATTTTTGTTTTTTGTTAAAGTTTGTTTGCCTTATTATTTTTATCTAATTGTTTTAAAAAGAAATATATTGTTTATGGTGTTTTTATTTATTTATTTTGTTTGTTTGTTTACCAGCTTTCTTTTTTAACCAGTCATCTGGGAAGGCACAAAATGAACCAGTCGGATCGACTTCACCCAAAGCGGGCACTTTAGATAAACGACCAAAACGTGTACGCCATTGTGTAGCTGCAAGTTTTCCTGTTTGTTGTTGTTGTTGTGGTTGTTGTGTGCAATTAATTAAAGGATTTATAGTTGGCAGTGTATTTAAATAGTGATGATGGTAGTGGTGGTGGTAATAGTTCATAAACACAACAATCATAAGAATTAGAAGTAGTTGAAGAATAAGAAGAAGAATGTATTTGTATTGTTTATAAACATGTCATGAAAATAGAGAGAAAATATAATAAAATTATTGAATACAAAATTAAAAAAATTAAAAAAAAAATAAATAAAATAAAATTCTTAAAATAAAACATAAAAAATATTCAATTAATAACCAAAATAAATTCAGTGAAAAATCATGACATATAGTGTCAGGCATATGTATGTATACGATGTAATTGTAGTAGTTCTTGTTTAATACGCTTCCTATCCAATTTAGGTTAGGTTAGTCTCGCAGCGACCAGTAAGTACCTTCACCTAATAGACAGTTTAACTTTAAAAGCTTTTTTTGAAACAGGTAAAATCGGAAATCACTTGGTGATAGGACTTGACTCTATGTATTATGGATGTATAGATGTATTAGAAGTTCTCAACCAAATTTAGAAGGTTTTCAAGCAAGTCTTTGTTAGTGTAAGCTTCGTCATTGTGGGTGATAGCTTCTTTTCTCAGGTTAGCTGTAGGTATGCCGTCATATTAAACGATTGTCCTGCCCATTACATTAAATCTACAACTGAGTGTTCGTAATTATCAACTCCGCCTCCATTTTCGCTTGACATTGCCAGAATCACAAGATGGATTTATAAATAACAATAAATTAATAGGTAATGGGTACCCTAAAGTCGTAAAAGCGCACCATCGCACCATCGCGATCGTGATATGACGAAGCACCGGTATATACATAAGAGGAGATCAGATGAAGTAAAGTATTAATTTTGTTAACCGTCTTTAGAAACCAAAGCATTAGAATGCTTCTTTCAACAACTGAAAAATGTACTGTTTATTTTGGAGAGTGTACTTGAATTGCAATAACAACAACTGCGTATACTACAATGTAGATTTATATTAAGCCATGATTTAAGCAAACCACTGTTTAACAGTTTAAGAGCTTTGATGGCATAAATTGTATCTTCCGTCATTCTGTAGCTTAATTCACTTTTCTATCAAAATACTCTCCACTTATTAAACTGTCTCATAAATCTTCGAAACACAAGCATCTCTTAATCTCCCGCTCTCGCTCTCTCTCTCTCTCTCTGTCTTAATGAACTTATGTTTTTTGGTATTATGGTTAATACATGTTTGGACAAAGTCTATTACACACGAGTGGTCGGTGTGGTTGTACTTGGGCCTGTTAGAATTCTGTATGCGTAAACTGTTGACATTTTAAGGCATCTCAATATAACACATATACACACACACGCACACACTTGGTCAAATATTTGAGTTGCTCATTTAGTTGGAGATTATTTTTTTGTAAGGATGCACTTGTATTTAAGCATTCACTCATCACATGTATACATAAACATTTATTAACATAAAAATGTATGAACTTGACATTTAATTAAAATTAAATATTTATGGTTTAAGTTGTACTAACAGACAGAATATAAACGTAAAGTTTTAAAGAGAAATCGACAGATATCACCTTCTATTTGTACAATAATTAAATTGATAGAATTAATAGAACCTTTAAAATTACAAACATAAATTTGATGCAATAACTAATGAAGTCTGTTTTATATATTTTAATGAAAAAAAAAAATAATAATAATAAAATAAAATTGTAGCAGGCATAATTAAGTTACAGCGCATAATTAGTGTTCATGTTATATTATATGTTGTGCATCATACATATGGGTTATTTCAATTTGAATATTGTCAAAATGGAGAAAACCTACGGTGATTCAGATTCTCCATTAAAACTCGTATGTGCCTTGAGACTATTAGAGAAAGTATCCTATCTGATGTACTCTAATATTTGTTTATCAAATTTCTTTTGGTAATGCTTTACGAGTGTTAAAACAGTATTTAAATAAATTTTAAATAATATATTTTGTTTTTGAAGTTAAATTTTCATTTTATTTTAAAATTTTCTTGTAAAATGTCCCACACATTGCAGGCTATTTATTTTTTAACGTGTTTTTTAATGCCTTATTAAAAATTTATTTTTCTTTCAATGAACTTAAATTATAATAATAAATGCAGAATATTAACATAAATAAAGTAAAATGATAGAGATTTATAAAAATGATTTAAATATTATCATATAAATTCAGTTTTCTTTCAAATTTGACAATTTAAAGTACAATTATTTTGTTCGCAAAATTTTGCATGACAACTTAATAAAAATAAAACATTCTCATTTCTTTTTATGTGAGCTTATGTTTACCTTAAAAATGAATAATTTTAACATTAAGCGTTGGCAGGCATGTTTTTTTTATTACGTATTTAAATGCTGTCTTACCTTTAAAACCTCATCTTCTAATTGTTTTCAATTTTCATAAATGTTTTGAATCGACAAAAGCCTTTTAAAATTGTGCAAAGAGAAGGCAACAGGAAAGCTACTGAACACTATTCCATTTGCATAAACTCTAACGACAAACTTTTAGATGAATGAAATAATGCCTCCGCTTCATGTCTTCTCCCATTTATACGGTGTCTAAACAAATGTTGCCAGCAATTTCCATTACAATTAAAGGCAACAAGTGTGCACCAGTAATTAAAGCAGAAGATGAAAAGCGTGTACTTGTCGAAATGAATAAACATCGGTTTAAGCATTAAATACATATTCCTTCACAGTTACTCTCTTTGTCCTTAAGCAAATAGAGGCACATTGAAAGATAGAGACAGAGAGAGAGAGAGCGAGAAAGAAGTACACAGTACATATACATAAACATACCGTTACTTAGATAAGCAACTTTTTCATTTCCGTTAAATGGTCCCATTTTTTTTTTAAACACAATGCATATGCCATTTTTTATGTTTTCTCCTAAAACAGTATCGTTTTTAATTATTGTCGGATTTAGGGATGGTGACTAAACGAATTGTGCCATTTTGAAAAAATTGAATTTATATTTCAAGAATGTGAAATTTTTGATAAAACCTCTGTTCATTCAAAATATTGGTTATCGTATTGCCTTCCAATTCTGAAACCTAAGACTGCATACGCCACTGACTTGTAATATTCATAACATGATAATACGATCCTTAATGTCTAACTGATATGAATATTAATAAGGATAAATTTCCGTTATAATACAATCTAATTATACTCTAATAGAGAGAAAAAAATAAAACTTTTTCTATTAGGCTTTTATATAAAAAAGAAAAAAAGGCTTCTCAAGTCTTGTACTTCATAATAAAATTTGTAAAATATATATAATATTTCATTCTCTTGCATATCCCTCTGGATTATTTAGTAACCATTCAAGCAAAATAAACATACATATGTACATGCATACCTATTTAGAAGAAATAATTTGTAGCATATTGCCTGAACATTTTCTCTCTAAGCATTTAAATATGCGTATATGCTCGCAAAAAACTTTTATAATGGAATTCAAATAGTACGAATGAATGAATTCAATGTTTAGAATAGAATACGAGAAAATATTGCGTATTTGTGTTTTCAATTTTATTTTAAAAGTTTTTTTCCTTCATCCTTCTATTTAAAAAAAAAATACTCTTACATTTACATACATCAGTATATCCCGCATATGCTAAGAAATCTTTATGTATGTGTATAGGGTAGTAAGAGTGTGTGAAAGTATTTGAATACCGTTTGTTTTGTGAGCTACATTTCCATATTGAGTACACACATGCACATAAACTAACAAACAAATATCCTGAGAAAAAAATCGTGTGTAAATAGAGCAAAGTAAAGAAACAACTTGAGAACATTTGCATAAATACGTGGTAGGATTGGGAATGATCTACATGACAGAGTTCGACAGAGTTCTGGACACAGTCATTAAGAAGAACGATTATTATTGTGGGAATCGATTGGTTGACAACTCTTTCCTTAAGTGAGAGAGACAATTCTATGGTATACGGTAGGTCAAAGACGAAGTAAAATATTCGGAAACCATAAAGAAACTAGTGTGCATCTTTTCAACGGAGGTCGAACGAAGTGCTCAATTCAACTTGTTTAGGGAGTTCAAGGGACTGGATATAAAAAACTATACAACAGTTGGGTAAAGCAATTACTTTGCCTGAGATTGACTCGAGAATAGTATGAAACTGTATGAATCAGCTAAATCAGCTGGGCAAGGAAATACTCTCACTCTTTGCTGGAGCCCAGGTAAAATGGAAATTCTCTCCAATGAGCAGAAAAATGAGCCTTTAAGAAGAGGAGCTGCTTCAAGCCTTCAATATCATGCAATTCTAATTTGGAGTTCCTTTTACTGTCTCTATCAGTTTTCTGTTTTGATTTAGCCATTAATGTGCAATAAAGGAAATAAATTTGTTATACGAACAGATAATGGTATTTGAACAATTTTTTTATAGTTTCTCCATAAGGCCATGTAGCAATTGCTATCAAAAGCAATAAAAAAAAATAACACTGTCTAATCCCTCTAGTTGAAGAATTCTAACCTTTATGAGCCAATTGAAATTGCTTTCAAAGGAAATGTTTTGTATTCCACTTTTAGTTTTTGCCAATTTTGTTTGTTCTTTCACTTGTTCGTTTGTTTATATGCTTACGGGGTTTTAAGTGTTACCATTAAGCTATGCTCAACACATGACATTACGGTCTTCTTCCTTTTTTTATCGTGTTTTCTTTTTTTTTCTTTTTTGTTTGTTTCTTTTTCAGTTAACAAAAACTTAAACCCATAATAAACACTACTGCACTAAATACATACACTGCATTACCATTGAAAATGTTGTTCTCTTTTTAATACGATTTTCTATTGCTATGTTTAAGCAAATGAACATGTATTATGTATGTATGTACATACATACAATCAAATATTTATTAAGTCTTCTACTAATACTACTACTGCTACTACGATTTTGTTCACATTTTTTTTCATGCTTTTAAATTTTTCTCTTGCTCTCTCTCTCTCTCTCTCTCTCTCTGTTTTGATCTGATGTTATTGTATTGTTATGGTATATTCAGCATTTAATCCATAGTACACTGTTGTATATGATAATTTATTGCTTTAATTTCAATAGATTGACATTTTCATTTTAATACTCGCGTAATTACTAAAAATAATAGTAATTGGCAACAATTTTTGCTATTATTACAGTTGATTTAAACTGAATAAAATATTTTGTTTAATAAAACTGAAACAATTAAAACAAATTTATCATCTCAGACACTTTTCGGAAAAAGACTCATAAAAAGTGGATTGTTGAATAACAGAACTGTTGAAGAATCTTTCGAAATGTAAAAGATGATCATGAAATATCTTCGATATGCAGGAATATAACATTAATATTCCACAAAAAGTATTATTTGAATATACTTTAAGAATTTAATTAAATTTACTTTAAAAAACATTTTTCTTACTTTACAAATTTATGTTATTTAATTTTATTATGTTGTATTTTCTTTTCCTTTTATATTTCTCCACCTTTAAGAGTCTCTAAGGAATTTTTTTATTTAATTTTCACTTTTTTTTTGTTGCCATAGTCAACAACAGACAGAGTTCATGTTTCCTTATGCTCGTATATCCATTATCTTTCATACCTGACAACACAATAAACAATAATTTCGTTTCACTCCTTTAAGCTACACAAATACGCACAAAAATACAAACAAAAAAGGACATCTGAATGGCATTAGTTCCGAAAGCAAAAGAAAAGAATTTTTTTTAATTTTTCTTTTCCTTCAAAAGATAAAATAACATATTTGGAAAGTAATAGAACAACGAAAGAAGTAAAGAAACTTCGAGAATTCAATAGTTTCTGGTTTTTTTTCAAATATTTGAACAAAAATTGTTGAAATATTTCATATTTTTTGAAATTCTTTCAAAAGCTTTAAAATGTTATCATGTTTTGCTGTTTTTCAAGGGGATGTTAAAACCAAAAAAAGGGATGATAGTGCCAAAAATTTAAAAATTGAAACAACTTTGTGTCATTTTTTGTTTAAATGTAAAGATTGTTAAGATGGTAGTGATGGTATATTGTTGGGTGTGTGTTAAAAAGAAATCCACAATTTTTCCAATAAATATGTTTAGTAATTAGGTTGACAGAGGGATCAGCTGTTCTTAAAAATATTCATATTTGAGCGGCCGTTTTAAACTGGACAGGTAAAGCTTAAGAATACATTTAGAGAAATTTACAGACCACTGTATGCAGAGCAGTTCAAAGAGCACTCTGATTGACAATGCAATTTACAATAGATCAATAGTAGTCGAAGTACTTATAATTCAATTTTGTTTGTACTCTATCGCAGTTCAAATGATTATCGCCAGTGAGAATTAATTGCCACAGCCTTTTATCAAAATTAGCGAAAGTATCTGTGAGAAAATCATAAAGGTCTTCAAGTCATATAAAAATGATTCCAATTAACTACACCCCATACAATATACACACGGTGTATGATATACAATATAAATTTTCATTCCAGTCTTCTAGGGTAATTCCAATATTTGATGTATGTGAGTGTGTTTAAGAGTATTAAGGATTATGGCATTTTTTTTCATTCCTTTTGTTAAATATATGACCTTAACTATGTTTGCCTCTTTGTAAGCTATGCCATATAAAACAAAACTGGCATTCATTCATTTGCAGTAAAATTTTATTTAAAAAGTTTTTCTTGTTTTTAATAAATTATTTTGTTCTCTTCTTTTGTTTTGCTTTTTTGGCTATTCTTTTCAGTATTATTAAAATAAAAGCTTTTTTGGAATGTAAAGTATTTTTAGTTGTTTAAAAATTACCATTCCGGGTACAGTTAAAAGTTTTAATAGAGTGTGTTACTTTAAACTGCTGCTTTTAAATAATTAAAATACTAGTCAAGTAATATAAACTTTTATAATAACCATTAAAAGTAAGGGGCGGGCAGTTTCCAAAAAAAAAAAAAAATCCACACGTTAAATAACCACAGGATATTCCCCCTTAAGCAAACATTTATTTTACCAACTTCAATTACAATTGTTGTACGTTTTCTTATCACGATTAAAGAGAGAATAGTCTTTAAATAATTGAGTTACTTGTTCTGAATTGTATTTATTTTTAACTCGGACTCTCTCCCTTTAATTATTCGCTTTTGTAAATTGCAAATGAAAAGGAAGTACGTACCTGAGGGAGAGGCTTAATTATAAATTTACCCTACTCTACTCCAACCCTAAAAGGTATGTATATACATTGGTTAACGCAATTCCCTTGTGATGCTATTAATTGAAGCGAAATGTGTATAATGAATTCCATGAGACCATTACAGGTTAATTTCTTTACGCGATAAAATAAAACAACGAGAGGCGTTATGGCATCTTTCAGTTGGTATTTTTCTCTTAAAGGATGTATTTGAAATCTAGACAGTTTCTTCAAAAACCAATGGAAGTTAACTGCTAAGTTTAAGATTTTTTATTACAATGTTAATACAACGTTTTTGCCAAAACATATCGGTAAGGATTAAGCATTTTTAACAGCCACTAGCGAGCAACGACTGATTACCATTTACGTGAATACAGACAGTAGAAATGAACGAATTAATATTTAATATGAACATTTTTGTATACGCGATATATTTTTTTATTTGCATTTTTAAGTACAATGTTTGAAAAATGTAAATAAAATATTGATAAGACCAGCTTAAGTTTTTAACGATTAAATGACAAAAAAAAAGATATTAAAATTTTATTAGGGCTCACAGGCGGCGTTACATTTAGTTCTCAGCAAAATTCTCAACAAAAAAGCGAGCGTTTTCTTCTTTCGTTTTTGTTTCAAAATAATTACGCCTACTAAGCCAACAAAATACCTTCTATCCAAAGTACTTAACACAAATGTGAAGATAATAACTCTCTGCACCAGATATATTCAGAATTTAGGTGTCTTTATTAAGCAGCACCTCCGTAGAATGCGTAAAATTTGTTGGGCAAATTATTGACTACCATACGCTCAATGACTAAAATTGAAGTGCAATCGATTGATAGTCGTAGAAGAGAAACAACTAATCGGATCTAAGGAGGAAACAAATCAACCTTAAAGGTGTATTTATGAACCGAAATTCCTCACACCAGATAAGTATAATTTCAATAGAATTATTTTATTTTGCATTGCTAACAAGTAATTTATTTAAAACAAGAAATTTTACAGAGCATTCAAAAAATATTTCTTTAGTAACAAGATTACAACTTTCAAAAGTTATTAAATAAACTCATAATAATTCAAAATCTTAAGATTCGCTTCATTATGAGAACTTCTTAATAATAATAATAATAAAATAAAAATAAGTATCTACTGTGTTTAAGTGTTTCCATAAAAAAAGAAATATTTAATTACATCATAATATATTTCATATGAAAGCACCCTAACGTATGATTATTATTAATAACAACATAATATTACTCATACGCCATACGCCTTACAGCCTGAAAATAGTCCCTTGTCTACCTTTAATTATGATTTTATTTTTATTTGTCTTGTAAGTACCATCAGCAGCATTCTTCAAAATGATTTTATTACCACTTAATGATAAGACAAACAAAAAAAAAGAGAGAATGTGGGTACCCAAGAAATATATTCTGGTGGTATATTTGTCGTCATCAGCATTATTAAACAGCACTTTCCAATTTAATGACCCTAACGTCAAGTGATTTTTTTTGTTTGGGGCCAGAAAACAGATGATATAACTTTAATGTTATGGCAATATTAAGCTTTACACACACACACACATTTATATGTATATAAATATCTTATATTCTGGTATGTAATACACACGTTTCCTTTTTATTTCACTGGGATAATTTAACAGCACTCAAAGCAACCGAAAATAAAAGAAGACAAATTGAAAAAGTAACATACTTACATACTACCAATCACCGCACCGCCCTTACCAAAAGCAAATACCAGAAAGCAAAATGAAAGATAAAGAAAAATTGTTTTGCTACCATTCACCTTTGAGAATCGTTAATATAAAGGTTTTAGGTTGAACCGGAAATAAAAAACTCATATATAAAGTATGGTCATAGGAGTTTAAGCAAAACATTTCAAAATGGCAAAAACACAGATTAGAAGATTCTGGTGCTGAGCAAAGGGCCTTAAAAAATCCCCTTTTGTTATATTTATTGCTACATTCCCAAACTTGAAGAATATTTAGTAAAATAAAAGATTGATTGCCATTTACTTATTCCCTCCTTCCTACTAATGGCCGGGACTTTATTGTACGTAAGGTTCTTAAAGGCTAAGCTTCCACTTAGAGATTAGGCTCACAGATCCACAGCTCTGGTTGAAATGCCTTCCAATAGAGTAGCGGTCTTCAAAATAAAAAATCGTGCAATACTAAGATTTATTTTCGAGCGAAAATTATTTCCTAAGATACCCGGATTTAATAACGACTTGTGGTATCACAATAAACATACCTAGCCTAACCCAACCTTAATTTTGCATAGTTTTAAACATGAATACCCTAACATTACTACAATGTTCTCGTATAAAAAGCAACAGGCAGTCTGCTTAAGTAGATGGTAGATTGTATTAGCATATGCTTGATGATTCCTTTCTTATCTTCATTCCTTATGCACAACAAACAATTCTCCATTTTATCACACCCTTCTTGAAAACGAAAAGGGAGAGAAAAGAAAAACATTTTTTTCAATTTCATGAATGCCAGAATATTTCCATAACCATCCATACATAACATCGTATCATCACCATAATATACACTTGACTACACACAGAGTTTTGACTTTAAAGTTTCCTATTCATTTTTGTTTTTCTTGGGGTCTTCTTATGTGCCACAGTACATTTTATTTAAAAAGAAATAAGAGGCAGAGACAGAGTTTTAATCCTCCTTGTTAGACACGTCATTGTAAAATATGGAAAAAACAAATATTTGGTTGATTGTAGTCCTTTGTGTTCTTTAAATATATTGAATTTAGAATCAGAATCAAAATCCAACAACATTTTCTTTAACTTTCTTAATGGATTTTTTCTTTTTTTTTTTATCTTTATATTTGCATTTGGTTGTAAAAGCAAGATTTGCTTCTTTTCTTTTAAATTTTCAAAAAATCTTAATTTTCTTTGATTTCCTAAAGGAACACGGGTAATTAGTTTGGAATATTTAAAGAGGGCGATAAAGAAAATCTAAAGTTTAAATTAAAAATTCTTTTCAAATTAGTGTTGGTTAGCTGTGAACAGAGAGGAAGCAAGTTGAATAACTGTTTTAATATGCTTTTATTCCATTAAATTAAATTTCTTAACTTCTGATTTAACCTTGATTGGAATTCTTATATCAACCAGAATGTATCCAGGTTGGGACTTGAGATTTGCTGTCATTAGATCAGAAAGTCAAAGGGACTCAAACTGAGCATAGGAAATAATTTCTTAGTTAGAGCACTTGTTCATTCATTTTTTAATCCTCCTTTCCGTTGCAATATTGACAACTTCCGCAAAACTTTCCCACTTTTCCTTAGTGCCGAAACATTTTCGACATCGTCATTGGACGTTGGTGGATCATTATTGGTGTTATAGTTTACATTATTCTAAAACCATAAATAATAATCGTTTCATCAATACGAGAGTTATGGGGTTGAATGGAAATTGAATGTTTACCGAAAACACAAAATAATAACTCATAAAAATTACGATTCTTGATTCATGAGCCATTAAAAATGTAATAAAAAACAACACAGTAAAACATTGCACATGTGTTTAACCGTACAAAACAATATTTTGTTAAAGACTGTTTCTTGAAAATATTTCAAACTTTACTGCATTGAATATAATAAATGAATTTATTCATTTGGAAATGGTGTACTACCTGCCATCTGCAATACTTGTAAATATTTTTGTGCTCAAAACTTTTGTTATTCTATTGGAATAAGTAACAAAATATTTATGTTTTGTATGACTGTGTTTAAATGTAGTCAATAAAAGTTCGTGATTTTATTTCTTTATTATTTATTGGGGAAAAATTCAATATGAAACTTGCTACTTAACTTAATCTTACAAATGTGGTCTGCACCAATGAAGTCTGGGATGGTTTCTTCTTATGTCAGTTCGTCCCCAATTCTATTGCTAACAATACCGAAGCGACTTGGGAATTAGTAACCGTACTGTCTAAGAATATCAATGCATTCCATTCTAACCAACAGTAATATCAATGAACACGAAATTAGTCATTATCCCAAAACTGCAAGTCATCGACCAAAAAATGAAGGTCATCGTCCCAAAAATTTTCAAGTCATCGTCCAAAAAAATGCAAGTCATCATCTAATAATGTAAATCATCGTCCAAAAAATGCAAGTCATTGTACAAAAATGTTCAAGTCATCGACAAAAAGACTGCAATGCGACAATTTTGCCCGCTATATAGAGAAAACTTTTTTTGCTGATTTAAAGAACACAATTAGCTTCGTCGCCTATAACTTTGGTCCTAAGTGAAGCTCGATCGTAAGGAAACCTGTTTTGGAATCCTTATTAACATGGCCATCTAGCTTGCTAGGAGTCTATTTTTTTCCCGATTTAGCCCCATTTATGCAGAACACTATTTTTTCCTGTATTGAAGAAAACAGTCCTAAATAACGTCCGATCGTAAGGAAAACCATGGCTATCCTCCACAATTAGATTTTTTGTCTGATTTTGCCCTTTTTATGTAGATGACTTTTTTTGGTCTAATGTTTTAATGGAACGTTTTCTTAAGTTATTAAGTTGTAAAGAATTGAAGAAATCATTAAAAAAAAATATTTTATTTAAATATTAAAATATCGTATTATATACGCTCTACTTACATGTTTCTATACTATCCTGCTTAAAACTATTTGTAAAACTATCATACGCTTTATTCCCCATTTAAAAGCCAACAAATAAATAATAATTTAAAGGAAGAAAAAAAGAAGAAGCAAAATGTTCAACAAGTTTTCTTCACTAAAACTTCCAACTTTATAATGGCTGGCACACATAAACTATAACTTGGCAAGAATGAAGAAAAACGAGAGAATACGTTATAAACTGTTGGTAGCACGAAAGCAAAGACCGCCAGAAAAGAAAATCAAAACTTTAAACAAAGTTTCTATTAGAGAAAAGGACAAAAAGTAAAATATAAGACACTTCGCGAATCCCTTGAATGAAAAAAAAGTTAAGCAACACGCACTTATTGTTATTGTTTTTTGTTTGCTGCTAAAAATCAAACAAATTTTTAAAAAGGAACTAATTTTTTGGTTGAAAAGACTTTTTTTAATTTTAAAAATTTTGTACTAGAAAAAAACGTAGAAGAAAAAACGTGATTTGATAAGCATTGCAGTTATCTTAAGAATAAAAAATTCTTAAAGAAAATTAAGATAAATAAAGTTCAACTAAGATAAGACAAATAGACGCCGTCTTGTATGCCAAAATGGCCTTTATCTTGAAGTAAAATATGGACCTGAGTTATAAATTGAGAGAATGTTATAAGTTAACTGTAAGTAAAATTTCTTAGACCAACAGTTTAAAATTTCTCAACAGTTTTAGTGCAGCAAACATTATATGCCAAATCAAAATCGGGACATAGCAGCACAGGAAGGTAGAGCGACTTGTAAAGCTCTACTCGCAAGAACCTTTTATGCAACAGGGACAAGGTTTATACCTTAATATTAGCGCATATCATGGGATCTACTATATATTGTGCCTTCTTCATAAGTTTCAGAAATAAACCTCGTTAGTCTAGTGGCTTGATCTACGAGTCTCGAGGCTTGGGTTCGATTTCCAGCCTTATCTCACTTTTTTGAAACTCTTTAGATTATTGTTATATAAAAAATTAAATAAAATGATAACGAAGGTATAACACTGGTCATAGTAAAAAATAATACCAGTTTGTCCCTTCTCATGTAAAACATTTTTAAGTATTTTCCATCTACTGCTTGATGAAATATAAAAAAATAAAAAAAAATAATAATAAAAAAAATAATTAAATGAAATGAGAATTTCATAAAATATGTGTAAAATCTCCTGAGTGTACTTTGGACCACAATGCAACACTGTGTATGTGCAGAAATATTTGCAATTTCAGTTGAGGTTATAAAAGTTTTATAGTGGAAAAGAAAATGATGCAATTTCTTGGCGCACAGATAGCAATAAAACGTGAGATAAAAATACGTATGTGGCCAAGAAAATAATATGAGGTCATAACCATTTATGTAGCTATAAAAAGTTAATTTAATAATGGAATAAATACTTGTTGCATTTGTAGATTTCATTATGATTGATACGAAAGGAATGCTGGAAGTAATTTAAAATTCCAACTTTTAACCCATTCATAAAATAGATACAATATCTCACTGTCATTCAGTTTTTTGCTAAGGATTTATGGATTTATGATTTTAAATTTTAAACAGTTATTTATCTCTCATAGGCAACTTTATTTATTCAGCAGAACAAACGTTTTTATTTCCGTTTTTTTTCATTACTTTTTATTTATTCATTTATTTATTTATTATTTTTGTTCTACTGAATCCCTGTTTATATGTTAGTTTTCGTATGTGAGCAATAAAAATAAACAAAATATTCTGACATCCGTGTAAACACCTGCCAACAAATGTGTACGTGCTGGGTATCAAGAGTCTCTCATAGGAATACTATCGTATGGTGCCAGCTTTTCGCTTGAATTCTATTTTATTTTATTTCGTTTCGTTATTTTTCTTTGCCTGTTTTTTATTATTAGATTCATCCTTTTTATGTTCAATATATACTACATAACTCGTACATACAAGATTTGTTTATCCAAGTTATGTAAAAGACAGTTCCTTCCACATTTTGAAATATTACTAAAGCCTAGAATAACTAATTAGAACTAATCATGGGATTACGTTCTAACTTGCAAGATATCAATAATAATTCATACAATTACATACAACTGAAAAAATAATAATAATCAGGTATAAACTGGTTGGCATAAGGTAATTTTGTATCAATCTAATACGGGCTACTGGTAGCAGTAATATTCTGGGTAATAATGTAACTCAATACACTGAAGAATATAGGCACACCACTGTTAGGTTGTCTGATAGGCAAGAGGAAATTAAAAGCTTTAAAATTAAGAATTCTTTTGAGTAAGTAAACCTGTCAAACTATAAATCGTTTTAAGTGTCACCAACTGTATTTGCACAGTTACAATTTGTGTATATCTACGTAATAAATGTACATGTCAATAAATTCCATTTGGGCTGTCATTCTATTTTACAAAATTTGTCAATATAAATGAATACAAGAATACTGCTGCACAAACCCCCAGCCAGCGATAAGGATGCTAAATATTAAATCCTTAATAATCCTTTATACACAACATACATACAAATATGCCCATATTGCGTATGTATTGTAATACAGGCAGGATAATCAAAAAATTTAATCAAGGTTTTATGCTAATAAACTAAAAGGAAAATAAACTTTGAAATGATTTATGATTGTACAGAAACTGTGATTAAATTTAAAACTGTTTTTCAGTTTCAGTTTTTGAGAACCTCAAAATATAATTTAATTTCATTAAAATTTTTGTTGTTTTCAAAAGTCCATTAAACAAATTTGTTTTACTTCACCGAATAGTGGTAAAATTGACTGTTTTTGGCTCAAAATAATTTATGCTTCAATAAACACACGACAAATTAAAATTTTAAATTCAATTTTAGGCAATTAAAAATAGAATTCACATTTGTGGTCGTTGTCATTTTAAGGTGGCCAGATTATGTGGTGCAATTATATGTGGTTCAGAATTATATTATCTATACATTTGGTTTTCTTAGAACCTAAAAATTTAGTGGATGTTCAGATAATAAGTCAACATTTAATTTCTTTATGGTAAGGACTGAGTTAAACTAACCCGGCAGCAGACAGAGCGTTTAAGCCCTCACAGAATTCATCGTTCTCCTAGCCAGGGTAGGATTGATATAATGGAGGTGCTATATAGTCTCCAAATTTTCCGCAAAAATTAATTGAGATTTACCAGACCGATGCAATTGTTCTGTCAGTCAACGAAAATTTTATAAGAATCTGCATTTGAAAAATTGGGTCAGTTATGGACTCAAAAGTCATATAATCAACAAACATCTCAGTAAGATCAACGCTACAGTATTCTTCCAAGTGAATCATCAATTCGAGATCTTTACAAAGATATTTTTACTAATTTGAAGAGACCCTCGTTAAGATGTAGTTTAGCAATTAATAAAGATTATATCAAGGTTTTAATGAGTATTGTAACAAAACATATTTTGATGAATAAATAAATATTTTGTTTAAATACTTTAGCACTATATTTATCCCTATCTTAACACTATGAATTTCCATTATCATTGCTTCTAATGCACAGAATATTTTATTAAAATTTTTAATTTTCTGTAAAAGTACCCAAAAGTATAATCTCTATTAGATTTATACACTATACAGGAGTTAAAAACCATTCAACATTACTTTTACGGAGTTTAAGACTTATTAAAATGCATACATGCTGTATGCATACATGGATGTTCGGCAAATATCAAATACAAGTAGGATAAGAATGTCCTGAACAGGACAGACATTTAACAATAGAAAAATTTGACATTTCATTACATAATATTGGTCTAATGGTCAATTAAATTGTGAATGTATAGGAAGCAATAGAAATATACAATTCTGATTTAAAATCTAGAGCACTTATACAAATTCTATGATTTCTTAGGGAGCAATTACAGTAAAATATCAATAAAATGGCAAATTGGTATGACAATGTTAAACCATATTTTATTCTTTTATTATTTATACACACTAATTGTTTGTATAATAAAATAAAAAAATCATGACCTACATTTACTCATTCTCTCTCTCGCTCTCTCTCTCTCTAGTCATAATTTTTTTATGGTCACACAATAATAGTCAAGATCTTTGGTGTATTCCATCCATTTATCCTTCACGTTCACATTTACGACTGTTGTATACATACATAAAGCGTTTTCTGTGGCAGCCTATGGCAATAAAAACGCCAAAAATGTATGAAAACACATACACACACATACACTCAACAAAAAAATAGCAACAGGCTGAAAGCAAGTATTATAATCAAATTTGTTTCAAACAACAGCAACAACAAACCCAACAAAATTGACACAAAATCAAATGTAAAATTGTTGCTGAGGGTAGGAAGATAATTGAGCTGTTATTCTATGTTATTTACTACAACAAAAGCAGCAAACAAAACGGTAAATTGTTTACAAAATACAGGGGATATTTAAAATTAGGATAACGCCTGTAATAAAGCCTTTTCCAAATGGATTTTTAAAAACGAACAGACAGAGAGGGAAAGAACGAAAAAGAAATTTTAAGTTAGAGAGAAAAAGAGAATTGTTTTGCATAAAATTGAATTGAATTGTATGGTTGCAGTAAATGCAGTTTAAGTCTTCTTTAAATTGCAATTGTAAGGGAGACAATGAACGTTGGTATCGACAACTACATTGAATTTTCCTTTTTATACTGAATTAGAGAACAAAAGCCTATGATAGAGGGTAAAAAGGTAATTAAACTGTTATTCTAAATATTTGCTACAACTACAACAACAAAACGAATCATTTTCAAAAGTAAAAAAAAATAGGATAAAGCCACTTAAAATGAAAAGATAGAGGCAAAGACATATGCTTTGTCCATCGTATAAGCACAAGGTATCCAAATTATCAAAATTAATTATTTATTTAGTGGTTTTTGCCAATGCTGTCAGCTGTTAAATATCATTAGCATCTGAAATTTTATTAATTTTGTTAAAGGTTTGCCGATTACGAATATGGTACGGTTTAACAACCTAGGTTCCATATGCGTTCTATAGAGCAAATGCGGTCAGCCGCGCTTAATGCTCCAGATTCAAGTAGCCTGTGAGAGTAAGTTTGAGTAAAAGTTTATTAGATGTGGTATGGATAAAATCGGGAAACAGAAGCCACTTTACAAAACTGTTAACTTTGAATTTGTCAAAATAGATCACGATGTAAAAACATATTTCAAGTATTATAGAAAATTCATTTTATTTTTGGAACATACCTCGTATACTTGACATCACTTTTGCCAATCTTGTAAGCAAAAAAAGTTGGTCTCTGTATTATAAATGTTACCATTTGTGCCAAGATTTCATTTATACAAAAAGAGTTCTTTGAACTCTAATTAGCACTGCTATAGAAAAAAGTAATGGGTGTTGTCCTTTAAAATGTGCTGTTTTCGAATAACAGTAATAAAATGGCCTGGAAAATTTAAATGTACAAACCATACATAATGGTATAAACTATTTAGTATATGGCATTTATTTAAAAACAAGGATAAAAAGAACATGTCATTAGACAACACAGCTGGAAGAGTTCCGACATCAACTGAAGAAGACATAGTAAAAGTTTAATTGTCAATAAATTAAAAAAAAAGAAAAACGATTAAAATTGTAGAAAGGATATCAAGAAAGCGTATGTAAAACATAGCCAATACGTATGTCTACCATTTATTGCCTATCCCCGAGGAGTTAATGATTTAAAATACATTACAAATCACCATTGCATTGATTTAACGTAAAGGAAATCTTGTTTCAAGTTGCTTGCTATTTCAAAAGTTTTTTTTTTCAATTTTCAAACGTTTTAAACACTTTATTCAGCAGCCAGAGGTTGGAGAGATTTCCGCAAGAAAGTAATTTGGTCACGTAATATTTGTTGTAGTAAAAAAAAAAAATAAAGCAAATAGAAAAGGGAAATAAATAAGGAACGCAACAGAGGGAGGATATGGTGTCCAAACAACAGCTGTGAAAGGTAATATAACAAGTTAAACTACTACAGGATTATTTACAAGGATATTGATAGAGGATGTAGTAAATACTTATTGATAAGATGGTCTTAAGGTGTTATAAAAAGAATTTAAAATTGAAAGCAAACGGAAAAGTGAAAAAAGAAATATTACGTGTGAACAGAAAAATTGGAAATTGATAGCAAAATAAAATTGAGTTTAAAAGTGTAACAGGTAATTTAATAATGTAAAGGAATGTGATAGAGAATTAAGAGATGGAGTAGTATTTATGGTCACTAGATTTAAATCGCTAAACATTGTAAGAGTCAAGACAATTTCTTTAATAAAGAGATTAATTGGCTAAAGAGCGATTTAGCTGTGTAATGTTTTGAGCATCAATTAGGAATGTATGTGCTAATGAGGCTCTACTTTTAACGCATTAGATGTGCAGATAATCGCAGGTCCCCTCAGCTCAAAACTCGGATAAGCATCGTCGATCTTATCTCATCCACATTCGGGGACAATATTTCCCGCACCTTAAAAACAGTTGTTGATTTCATGCGCCCTCCCTAACTACATGGGAGTGTACCCGCTGTGTAAGCAGTTGTTCGCCACCGTATTTTTGTTAAAAATTAGAGACAGAAACGAAAACATCGAGGTGTAGAGGAGTATGGGTCTCCACGGAAATTGAATCTAAATACCAAGTAAATAAATAGAAAGAGAGCGCCAAACATATTGCTATTGGATGTTAACTTTCAAGGTTATTAGCCTCACCCACTTAGAGATAAGGGTTACAATATCAACCTAACTGAATAAATGAGTTGCTTATGTTAAGGTGCGTAAATTTGTTTAAAAGATTCTATTTAAAATATGTCAATTAATTGAAAAATTTCTTATTAACAATCCATTTTTACACATTTGAATTAATATTCTATAATGTTTTTCATTACGCTAAGCAAATAATATATTAATGGAGGAGGGGTGATATGCTTCCGACTGCTGTTACTAAATGTTCAATTACTATGACACACATTTAGTTTTTGATTATTAAACGTCTTACCTTGAAATTTATTAACAAGGTACGTTAACTTTAAATCAAAAATAAATTATAGTAAAAATAAATACAAAAAAACTACAACAACAATAACTTATTAAATAACAATTTAGTTTTGGAATATTTAAAGATAAGATTATTATTAGTCTTTTTGAAAACTTCTAAGTACGTGTTATCAGTTTTTCCCATACATCTTCATTGACAAACAAAAAAGTTTATTTTTTTTTTATTATTTTTTGTTTTTGGTCTCAAAAAGTTTCACAATTTTTGTGAGTAACAAAAAAAGGAGAAGAACATATTTTGATGCTTTCTTTTACATCCCAAATAAGTAATTTTTGGCCAGAAAAAAAAAAGAAAAGCTGAGGGAAGTTGTATGGCAATTACATTTGCTTTTTACAAGTTTTATGATTCCTTAATGCTTTTTTTAAACGTGACACGTTTATTTTATTTCACCACATCATGCGTTGTTTTTGTTGCCATTAATCTCTTGCCAGAAAAAAAGTAAAACTCATAACAATTTGTACCAACAGATTTGTTTGACAATGTAACAAAACATGCTCTTCCTACATTACTAATTAACCACACAAAATTTAATTCTATTGCTTAAACCATTTATGTAAAGAGAATTGTACTTCTTAATAGCAAAGAAACTGAGACTTGTCTTAAACACTTTACTCGACTTTCATGTGTTTAGTGTCAATAAACATTTCATATTATGGTAATTGTGTTATTACACACATAGGTTTTACTATCTAAAGATGTTTGATCTCATAAAAAGCAATTACCATTATGTACTACACAATATCCTAAAGCTACTTTAACGTTTTTACTGTTGCTAACTATTACCAGCATATAAAATACGTAGATAAAAGATTTAAGGGACCTATAAAAGCTGGAACATAAAAAATAAATCAAGTGGTAATAACTGAAGACAAATAAATTGCTTCTTAATTCGAAAGCTATATTAACTTGTATTAATAATGCAAAAATAAAATTATCTTTTAATAAATGTGTTAGAAACAACATAATTAGACCAGCCTATTTATTTATAGCAATAGAATGAATAATTATATACGAATTAATCCACATGTAATATAAAAGATCAGATTCTGTGGTGGAAATTGAATCCCTATACTTGCAGGCTATCTCAATAGCCACCAAACTACTAAGGCATAGCTAAGATGCACTATTTTATTCAATAACTTTTTGATATTTTGCACGTAATTGAAACCTTCGTCCGTATTCCTAGAAATCCAGTGGTATAAGTGAAATCAAACTTTTTTATGCACTCGCCAACACAGGGCAATTCTAGAAAAATTTCTTCATTGCCTCTCCACAGAAAAATTTACAACCCTATGAGTAACAGGTATTTTAATGTGAATAACACTGCGTCTATCCACACAGCGTACAGTATGTTTCTATTAATATAAAACCTACACCATCGTCATGTTGCAACCTAACCTGCTATAAAACGTACATAGTCTTGAGGAATCATAATGGTTTCGGAATCTACTACTGCAATACAGAAAAAGAATAGTAGACGACGAGCTTATTGAAAATAGATACTCTGCCTAGAGTTGAAAATATAGTTACACTCTTGGAAAAACATTTTATGCTGTCAAAACATTGAATTATCTCGTCTTAATGTTCAGTTCTCGTACTAGTTTTGATTTAGGAATCAGATTTAAATTCTTAGCCTCACGAACTCAGTTTTATTAGAAATACTCCAATGCATTGTCTTATGAAGTCTTTAATTGATAAGTCCAAATACTTTCAATAGCAATAACATTACGATCGAATTAAAATTTAATTAATATGAAAAACTATATTTTTACGACAAAGCTGATTACTCTAAAATTAATTGTATGTTATATGAAAATAATTTAAATTATTATCGTTATTATTATTAAAAAGGTCTTTAAACAACAAAGTAAAAACGTCTATAAAAAGTTTTAGGTCATAAATAAGATCGACTTGACCCATTCATTATGCCTAAAAAAGAATCCTTGTTCCGGAACAAAGATTACAACATGGTAACAATGGCTAAATGATGATTTATAAACTAAAACCTGTCAATAACCTACGAGAACAGAAGACGAATTGAACGAGATAAACAGAACAAAACTAACTGAGAGTAGAAAAAGCAACAACAACAACTACAATGTAAGCAATGCTGCTAATAAAAATGAAAAACAAAATGAATAAATTTAAATAAACCAAATAAACAAAAACAATGTATAATTGTAAATAAACTTTAGGCAGAAGACAGCATGTAACGGTGTGTGTGTTTCAAAGAGTTTGAGTTCATATACATACATAATAAATGTAAAATTAATTGTTTGTGTGTTAAAAAATTTAAGGGAATAATGCAGAGGCTAAAGGCATTAGAAAAAACCAAACTTTATTATGTATTTCAGACGTAGAAAAACAACAAATAAAGTAAGTAAACAAAAAACTTAATTAAATCTAAGTCAAGTGTATAGGCTGAACATACAGCAGATCTGTTTGTTTGAAAGATTAAAAATATGTTGAGGAAAACTTGTGAGTGTGTGTGCGTAAGTTCTCAAAACAAACTTACCCTCAAAGGCTTCTTTTTGTTTCTTAGCATCGTATTTCCTTAAAGCCAACTTAATGGCCGCCAATTCGGTCTCTTTAAGATTTGATATCAAATCCAAGGCTCGTTCTTCACATATAAGTTGAGTACCAGCCAATGGTAAACTCTCACGTGCGGCAGTAAATTTTGAATAATGCTTTGTTTGGGCGGGATCACTTTGCATTAAAATGGAAGAATTTTTACTACACCTAATGATAACGTTGTCGTGTTCTTTATCATTATTTGCAGTATTTGCTAAATGGCAACTTAATGTTATCAATTGTTGTTGTGGTTGTTTATTTAAAAAACATCTTTCTTGTTTTAATAAAGTTCGGCCAATTTGACCAAAAACTTTTTGTGAATTATGCATTTTCTTTAATTTCAATTATTTAACACTACAATGCTATTCTTATAAACTTCTCTGTACTATATTTACAAATTCACAACAAATGACGTCACTGTTGTTTTATTTTGACATTTATTTACTTGAGCAAATGATTTTTTTCACTGCTTAGAAATCTATTTTAATATTCTTAAACGCGTAAACTATTTAATAAATAATTCATAATTTTATTCTTTTGTTTTTCGTAACCACTAACAATTCTATCCGTAAATGTGTTCCTTAAATTCCACGGTCTGTTTTCGTACTGGTCCCGTATAATTATTACGTATGTGCGTGTTTGTAGATTATTCCCTCTTGTTGCGTTGTGAAAAATATATACAAAACTGGTAGAAACCAAATATTCGTATATCGTAAAAGCTTTGTTTTTGTATAGGATTTTTAACTTATTTTTCGTAAGCTTTACTCTTCTAGATGGTTATTTTTAGTTAAACTCTCACTGACGAAGACAAAAAACTAAAATACTTCTCCACTACCGCCTCTTTTTGATATGTGGGCCAAATTCAATGTTGGTAACTTCTTAAATGAAGGAAACACGTTCAAATTAAGACAAAAACGCTATAATGGTGTATGATAATGTACTGATAAGAAACAAAACTATAGGTTACCTTACTATTATGATTACTACCACTAGACGTATTTGCGTGTTGTATTATGCCCAGTGTTGCCATTTCTGGTTATTTCTAACCAAAACTTGTTATTTTTTTGTCCAATGTAAAGATGTACAAATTTTCCTAGTTTTGGTTATTATTATTGTTGTTGCCAAAATATGTCATTTAATTATTTATTGTAGACTAAATAAGCCAACACAATTTAATTTTGAAAAAATAGGAAAAAACTATGTATTTAAAAAATATTTGTATATTGTTTTCTAAATTTAATGATTATTTTTTCAGGAATTGATTACAAAATCTTTTCCTGCCTGGCAACACTTGTGGTTCGAAAAATTCGTTTGTTCTTTCAAAAACAAACGTTGAATATTATTAATTTGTACATTCTTTTTCATGTCCGATTTTAATAAATATAAATTACGCCCATTGTTAACTATCTAAGAAGAACTTGTAGCTTACGTGTGTTGTTTGAAATGCAGAAATTAACAGCTACATCTTTAGTGTGGTGAGTTTCTAGCTTGTTGAATTTTAGAAAAATGTGGTAAATTATTTCGGAGTTGTGAGTTTTTGCAAAGTGTGGGGGATTTGGCCAGTGTGGTGAATTTACGGGGTCGTGAGTTTTTACAAAGTGGTGTATTTGCAAAGTGTGGTGTATTTGTTATACGAAATAGCTACTGTAGTACCATAGATCACTGTGTTGAATTAACCTAATGTGTCTAGAATAAGTAATTTTCACCTCGATTAGCGGAGACATTAGGTTAAAACAAACCTACTAGACAAAACTACGCGTGCGAAACAGGAATGGATGGGAGACACGTATTGCTGCCATTGTGGTGTCAGTAAATTATTTTTATATTAAAAGGAAAAACGCTAAAATGGAGTTAAAAACGCTATATTGAAATGTGCCGATAAGAAACAGAACTATAGTTACCTCATTGTTATGATTACCATACTTGTCTTATAACAAATAGCTTTTATATGTGTGCGCCAAAGCTGAAAATCATGAAAATAAACAGCGAACGTTAAATTATAACGTTATTTTAAAAGTACAATTACAAACTTTCCTCGTTTTTTAATATTTATTTATTAACGTACAACTTACGTAAAATATTCGCATATTGATATTTTTTCGCTTAAAATTCTAAAGAATTTTACTTATTATCTAAATTAAATAGAAATTTTTGAATTATAATTATAAATTTTATATTGGCACAATTCTTAACTTAAAAATTTTTAAGTGTGTTTCTTTCTCTCTCTCTCTCTGTCTAATCTCTTATGTACAATCGTTTGCTCGCTGGCCAGGAATACCGCGCAATTCTTGATTTAAAGTGCGCAATAGCGGATGTTTACCGCAACCACATTTACCATGGAAATCGTCCAAATCTAAAGCCCAAACCATGCCACCGCCTAAACGCATTTTCCTTACAAACTGGGATTTACGGCGTATATCATTGACATCATCGTATGAGACCCATTGATTGCCACTGTATGCATAAGGTCCTATTCTGCCCTGAGGATCACGTATTACCGTCCAACCGCCATTACTAATTTGTTCACAAATCTCATAGTAGGCCAAGAAACCTCCAGCTCTAGTGAAGGTGCCTGCTCGACCAGGACCAATTGTTTTATCGTTAAGGCTACGAGCATGCGTATCAGCAAGAGAGAAGGATTGACCATATAAAGGCATGCCCATTATCAGTTTTTGAGGTGGTGCGCCCTTTTGAATCCAATAGTTAATACTGTAATTGCCATTGAAATAAGGATTCTCATCTCCTTCCACATAATACAAAGGAGCTACATGTCCAGTTTGTTTATCCCAATGACCATGGAAATCATAGGTCATGACTGCTATCCAATCGAAGTAACGCGCCAAAGTGGGTACATCATATCCAGCATCTATGACCTTTTTGCTAGGCGATACAGCAGCCGACAACAATAAGCCTTTAGGCTTAAAGGCCGCGGACAATTCTCTTACCAGGGAAGCAAAACCAGTCTTTTCAGCTGGCGAACCCTTAGTGCAATCGACTTGCCAGCACACCGGATACTCCCAATCTAAATCTAAGCCCTCGAAACCGTATTTCTCACAAAAAGCTAAAACACTTTCGATGAATCTTTGTCGAGCTTGAGGATCTAAAACCAAACGTGCATATTTGCTGCCCAAAGAATCATTCCAACCTCCAATGGCCACAGTGACCCGTATGCCCTTTTTCTTGTAGGCCACAACCCTCTCATAGAATCTATTATCGATATCGGCCCAAGAATCGTGGGTTTTAATTGTCAAAGCATTGCTATTTAGTACAGCAAAGCCATAGACAATGTGGGTACAAAGATTTTCATCAATATCTTCGGGAACATATTTACCCTGTCCGGGTCTATACCAAGCCCAATTTGTGAAATAACACACCACCTTGTATTCCTCATTGCCAGTTAATGGTGGAGATGCAGGTGTGGGCTTGGGTTTGGGTCGTGCAACAGGTTTCTTATGTGGCGGTGCCACGGGTTTCTTAGTTGTTTTCGGCGGAGCCTTTGTTGTGCTAGGTTTAGGTCTCTGAACAACTGGTCGGTGTGTAGTTTGATCATCTCTTACCATGCACTGTGAGGCTTGTGGCCAATCACAATAGTTTTGATTCCAATGTAGTCCCGTCGGACATCTAAAGTTAAAGAAGAAATTTATTCTCTAGTTCTCCACAAAAAAAATTTAAACTTACTTTTGCTCTACTAATTCTCCATATTGACAAATGTAGTACTTGTTACAGTCTTTCTCATGGGGAGCATAATCTTTACCTCCGCATTCCATTTTCATTGGTGCTACTGTAGGTTTAGTAGGTTTTGATTGGGTTTGTGTCATTTCCACATGCGTAATGGCGGTAGGTTTAGGTTTTGGTGGTCCCATTGGTTGTGAACTGGTACCGGCAACTGAAATTAAAGAAATTTTTTATATGCAATAACAATTTAAATGCTTTATATATGCAGTTAACATACTCATCAATTTGTCCTTATTTTCTAAAACACACATTGGATGTGGTCCTGGATAGTTTCTCAATACACGATTGATTGTCTTAAGCAAAGGATATGATTCACAATTGCAGTCATTTTTAAAATCATCCAAATCCAAAGCCCATATCATAGCACCACCTAATCGCATAGCCTTTACATATTCCGATTTGTGACGTATCATTGGAGCATCATCGAATGATACCCATTGATCCCTTAGGAAGGCATATGGTCCCATTCTACCACGTGCATCTCTTACAACATTCCAGCCTTTGTTACGTATATACGAGCAGATTTCATAGTAAGACAAGAAACCTCTGGCACGTGTTGCTTCTCCGGCTTCACCTCCTCCATAGGTTTTCGCATTAAGACCATGATCACTTGCTTGGGCCAAAGAGAAAGATTGACCATACATAGGCATACCCATCACCAGTTTTTTACGATCGGCACCCTTTTCCAGCCAGTAATTAATAGAGAAGTTGGCATTAAAGCCTTCTGTACCTTCAGGATGATCGTACATGGGAGCCACATGACCAGTTTTCTTATCCCATTGGCCATGGTAGTCATAAGCCATAACAGCAATCCAATCGAAATATTTCGTTAGTTGAGGTACATCATAGCCAGCATCGATAACCTTCTGATTGGGAGATACAGCAGCTGATAAGAGTAAACCTTTAGGCTTAAATGCTTCGGATAGTTCTCTAACTAAGTCGGCAAAACCTTCCTTTTCGTCAGGTGTACCCTTTTTACAGTCAACTTGCCAGCACACTGGATATTCCCAATCCAAGTCTAGACCATCGAAACCATATTTTTCTATAAATTCCATAACATGGCGTGTAAAACGGGCTCTGGCTGAGGCACTCCTTACTAAACGGGCATATTTATCACCAGCCGAATCATTCCAGCCACCAATAGCCACTGTAACCTTAGTACCCTTCTTACGATAATCCGCTACACGTTCATAGAATCTATTATCCAAGTCAGCCCAAGAGTCATGGGGTTGTATGGTTAATGTTTGACGATTAAGCACGGCAAATCCGTAAACAATATGGGTACAGAGATCAGCATCTATATCCTCGGGTAAGAATTTACCGCCACCTTGTCGATACCATGCCCAATTTGTAAAGTAGCAAACTACCTTGAATTCATCACCTGTTGGACCAGTATCCTCAGTAAAGCCATGTTCGGAAGTAACAACTTCGAAATCAGGCTCTTCAACCTCTTCATTGGGATCTACAATATATTCAGTGTTACCGGAATTAGATTCAACACTTGCATTTGAACCGTTTTCCAATTCCAATTCCTGAGAATTAACAGCCTCTTCCATAGATTCTGGTTCAGAAGGTGATGCTAAGCCAGCTAAAAATTCAGAAATTTTAATAAAATCATGAAATCTACAAAATTTATGAGAAACACGTACGTGTTGGTTCATAACCAGAAGGAGGATCTTTCAAGACATCATGGATTTGTGTAAGCAGGGGATGTACGCCTTCACCACAACGATTGCGGAAATCATCCAAGTCTAAAGCCCATACCATACCACCACCCAAGTCCATAGCTCTAACCAACTGTGACTTTTTGCGTATCATGGCTTTGTCATCAAATGAAACCCATTGGTTACCCTTTCTGGCGAAAGGACCCATGCGGCCCTGTTCATCTTGTATAACTTCCCATCCCTGATGTTTAACACGATCACATATCTATTTCAAATATTGGGTAAATTAATGACACCCATTTCTAATTGCAACTGTCTTTCGTTTTTTCGTCAAGCTTACCTCATAGTAGGCCAGAAAGCCTGCTGCCCTGGTAAATTCGCCGGCTTTTCCGGGACCTGGTGCTTTAGCATTCAAACCATTATTGCGTGTATTTTCCAAAGTAAATGACTGGCCATACAGAGGCATGCCCATAACGATTTTACGTGAAGGAGCGCCTTTCTCTATCCAATAGTTTAACGAATAGTTCTGCAAATAAAATTTAAGACTTTTATTACATAATCCTCTAAGGACACCATATTGTACGTACCGCATTGAAATAATCATAATCATCTTCAGGGTGATAATACAGAGGAGCAACGTGACCAGTTTTCTTGTCCCATTGGCCATGGAAATCATACGTCATAACAGCAATCCAATCGAAATATTTTGCCAATTGGGGAACATCATAGCCAGCATCTATGATTTTCTTGCTAGGCGACACTGCTGTGGATAAAAGCAAGCCTCTGGGTACAAAGGCTTCCGATAGTTCCCTAACTAAAGCTGTAAAACCTTCCTTTTCATCTGGCATACCCTTGTTACACTCTGTTTGCCAGCATACTGGATATTCCCAATCCAAATCTAAACCTTCGAAACCATATTTCTCTAAGAATTCGAGGGCATGTTTAACAAAGCGTGCCCTAGCCTGGGGATTGCGTACTAAGCGACTGTATTTGTCGCCTAAAGAGTCATTCCAGCCACCCAAGGCTAAACTGACTTTTACACCTTTACTCTTCAAACCACTGACACGTGTATAGAAATTGTTGTCAATATCAGCCCAGGAGTCATGAGTTCTTAAAATCAATTCAGAATAATCTAAAACAGCAAAACCGTATACAATGTGGGTGCAGAGATCGGTGTTAATGTCATCGGGTGTGTAGCGTCCCAAGCCTTTGCGATACCAAGCCCAATTGGTAAAGTAACACACTACTTTGAAGTAGCCATCTAAAGGCTGTAATGATGGCTTATCAGTAGGATAGGTTGGCCTCTCACTAGTTGTAGTCGTTGGTCTGGCGGTGGTAGGTGCTGGCTTGGGTTTGGGTAGGTTAATATCATTTGTATCGCCGCCATTAGTGTCGCTATTGCATTTAGCCGAGTCGGGCCAATCACATTGTCCAGTTGCAGCATTGAAGTGTAAGCCTGGAGCACAATCGGCTGCCTGCAAACGATTCCACAAACAGAACAGATACTTAGAACAATCTCCTGGATAAGGTACTCTTTCCTCTCCATTGCAAGGATCCTCGGGATTGCCTCTAGATTGTACAATTCGCAAATATTTTTTAGTAGTAACACACTTGACGTTTTCCGGCCAATCACAGATTTTCTTAACTGCATCCCAGTGTAGATTACCACCACAGGAATTGGGTACCAAGGCACCATTAATACAAATGTAGTATTGACCACAATTACGATGGCTATAGTATTCGCCTTCATTGCATCTGGCACTCATGGAAGGACGATTATTATTGGGCTTATTGGGTTTGGGTTTGCGGGTAGTCGCAATCGGTTTGCTGGGTCTGTTAGTAGACCAATATGAGGAAGTGGTAGTGGTTGGACGTATTGTTGGAGCCTGAGTAGGACGCCTTGTAGTGGTGGAGGTGGTGGTAGTAGTACGTCTAGGAGGAGCTTTCGTAGGATTAATAGGCTTCTTCTTTTCTGTACATTTCGCCGAGGCTGGCCAATCACAATTTTTATCTTGATTATTCCAATGTAAACCACCCGGACAATATTGTTGTCTAATTTCTCCTTCAACTATACATTGATAATAGGAATTGCAATTGTAGGGATCAGCATAGAATTGACCTGGTTGACAGTTTGAAGCTTGTACTACTGGCCTTACCACTGCTGGGGCAGGTATAGAAGTCGGCTTTTGGGTTGCAGTTGTTGGACGTCTGGTAGTAGTAGTAGTTCTAGTTGTCGTAGTGGTAGTAGGTCTACGAGTGGTAGTCGATGTTGTAGTAGGTCTACGAGTGGTAGTCGATGTTGTAGTAGGCCTGCGTGTGGTAGTCGATGTTGTAGTCGTTGAAGGCGGTGACCACCATACGGTTGATGTTTTTGGAGTAGTAGAGGTGGTTGTAGAAGGCTGTTGCCAAGCTGGATTAGCAGTTGTATGTTCATGCATACCACCACCACCCAAAGAACCATCACTGCTAACTGTGGTCATGACTGGAGGTATGGGGGTTACAGGCACTGGAGGTCTGGCACAGTTAACGCGTGTAGGAGGTTCAGTATCTTCACGGCCCAAAGCTCTATTAATAGCCCTAAGTAACGGGAAGGATTCACTACAGCAACGATTTTGGAAATCATCCAAGTCCACTGTCCAAGCAGACACACCACCAAAACCAGCATTGACAGCATAACGAGCTTTGGCTTCGACAGAGGCAGGATCTTCATAACCCACCCATTGATTGCGGTACATAGCATAAGGGCCGGACTTACGTTCTGGATCACGACCAGTCAACCACTTTTGTTTGCGTGTGCGTTGGCATACTTCATAGTAAGCCAACATACCCGGCTGTTTAGTAAATTCTCCAGCATCTCCAGGCCCTATGGCAGCGGTACCTTCGCCAATTAATTGAGAGCTATCACGTTCCAAAGTGAAAGTTTGTCCATAAAAAGGTATGCCCATAATAAGACGTTCTTTCTTGGCTCCCAGTTTCAGCAACAATTGCATAGTGTAATCGGTATTGTATTGCGGATATTTGTCACCTTTGCGGCCATATAGAGGACTTACATGACCTGTTTGTCGTTCCCAAGCACCATGATAATCATAAGACATCACGGTCATATAGTCCACCACCTTTGAAAGCTCGGGGAAGTCATAGGCCTCACTAATGATTTCTTTATAGCCTGAAATGGCCACACCCAACTTCAATTTCTTGTCGACACGATCAAACTCCGAACGTATCTCTCTCAATAGTTTTGTTAAGTTGGGCTTATCACTAGCCGGTCCCTTAGAGCAATCGCTTTGCCAGCACTTGGGATAATTCCAATCTAAATGTAAACCAGAGAAACCATGACGTTGCAGGAAACCCACCAAATTGGAGGCAAATACTCTTCTTTTAATATCATCGCTGGCCAAGCGAGAATACTTATCACCATACGAGTCAGTCCAACCACCCATGGCAATCAGTACGGGTATGCCAGTTTCTATGGTGCGACTATAGAATTGATTGTCAATATCTACCCAAGGATCAAATTCCTTAATATTCAGATGGTCAGGATCCAACGAAGCAAAGGAATATATAAGCTTGGTACACAGACGTTTATTTTTCAAATATTCGGGCACAAACTGGCCATCAGCCTTACGATAAAATGCCCAATTGGTAATGTAACACAAAACCTCGGGAGAGGGATTAAAATTCTTGCGTGGCGGTTTAGTGGCTTTAATTTGAGCCAAAGCACCATAAGGTCTAATATCTTCATCATCTTCCTCATCGTTATCAAAACCAAATTCCAAATCTTCACGTGATCGTTCATTTGATAAAGCACCATAACCTTTAAGTTCTTCTCTTACTTTGCTCACGTCAAGTACACTATCGATTTCTTTGACTTCAGTAGCCTTAACCAATTGCTGATAAGGTGAGTCGGAACGATAGGGTTGAGGCAACAAAGATTCAATGTCATTTTGCTTTTTATGTGGTTCTATGAAAGCAGCATATTTATCGGATACCGACCAAGCATCGGGTTGTTGGAAATTTTCCGCTTCAAATTCTAATTCCGGTTCCGGTACGGGACCATCTAAATCCAAGTTTTCCGGCATGGCCTCGGCTACCAGAGAGTCTCTTATAGCAGCTGAATATTCTTCTTCCTCGATGTATTCGTCATCTTCATCTTCGGGAAATGCTTCAACAGCATCTCTTACAAAATGTCTTAAAGGCGATGATTCTCTTAAAGATTCTAAAGAGCGTGTACTAACCGAAGGTATACTCTCCACAGCACTGCGTAGAGGTAGGAATACATCGCCAAAGGTGGGAGCCATACTTAAACGACTTAAATGCTCCAAAGAAGTATCATCATCGGGTACACTCTCAATGGCTGAACGCACAAAAGACGGTTTTGATTTCTGTACGTGATGTTCCTCAGGAGCGTCTATGCGTATGTGAGCATAAGTTGTATAAAAAGAGGCGAAAAACTAAATAAGCAAAGAGAGAGAGAGAGAGAGACAGAAAAATAAAAGAAATATTCTTTGTGGTTATAATTCAAGGGTAATTCAATTACTTACCAGCAGTATAACTGCCGTTAGGCCACCCCTTAATTCTCTCATGTTTAAGAGAGTTTTTATTACAGAACTCTCTCGTTATTAGACGTGTTTGATGTAACTGTAAAATAGGGAAGAGAATTCTTTATTACAATGCATGAATATATTTTCATTGTGATTTATTTCTGATTTCATTTTACTCATAAAACAATGTTACACACATTTGTTTTGTTATTGTTTTTGTTATTGTGTTTGTTATTGTTTTAATGTTTTTTTCGTTTTTTTTTTTTTGTGAATAATTATGAATAATTCTCGGGTTAATTTTGTATAAGGAATGGCTACGCTGCATGCATATTAAACGAAATGGTATTTCAATAATAAAGCCCGAGGGGGATGACCAATTAGGAAGTAAAAATTTTTGGGTTTAAAACAAAAAAGTTTTACTTTTATTTTGAAACATAATTAATGTTGATAAAAGAGAAGAGGAAGAAATAAAATTAATTTGTAGTAAGAAAGAAACAAAAAGAGAAGAGATATGTTATGTTATGCTGGTAAAACTCATAGAGAATGAAGAAAGAAAATACTTTCTAAATCAGAATTTATTCAAACGAAGTTAAGTTTATAAGATTTTAGATAATTAGGGGTATGTATAATAAAGAATATTAATTATTCCAACAATATACAGCTTAATGCAGACCTCAATTAGATTGCATTCGATAAATGCACACTGCCAGCTAATATTGGTCAATTGAAAAAGAATAAAGACAAGTCTAAGCCAAATGAATCTATCCTGCCCCTTATATAAAAATTTCTTGGAGGGAGTAGAGTCATATATAATATGAACTGTAACGGGCCTTAAATGGTTACTGTTCCTATAGAAATGAATTACCTTACTTCACCTTACCAACAATTGATGACATACATTAATAGAAATAACATTTACATAACAAATCTTGTTACTACACCTTATTTTAATAAAAACAAAAATTTACTAATTCGCTGACTTTAAACTAGAATACATTTCAATGTATTGTTCAATGGAAAATTTATTTAAAATGCTTAAAACTTGTTAAGAAAAAGGCCATCAATTAAATTTTTAATATTTTATTACAAATTTATTCAAACGGAAATAAACAATTTTTAAATTATTTATTTACTCTCTTCTCTATAAAATTAAAAATTTTTGAAATTTTGCCAAACTTTTCAAGACTTTAATCTAAATTTTAAAAAAATTCATTGCATTGAAAATTATTTCATAGACAGACTTCCGCTTATAACTGAAATTAAAATTTTTAATTTTTATATAAAAAGAAAATAATTTGTTTGTGCATTACAAACTTAGTTTTCTTAAGAAAAAATTGGAAAAAAAAATGCTTGAAAAATAATAAAAAATCATTAATAAATAAAAAACTGGCACAACATAAAAAGAAATACACTTTATAACAATAAAGTGTTAAAAGGAAAAAATTAAAAATTCTGTTAACGTTTTAAAGGTTACCGAGAACAGACAAAATGGAGAGTTAAAGTATTAAAGAAAATAAAATAAAACAAAATAAAGAATGAAAAATACAATTTTAAGAATTTTAAAATAAAATAAATTTTTTTCTACTTAAAATAAACATGAAATCAAATATAAAATATCTTTCTTCGGAAACAATTGACAAATAAGCTGCTGCAAATACCACATTTTTCTTGCTGGTAATAAATAAGGCCACACTTGTCATAAATTTAAAAAGGGAATGTTAAGAGTATTTAAACGCAGCTTAAAGTATGCAAAGGTATGTGTCTTAAGCCTTTTGTTTTTTAGTAGAGCATTTTATGGAATTTTTATGTTAGAAATTTATGACATGATTGTATGCAGAATAATTTATCTTCAACTGCTAATAAATATACATTCATAAAAAATAGTGTTCTAACTCAGGAGGCAGTGTACAAAATTTCCATAATGGGATTACGAGTAAATAAAATAACGATTTTTCAATCAATAGTGTTCCAAGTTTGTCTAATCTCATTACAATTGAGTTCATCACCCAAACTTCCAAACAAAAAGATCGATTTACAAGAACAACACTACATAGAGGGATCTCGAAGTTGCCAAGCATAAACAAGTGCAACATTGCCAATCATTCGTGAATAGTAAGCAGACCATTATAGTTCTTTAAACCCATAAACTTTAATAAATTATTAAAACAAATGAATAATGTATAATTCAGTTTTAAAATTTACTAATTGGCCACTTAAGAATGCTCATAAATTTGATTTCTTATCTACAAAACAATATTTATATTATTTGACAATAAAGAAATTATAAAGAACTTTTAAAAATAAAATCGAATAAATCATTGAAGATGAAGCATATAATATTCATATTTTTTTATTTTTTCTTTTTTTTTTTTGTATTTTTAAACTAATGGACAACTTGTTTTTGTTTTCACTGCGTTACCTTTCGCAAAAAGTAATGAGAAGGTGACTTAAACTTGTGACTGAAGCATTTATAAGGCTTTTTCTTCAATTATTCAATTTTGATGATGAGAAAATTAATTTCATTTTTCTTGCAATTATTTAAAATGACAGATTCTTAATATGATATCAATCACAATATTTACATACTTATTTTATAAATCATTTGTTTGCTTATCAATCAAGGAAGTGGAAAATGTACAAAAATTTCCTTATAAAGCTTTGTTGTTTTACTTTTTATTCGTCTTCTTCACAAAGAGAAAGAAAGAAGAGTGTCATCAATATAATAATAATTATTCATCAATTTTTTTTTTCTGTAACAGATGATAATAATTTCATAAAAAACAAATAACAACAACAACAAAACTAATCATTTGATTAATTATAACGTTCGTGTCTTAAGTCTTTTCTTTAAAAACGAGGTGTGAACATAGGCCAGGGCTCATTAAATTTCAATAAATATTAAAACATTTATACACATTTAACGATCAATCGTGAATACTATTAACAATTTAACATTGATTTGTTTTTATTTTTCTGTTATTTAAATTTGAAAATATTTTTTTCTTTTTGCAATAATAACAAAAATTTGTAGGTAACCATCACGTTTATGTAAAATGACAGTACAGAAAACCTAGGCAAATTGATTCCTAATAGAATGGCTCTTAAAAATTAAAATCATTAAGTTCATTCAACTTTTGGAAATTTAATTAGTTTTAGTATTAAAGAATTACTCATGTTTTTCAAATAAGTCTCGTTAAATAGGCCGTTTAAAGTAGAAATAGAAGAATATTCCTAACTCTACTTGCTTCTTATTTTTCCAAGAAAATAGGTTTTGGTGTATCACACAAAATCTAGTTTCTACGCGGTTAGATTTGAGTCCAACGAATGCTTAAGATGCCGCTATGACCACTTAGAGATTGCCTTAAGAAGTCCGATGCTTATAACTTAATAATTATCTTTTAATCTCTTTAAACCTTTAAATCACATTGGTGGTTAATTTATATTTTCATAAAAGATAATACTTTCATAAATAGGCCTGCAGTAGGGAAATAGCAATCAATTTTTCATGTTGTTTTATGTTTATATAATTTTTATGGAATATTTGAAGTTACGCTTCAAGTTACGCTTCAAATATTCCATGCCTTTACCACTTTGAAATTATTTAAGTTATCTTCACAATAAGACTTAATACTCAAAAAAGTAAAAGCACCACAATAAAATATTCATTTAATTAACTTCCCTGCCAATTAAGCAAAAAAAAAAGTTTGTACCTCCCAGTTATAACACACGGAATTAAAAAAAAATTCGTTATCGTTCGTTTGTTAACCGCTATTATAATGCCACCTTTATTTAGCACAACAGCATATTAACCTAATTTTATCTGTTTATCTGTTTTGTTTCAGCAAATTCTTAACGAAAAAAAAGAAAACAAAAAACAATAACAAAACATGAAATAAAAAAAATTTTATTTGTATCTGTCTGTGTAGGTTTAAAAACAATTTGTTGTTATTGTTGGTTTTGTTGTTTTCTTATGAACAATATAAATCAAGCATATCATGCCAATTAAGATGTGAAGCTGTAAAATAATGTATGATTTAATGATTTCTTATTTAATTTTTAACAAGCCTTAGAACACGAAATAAGAGAAATTATAAATACTGTGTGGCAAAATGTCTCAGTTAATTAGCATATACGCATATTACCATAACAATATTTAGTTGGTAATAGTTTGGTTCAACACGTCAAAATAAATAAAGCAGCCATTAACTAAATAAAGCCTCCATTAGTATTTCAATAAATTATTATTACGAGACGCTTTAATGTTGCTTTTTTTGTTTTATCTCTTAAATGATTTATAACTTCATTATGCATAAAGATAAGAAATTAAATTTATTACTATTTTTAAGTGCTGAATTAGCAAATTGTTTAAATAGATTTAAATTATATTAAATTATTCATGTTCTAAATCTATTGAAGCCTATGACTATGAGCTTAGGGTGAACAAAAGACTAAAACAAAAGATTTAAGACACATGCACGCATCATTTAAAACGAAACTTGGCGACAAGTTGTCATGCTTAAATTACTGCTAAAGTGTTTGTTTTATTATAAATAATGAATCGTAAAATTAAATCAGCATAAATGGATGGTTTCTATGTAAATTTTAAGTCCGTGTTACTATTCCTTATTTAACAGAAACTGTACTGAGTACGTTGGTAGCATATAAGCATTAATCACTAGCGACCTTCAATAACTTCCATTCAGTGACTGTTGTTGGAGCTCTAGGTACACGTAATGACAGGCAATCAATTGTCCTGTTTTTTCTCTCCAAACAAGGCATTATTTGCCGTACTCAATTGGCTCTTCTCTGTTCTTTTATTGAGCTAGTATTTAGTATTCTCCGGCTGTTTTATAGCGCAGCATAAAATTACGCTAAACTGTTATGGATAAATAGGAGACTGATTGATTATCTTTTTTCTTCAAATCGTATTGCCATTCTTTTATTAAGAGAAATTAGTTTTTACCTTCTTATGTTCTCTCATATTGGACTAAATTCTACAAAATAAGGATTAATGCAATATCAAGATTTATGTTGCAGCCAGAAACAATTTGGATTTTCATGCAAATTTACAAAAGTTATTCGAAGTCGAAGCGACCAGTAAATTTTTAGAACAACTGCACACTGTATTATTTAATATCAACAACTAATTTATGGATTAAGGAATTGTTTGCTTAAAACATGCAAAAGTAATCAGAAAATTTAACCTTGAACATATCAAAAGCTCTGCTTAGCATATAAAAATTACAATTCGTGTATTACTCGCTATTTTGCTTGTCTTAAATAACTTCTTTATTATAATTCTGCATATCAAAAGAGTCTTAAGCATTTCACGAGTGCTTAATAATTGTTTTATAATGTGTAAGTTAAGCTAAAGATTTTTTATTAAAATTTAATATTTTCAATACACGTAATTCCTTGCTATTTACAGTTTCCTGAAATGTTTTCTATTGTCATCGCGTTTTTTTTTATTCTTTCAACAGCATCATCTATCATTCCATCTATTTTTACATAAAAAATAATGGAGAAAATCAATTCAGCATGGTTAAGGTGATCAATTTTTTTATATTTTTTAAATTAAAAACTCTACGTCATCACTTCAAATTAATGGAAATTTTTAAAAAAATTTTTTTCAATAATATTTAAATTTATTACAAAAGTAATTCAATTTGTCACCAAACTCTTTCCTTATATATTAATTAAATTATTTATTTTCTTTTGTTTACAGGTCATAAATATTTTAATTTTTTTTTTTTGCCAAAATCATATTAAAAACTCATAAATATCGGCAGCAAATTAAAACCGTAACATGATGGGCAATTGAATTTTACAACAAAAAAAAACAAAAACAAAATAAATAAATTTAACGTAAATACTAATTAAATCTTGATTGAGCACAATAAGATGTAAATAAATTAAAAAAAAAACAATCAACAAACAACACTTCTTTTCGCTTACAGGACAGTAATAAAAATAAATGACAACAAAGACATGTTGTGATATGCCAATGAAAACAAAAGACTTAAGACACAAACGCGTTAAGTATATAAAAACCACAGAATTTAATAAAAAAAAGAACTTCACTTAATTCTATTAAAAATGAAAGAATTTTTTTTTGTCATATGAAATGCTAGACACGTTTGAATTTCTAAATGCTTAAGATGTGTTTATTTTTCAAGAATTTTTCAAACTACTGACACACATTAAATTGATTGGTATCAATACTTTAATACTTTAAAATTGTTCTATTTTTTATTATCTTTATTATTGTTAATTTTTTTCCACACTCTTTTTTTAATTCTTACTTTTGCTAACACTTAACAATTTTAAGTTTTTTAAATATTCAAAACGAAACAACGAAATGTTTTTATTATTTTTTTTTTGGTATTTAATCCACAAAGAGAAAGACCAACACAACCGTATTTAACGCACGTAGGAATAAAACTGCTTAAGCTGGTGTCCAGAACTCATCTATTTATATACAAAAGCCTGAAGAAGTCACGTTTCATAGGGGACAGGAAAAAAAATAAAATACAAACGCGTTATAAAGAAAATAAAAAAAAATTTTTAAATTGTTAAGAACTTTAAAATTCATTAAAAAAAAATAAAAAAGAAAGAAAAAAAGAAAAGCAAAAAAAGAGAGAATGACAGTTTTAAAGCTTGTAAAAAAATCGTTCAACGCACACACTCATACGTAAGCACTTCTTCAATCATTATAAAATTTGCATAACGTAGTATTTTAGCCAAAGAGTTTAACAAACTCTGTAAAGATGAAATGAAAACCAAAACAAATTCGAATTGAACGAATGAATGCGAATTTGAATTTCAATTTAGTTTTTTTTCTCATTTCTTTTTATTTTGATAAGGGGGGCTTGTTTTCTTTAGATTAAAGCTTCATCATCCTTTTAAAACAAGTTCTCTTAAGAACTTAACTCTGACATAAAACTGCAACATGTTATTGGTTTTTAAACTAACTTAAGTTCGCAAAATTAATTTGCCTGCTTATGATGGTGAGCCCCAATGCAAAACACAAATGCCTACCTATACTGATATCAAGGATGCATATGGTATATGCATGCCTGCCTGCCGCCGGTCTTATGAAAATAAAATCAAAAAAAGTAAACCCTTAATAAAGAATTTATAAATGAGTTTATTTTTCTTCTTTTTCTTTCGTTTTACGTTTTATTTGTTTTTCTTATGATTTCACCGTTAATTTTAATTGCCACTTTTGTGTCGAGGTTCATTATAATTTTATGGTTCTTTAAAAACAAATTTAAATAAAGAAAAACAAAATTTGATACTTAATATTCGAATATCTTAAATTAATTTTGGCTATTTTTCGTTTTCATTAATGGCGTAGTTGATTATGGAAAATAGTAGAGGTTATCCTAAGTATTAATTTATCTGTGTAGGTGCAATTCTCAAGAACAACAATGGTGGGCAAGCCAATGCTCGTATAATTCGCATAAAAAGTTCAGTTTTCTTCTTAAAAAAAATTAGCAAAAACAACTCCCTTTTCTGCTCTAATTATTGCTTTAAATGTGCTACGATTTAGAAGAGGTACAACTGTTATAGTAGAAAGGCAGATATATAAATAAAAGTGGTAGTCACCCAAGGAAATGGATACACTAAGACTATTTGTGATTCATTATGGATTTCACAGTGAGGTTATCTGCGTAGTAAAATCCTAGAAGCTTCCTTTATTCGACGTAACGGTGCAACCAAGAGGTTCCTGTCTCTTTCTCGTATCTGCAGCTTCTGCAAAAGCCATTGGCCATATGGTTATGAGTATCCGACAACGGATATTCGCATTAAGCGTGCTTCTTTACCCATTCGAAAGTTCCGATGGTAGTACCATATCTTGTTAATTCATCCGATCTGGAGTTTCTAATTTCTCTTACTATTTCGTTGCTGTTTATGCAAGTACCTATAAACGAGCGAATAACAAAGCAATGTGTACCCACTTTTATACATAACTCACCTGTTTCCTATAAACTCAACACTTGGCAAAGTAGACTTTGAAAATGTAAAATGCGTCTGCATATTTTCCGTTTAATTTAAGCGCATTGTTTTTCTTTATTTTCATAATATTGTCAAATTTACCACTTATGCCCAATTTACTGTTATTTTATGGTATTTTTATAATAATTTTTAACTCCCCTTTATATACTTTTTCATACTACGTTTTTATGCAACTCTTCGCGCAATATTGAGATGTTTATTGAACACTGTACTCTTCACATACGTAAACAAAACTGGAATTATTGTATTGAATGTGTGTATGCGTGTGTAAAGGATAATTAACTAAACACACTTTAAAAATAGTTGCAACCTGTTCAATTATATTTTAAAAATAGAAATTTAAATACAAAATATAAGTGAAATATTCTTAAGGGTGGTTAAATAAACAAACTCTATTTGACAACACCAGTAAGTAATAATAGAACACAAGGAAATATTTGTCAGCTGGCTTGTAAAGAATAATTGTAAAGTCAAACACAAATTGAATACTATAAAAGGACATTTAATTACGAAACGCAAACGGTGGTCAAGGATACCGCCTAACAACCTTTATATCAAATTTTTAAGGACAAATAGATAAAGCAGCTAAAAAGGTAAGTCTATTAGAAATTTGTGAAAACACTTTTTAAATAACTTTCAACGAAAATGGACAGCAACATTATGGAACGAGCTTCTACAACAAATCCGAATCCAAATACCAAACGTAATGTCCCGGCAGCAGGAGGGGCCGGCGGCGGTCGCAAGAAATCTGGACCAAAGTTTGAATTGTCGGATGCTCAGAAGGCCGATATTAAAGAAGCCTTTGATCTATTCGATGTCGATTGTACCGGTTTCATTGAGGTCAAAGAACTTAAAGTGGCTATAAGAGCTTTGGGTTTTGAACCGAAAAAGGAAGAAATCAAACGTATGATTGCTGAAATTGATAAAGACGGTACAGGGCGAATAAGCTATAATGATTTCCTGCATTTAATGACAATGAAAATGGCCGAAAAGGATACTAAAGAGGAAATATTAAAAGCATTCCGTCTATTTGATGATGATGACACGGGTAAAATTTCATTTAAGAATTTGAAGCGAGTGGCGCGGGAACTTGGAGAGACCCTAACCGATGAAGAGCTTAGAGAAATGATCGATGAAGCCGATTTAGATAATGACGGTGAAGTGAATCAAGATGAGTTTTTGCGTATTATGAAGAAAACTAGTTTGTATTGAACCAGTCGCTGTCAAAATAAGGAGGAAGAGATCGGTTGCTTTTGAATTGTTTTGTAAATTTTGTGTTCCTTTATTTGTTTATATTTGAAATATGTTTATTTTATTTTCAATATTTATAGCCACTTAATAAACTCTTCATATTTATTTTAAAAATTAATTCAAATGAAGTCAATATCAATGTTGAAAGAGATATATTTCATATATATATATATATATTACGATATACATATATCAATATCGAAAAGAGTTGTAAGGAGGTGTTCCCCATCGTTTTACATACATTTTTATAAAGTAAATTCCTTTTAATTAGAAATGTTTCTTAAAATTTAATGACTTGATAATTATTAAAAGTTTTCCCGATGTCGCGAAAACGACAACCTCCTTAGATCGTCAATTGATTAACTGTTATTGAAAATGCGTTCTTCAAATTAAAAAGAAAATTTTAATTATTAAATAAATTACCTTTAAAGTTGACTATACGATGTATGAACAAATCAATTATTTGATCTCTAAATAACATATATTTTTATATAAATCTTTTTACCAGTATTACAATACAAAGCTAACTAAAACTTTTTTATGTTCTTTAATTTATTAACAATTTTGAATTTCTATAATTTTATTTGATATTGTAAGCCTATGTCTCAAACAAAAAAATCAAAAATGATTAACGTTTATACATATTCTGTTGCATTTTATGTTTTAAAATAACAGGCTGTAAGGAGATAAACCAAAATTATTTTGTAATAAGCAAATATTGCTTTTATACACACGTATTTATCAAAGAAACCATGTTTAATAAGCACTTTTAAATTCAAAAAAAAAAAAACACAATAAATGATATATTTTTATGCACTTTAAAATAATTTAGAATAGGAAGTAGTGGACTAATTACAAAATAAAGTATATTTCATCCAAATGTCATACAATATAAAAATTTATATTAGAGAAGCTTTTGCTTAATTCATCACTTACCTCTAGTCAATACGATACTGTAAGACAAAATAAGTTTACCTCAATATGCAGTCCTTTTGATCTTCTAACTACCTTTTTGGAATAATTCCAAGCAGTTTCTAAATGGGAAACATTTTTCAGAAACACCTTTAAGTTGGAAAATAAACTTAGTGGTAGTTTAATCTGTCAAAGTCTTAGACACAATTAATATTGGATTAATGTTCAAATCTGTATTGTTGCTATAAGTTTTTTGCCAGAATACAACTATTCGAACAAGGATTTTATTTATTTTCGAAACAATTCATTGAAATTCTCATCATCTCATCTGCAACAATGCGTATTTCTTTATCATAAGAAACTGCATTTTATGCAACAAAGTATTAAAACGAAGTTTAACTTTTATTTAAAATTGTAGTATTTTCTTTTTATTATTATCAGTAATGGGAAATATCTATAATTTTATTTTAAGTTTGTTTGCATGTTAAAAATATTAGAAAAAAAACATACAAAATATGACGACATTATTTAATACTACGATTTAAATGTTTTAATATAAGACAGAGATTTATAATTTAAAGGTGAAATTCTGAAGAAAAATCAAATGTTTTTTCTCGTTAGGAATAATGAAAAAAATTTATTTCTTTAAATGAAAAAAAAATTAAAAAAAGGATAACTATAGGAATTTAAAAAGAAAATAATAATGTATTTACAAAAATTAAAAAGATTATACACAGAAAGAAAAAAATTATTTTAAAAAATTGCAGATTATTTAAATAAAATTAAACCCAAAAAAATAAATAAAAAAGTTACCATATTATAAAAAAAATTTATGTTTAAAGTTGGTTTTATCATAATTATTATTGCAAAATAAAATGCTTTGTTTATAGATAAATTTTATAAGCTTTATAGATTATTATTTAAATTAAAAAAAATAAGAATAATGATCATAAATTATTTTAATTTATATATTAAAAACAAAAAAGAGAAATAAAATAAACCGAGTTTAATTAAAGAGAAAAAAGAGGAATAGAATGTGTTTAAAAAGTGTTTGTGGAATTTAATGTTGTTTGATTAAAATTAATTTAATAGTGAGAATTAACATTACAACTCAAACAAATTTTAAAACATTATTATTAAAAAAAATGTTCAAAAAATAATTGTTGAGGGTGGTGGCTGGTGAATGAATGAAGTGCTTTTCACATCTTAAATTAAAAGTTGATTTTATAATAATAAGGGTTTTTTGTTTACTATTTTGTTTAAGCCTCAAAATCGGAATCATCATCATCATCATCTTCACTATCAACAATACGTTTCTTCTTTTTTTGCTGTAAAAAAATGAAATGAAATTTATTTGAATCACATTACTTAGTTGTCCTTTGAGGATCTTACCTTTTTGTCATCCTCACTATCACTAGATTTATTTTTACGTGGTCTTTTAATGGCTGGTTTACTCTTTGGCCTTATTGGTGAATCAGCTGGCTCTTCACTTTGCACCACACAATCGCTATCGGAATCAGCATCCGACATTTTAGTTGTTTTATGTGTTGGCGTTTTAACGGCATCATTATCTTTGAACACCAACTCACCCTCGCTACTCTCTTCTTCTTCAGACTCTAAAAGTCCTGAATAATTGATCTTTTTGGTAGCCTGTCGACGACCGGGTCTATCAGCCCGAGGAGCAACACTGACAGGTATATCAATATCACTACCCGACATAATATCGTCTTCATCAGAACTTCCAGCCTTCTTTTTACGCTGAAAAAATTCCAAACAAAAAATTATTTTGACAAACTAAAATGCCTAAAGACTTTAATAACTTACTCCGGGCTTTGATTTGAAATTCAATTTTGTTTGCTTAAGACCATCCTCGGAATCTTTCTTTTTCGGACCACGTTTTGCTCCTGGTTCCTTTTTAACTTTCGGTGCTTTTGGTGATGATTTGCTTCCAGTCTTTGAGCCACTCTCCACCAGAGCGTCGAATTCATCAACATCTTCTAGTTTGCCACCTTCTTTATCTTTGACAGTCTTTTTGTCACCCTTCTCTTTTTTGACTTTTGTAGTGGCTGCAACTGCAGCTGATACCTTTTTCATTATTTCATCGGTTACCTTGAATTCGACCTTAATACCGTGAGGATCTGGGAATACATCGGCATTGCTTTCTTTATTGGCACCACGTTTTTTCAACACACCAGCCGATGCAGCCTTGTGTTTGGCCAAAGATTTGGCTTGTTTCTTATTTATACCCAATTCATCGAGACGCTCTTTTTCCTCCACTTCGTCAAGCTTCTTTTCAAATTCATCTAAATCATCCAACCACAGCATTTCAATAGTTTTAGCCTTAAGAGCAGCCAATTCTGCTAATTTCTGATCGCGTTGTTTAAGCAACTCATTCTTTCGTTCTTCAGTCAACATCCACATTGACATGCCTAACAAGTAATCAAATTTCTTCACATCAGTTAGTTTTTTAAACGCTTTTTCTGGGTCAACTGGCCCCTTTTTCTCCTTCTTTACGACTGAGGTGGAGGCTTCCTCCTCTTCCTCATCATCCTCATCTGCTTCTTCCTCTTCCTGTTGGTTAATACGTTGCTGCCATTCTTTTACAGGATCAGGGCGATAGCCACGCTTAATAAGTTCATCAATCATGACCTTGCGTTTCTTATTTTCGACCACCAAAGTACGTTCACATTTTTCTAAAATGAAACGAGCCTGATCGGTAAGTCGGTCAGCTTGAGCAGTTAATTGGCCAACCAAATATTCTTTACGTTTAGTATAATATTCCAAACGTAGAGGGAAAAATGCTCGTAAAATGTCCAAAGAAGTAGGATAACGTCTCAAACAGTTCAATTCATCGAAGCAGTGCATTTGATTTGTTGACATAGAAGATGTTAATTTAAATATACGATGGAAACCACCATCCTCCTGCTGTATGCGTTCAAATTCTCCCGGTGCCAAAGACACTACAAAACGCACAGTAGTGTCGGTGTGGTATTCACGATAATCTGATATGATAGCCTTCTGCTTTTCTGTACCGGTTGATAGAGGTTCCAATACGTTCTCCTTATAATTTTGAGTCCAGGTGCCAATAGGCAGTTCAGAAATTTCAATCTTGTTTCCTTGAATAATTTGTATGTTACCTGAACTGATATAACGACCATCGGAAATATATTCAATGGGGCCGCGGAAGTTCTTATACCATGGATGCATTGGCTCAGGCTCCTCTTTGGCCAGCATACGTCTAATATTTCTCATTATATCTCTGGGGTTGTGATTGTAAATCTTTGTCGACCAACCAGTACCAATACCATCGGCACCATTGACCAATACCATGGGTATAATAGGAATATACCATTGGGGTTCGATTCTTTGACCGTCGTCAACTTCATATTGTAGCAAGGGATCATCGTGGGGATGGAAAATCAAACGTGCCAAAGGAGACATGATAGTGAAAATATAACGAGCGCTAGCGCAATCCTTTCCACCAGTCAAACGTGTACCGAACTGACCTCTAGGCTCGAGCAAATTGATATTATTGGAACCCACATAATTTTGGGCCAAGTTAACGATGGTCATTTGCAATGAAACCTCACCGTGATGGTATGCAGACATTTCGGCAACTGAACCAGACAACTGAGCCACCTTTACTTCTCTCTTATCATTACGCTTGAAGCAAGTGAACATGACCTTACGCTGACCAGGTTTAAAACCATCAACCAAACAAGGTATAGAACGTACATTGTCAGCATTTGAGAAAAGAACCAATTCTAGATTAATAAAATCTGCATATGTGACAGCTTTAGTGCCTTTTGCATAAAGATAACGTTCGGGTAAACCCAATGTTTTTCGTCTCTTCACTTCATCCATATGATTCGTAAGCCATTCCTTGCGAGATTCAATGTGTTTCTTTGAAAATGCCATTACAATACTATCGTCATCCTTAGTGCCATCATACTGAAACAGAATGCGATGCCGATCCATGTCCTGGAAATACTCTTTCGCCTCCTTGGAGGTCGAAGTACCCAAACCTATAAAAAAAAATTAAAGAATTTATATTTTGTATACAACTTTAAGCTTGCAAATGTCAAAAAATAATTACCTTTGTAGTATTTGATATTGTAAGTGTTGTGGTTGGGTGTATCGTTTTTCCATTCTTCAAATTCTGGCAATGAATAGAATGACAACTCCTCGTTTTTCTTGGTGGCCTTCACAATTGGAGTAATAAACTCCTCTAAGAAGGGCAAACGTAACAACTCCGGCCAATTGGTGTGTATAAAGTTAATCAGCAGTCCCTTAATGTGAGAACCGTCTTGATCCTGATCTGTCATGATCATTACCTTGCCGTAACGCAATGTCTTAATATCGTCCATGGTGAGATATTTCTTCTTATATTGGAGACCAATAATTTTACATAAATTGTTAATTTCGGCATTTTCGGCCAGTTGTTTGAATGTAGCTTCACGGACGTTCAACAATTTACCGCGTAGGGGGAAAACGCCGTAGAAATTACGACCTATAACACCAAGACCAGAAACAGCCAAGGACTTGGCTGAGTCTCCCTCAGTGAGAATAAGTGTGCACATATAGGAGTTCTTTGTACCAGCCTCATTAGCATCTTCCAACTTGGGTATACCCTTTATCTTTGTCGATTTCTTACCACCAGTCTTTGCAATATCATTTTCAGCTTTGAATTTAGCCCAAGACAACACAGACTCTACTATGCCGGACTTGGACACAGAGCCAATAAACTTTTCTGATATGGTGCATTTAGAACCAAAACTTTTAGCTTGCAATGTCATGTTCTCTTTTGTTTGCGAATCAAAAGTGGGATTTTCAATTAAACAGTTTACAAATACCCACAGGTGATTACGTACTTGAAAAGGTTTAATACTTATGCCACCTTTATTCTTCTTCTTTAAAACTTCCAGCAATTGTTTGATAATATTATCGACGACATGGTCTACATGGCGACCACCTTTAGTTGTAGCAATTGAATTGACAAACGAGACCTGTTGGAAACCTCTATCCGAGGGACAACAGGCAATTTCCCAACGCTCACCGCATTGTTCATAAACAATTTTAACGGGTTGTGAACTATCGCTCTCTTCATTTTTAACGTACAAATCAATATAGTCTTTAAAATTTTTAACCGCTAACTTTTTGCCATTCAAATATACTGCAACACCCTTACTGGTGGCAGCCACATCAAAGGCTCTTCTGCTCATCAAGGCTACAATATCTTCATCCAAACGATCCATTTTAAATTTGGCCAAATCCGGACTAAAAGTAATTTTCGTAAAATCGGTACCAAAAAATTCTTTAAGTTTCGGTTCAGTAGTTTTGGTCATGTTTGTGGCCCAGGTTTGTTTAAATGATTTCTTATACTGTTTCGTGGCTGTCTCTACAGTAAAAGTGTTGGAGAAAATATTACACAATTTGGCACCATAACCATTGCGACCGCCCGTAACTTTTTTCTCATCATCATTGTAGTTCGATGAGGTTAAAAGATGACCAAAAATCATAGTGGGAACATACATCTTCTCGTCCTTGTGCATAGTTACAGGTATACCTTGACCATTATTCCATACCGAGATGATATTCTTTTCGGCGTCGATATCAATTTTAATGGCGTTCATGCTTTTATCACGTTGTTTATTATCGGCAGCATTTACAAGAATTTCATCGAATATCTTGTAAAGACCGGGTACATAGGAAATTTCTCTTTGTACCATACGATTACGTTCCTCATTATAAACCCACATTAATTCCTTGGTATGCTCCACAGAGCCAATATAAGTATCAGGTCTCAATAGAATATGTTCCAATTGAGACTTTTTCTGATACATTTGTTCGATGGACAAGCCACCACTACTACCACTGGCATTGCTACCGTTCTGCATTGTCGCAAAGCTTTTTAAATGATTAATTCAATATAGAATGATTTCAATCTTTTAAAATGATAATAAAATTGTATTACAATCTAAAAATTAAAAAAAGAAAGCATTAATAAAACTATTGATAAAGATAGTTAAAGAGAAAGTTGTTCCCATTCTTAATGTATATATTATAGGCATTTCATAAAAACAGAAATTACAAATAGGCTCAGATGTAATAAAATTTTACACGAATAACTAAATGATTCAAATTACATGCTTAACCTTAACGCAAGATAACAGCGGCGGATATTAATTGCAATTAAACAAATCCGAAGTATAAGATTTCAGTTTGGATAATTACATTTTTAAAGAGAAAAATGTTAGAATCAAAGAAAAACAATCGGTTTTTAAAGAAATTAATTTTCATTTTCAAAGTTTATTATTTTTGTTTCCGAGGTGGAAATCAGTACAACACATAGGGTGTAGTTAAAATAAATCCATTATTTCGTTACACAATCGTTAAACGCTTTAGGTTGTGTTAAATAGATATCTAAAGGAACTTCTTATGCAATTCAGTGATTGCGTTTGTTTAGTGCGCGTCATATTTTACTTTTTTTATGGTAATAGCTTCCATTGAAAGCTAATCTGGTGTTTGTTTTCCTGATATCGTATTGATTGAATGCCATGGTAGGTCTTTAGGAAGGAAGCACACAAATAATAAATAGTAATTCGCCTGAATGGAAACTTTTAAAACCAAATTTTTCTTAATAGGAACAATAGAATGGCACAATTGACAAAACAAATAATGTAAATATACCCTAAACTGAATTATGTACACAATTTGTGTACTTTGCCATTAAAATTGCTCTTTTTCTGCGCTGAAATTATAAACAAACTCGCTTTATTGACAACACTAAAATAAATAAATATAAAAAAAACATGGTCTAATACTGAGCAACAAAAAAATGCCGAAATTTTAGAGAGCAAGAGAAGAAAATTCCCATACTCAAAAACGTGAGCGGGAAAAATATTGCATCTCAACACAAAAACAAAAATTATACATAAAACAAGAAAACAAATGCCGCAAAATGCTTAAATATATAAAACAATAATTTATTTCAAACAAAAAATTCGTATTTTTTTTTTAAAACAAAAACAATTGTTTCATTGAGAACACCTTGGTAAAACAAAATACGAAGGATGAATTGTACATTAAAAAGCGCCATTTTTAATTTGCGATAATGTAATAAAGCAGAAGCGAAATACTCAAGGCGTCCGGTGTATATACATTTTTCACATAACGAAAATATTACAATTTTAAAGTAAAATTATTGAATTATGTTTCTTTTTATAGCGTATTCACAATATTTTAATTATTTCTTACCTGTAATAATTTTTCATCAAACTGTACGCTTGTTGTATATTTGCAGTTGATTGCAAATTAGACGTAGAGAAGAGACGCGCCGCTTCTATTTCACACACGATACAGGCAAAATTTGTACAAATGAAAACCTAGTCTGTGTGAAAATGTGTTCTTCAATTAGAGTTTTTGTTGTTAAAAAACAAAAAAAAAAACAATGTCTTATTTTTAACACATCACAAATATTTCGTACAAAAATAAAACTTAAACATTTATTTTAACAAATACTTTTCTTTCTTTAATTTATACAAAATTGCAAAAGAAAAACTTAAAACTTTGTATTTTTGCCGCACACTTCGACTGTTGGCAGCAGCGTCGTCTTAACGTCTAAATTCGTAAGAAAATACTCTCTTCGTTAAAATGTCGTTAATTACGAAAGTAAACGAATTTCGAACATAAAAGAAAATCTACGTTAATAGTTAGGGTTGTATTTAATAAAATGATGCTGCCAAATTAATAAAAATGCGTTACCAAAACCATAGGAAAATGAACTGATTCTTTATATAATTAAACTATTTAAATAGTTTAGACCGATGAAATGCAGATTTCAATTGTATTATTTTGTATAATTGTATTTTAGTCAATTTTTTTTTTAAATAGATCTTTCTTACATAAAACCATTTTAAATTTCTTAAAAGCATTTTATAAACGCTACATTCCTTAATTTTTATAAATTAAAACAAAAATATTTCTTCCTTTTAAAAAATTTGTTTATTTACAAACATATTTACATTTCCGCAAAAAAGCTATTGCCTAATTCACAGTCTTCATCACTGTCTTGGGCCAATTCTTGATTAAACTCATTGAAAAACTTTCCATTTGAATTCGAATTCCAATTATCTGTAGACAGTTCAGCACTCTTATATTGATCGATAATTGGTGTATAATGACTGTACGTACATCTAGTGTATTTCAGTGGATTTTGTGAAAATTCCACTGAAGGTTTTATATTATAATTGTCATAGAAAAAGTCTAAAATTTGCTGCTTCTTTGTATAACTATTAAATTCCAAGCGTAATTTTCGTTTTAAATTACCGCCCCACATAAATGTTAAATGATGGTGAAAGCAAAGAAATTGCAAATTGTCTCCCGCTTCTGCAGCAATATTGAACCAATCCTGTATGCAATCCAAAGGAGGTATTTCATTGATATCTTTGAACTTGGGGTTAAATAAAGCAGGATTTGCTAGGAGCCCTCTTGCTGCCATAATACCATCGGCTTGGGTTTGCTCATACAATTCGCAGGCAGATTGCCATGATTTTACATTACCATTAGCTATTAGAGGTATGCGCAATGATTGCTTAATTTCTCTTATAGCTGCCACATTTAAAGGATCCGAAGTTTTCTCCCACATCGTTCTACCATGTAAAGTAAGAAATGTCGCACCACACATTTCCAATTGGCGTGCAAAGTCTATAGTGGTTTTGCTAGATTCATGACTGAGGAGCCTTATTTTCAAGGAAACACTAAAGTTGTTGTTTATCCGTCTTCGTATTGTTTGTATAATATCTTTGACTACCTCGGGTTGTTTTAATAAACCACAGCCATAACCCTTGGATATAGCCCAAGACTGAGGACATCCACAATTAAGATCAATACCATCGACATAGGGATATATAAGCAGGGCAGAATTTACAAATTCTGAAGAATCTTTTGCTGCAAACTGTGCTATAATCGGTTCATCATCTGGCGTGGTAGTAAACTCATTTTGGCGGGCCTTTTCACTATTATTAAAAGAGTCTGCTATAATCATGGGTGTAAAACACAGTTTTACACCATGTTTCCTCAACAGACGTCGAAATTCTAATTTGCTATAGCGCACCATGGGCGCAGATACGCGCAAGAACCCATGCTCTTGTGATTTTTCTTGCTTGAATATCTCCAGTATATTACGTTGCGGCCGTTCTTTAGGTAAATCCATATTTATTACGGTTTAAAACTCGGCAAATAGGCAAAACAAGTAAATACTATAAGAAATTGTTGAACTATTTTGTATTTGTCGTGTTTTGTTTTGATTTATTGTTTTATCATTTGTTATTTTTCCACATGTGATTGTGTTAAAACAGAGTTATTAAAACATATGTAATGTTCTCTGTAGTTGTTGTGTGACTCGTCAAACAGTGCTGCCAATTCAATTTTCGTATGGTATGATTTCTTTGGGAGCTATTAGAATCTATTAGCACAGGTAATATACAATTGTTTCTCCCAATGGTTTTGAATTATATAAATATAAATATGTATGTCTATCACTCTAATAAGAAATTTTAAAAATATTTTTATTTATTTATTAATGACAATACAATTACAAATTATTTTAATTATTACGAGTTGAGTATCATAGACCTTATGTTCGATGTAGTGTAATGGACCAAACACTCTGATGGGAATCGAACCCATCAATGGTTTGTACCCTATGCACTAGACAACCAATTTATCCATTGAACAAAATAAAGATTTTTTATATCGCTTTAGCATTATATCCCTTAATTGCAACTCTGGCATTCTTTGTACTACCCAAACATTAATAGTAGTAAAAACATATGGGAGGAAAGACGATAAAAGAAAATACGCAAAAATCAACAAAAAATAAGAAAAAATAACTCTTTTTTTTACTTTAATTAATTGTAATAAAATATATACGACATACAACTAAAATAACAATAAACAAGTGGTGACTAATTTAAGTTTTCAATTATTACCAAAAACCATATTTTTCAATACAGTACAAAATAAATTTGTAAAAAGAGTGAATAAAGTGAATAAAATTAAAAAATGGTTATAATTAGAAAATATCAGTTATTAACATAAAACCTATAAAATATCGATATTAATTAGTGTGATATTAAATTGTTAAAAGACTATAATTTTTTTAAAACAAAAAAGCAATACGATGCATTTTTCCATACCGCATACTCAAGAACTGTTTAGTGAAACTACAGGCACTTCCTACACGGGCTATAATATCTACATAAACGGCAGCTACCATGCCTGCCTCAGGTATAAGCAACTGCATGCTTTAAATGAACAATTGCGTAGGCACTGCACACCAATGGGTGTGATAATGCCAGAATTTCCGCCAAAAAAGTTTTTGCCATTAACGAATAACCAAGTGGAAAGTCGACGACAGTCGTTGGAACACTATTTGCAAATGTTGGGACAAGATACAAAAGTTTCCAAACTGGATACATTTCAAAGATTTCTTTTAAATGCTCAACTGGAAACAGCATTGGCAGAGGGTGTATTTGAGGAATATTTTGGCTATGGTCCGGAAGATTCCAATTCTTCCTCAGGCATCGAGGAATTTATGCGGCCCATACGTTTAGAAGTCATCCTACCTAGTGGTTATCAACTCAAAGTTAACTGTTGTGTTTCCGATAATGCCAGCTTGTTATTAGAGAAGGCATTGTCATGTGTACAATTGCCAGATGAAATGATGCCCTATTTTTGCCTGTTTCTAGTGAGAAGAGAAACAAAAGATTCTTTGGTACTGCTTAGAAAATTAATGGATTTTGAAACACCTTTTGTATCACGTCTATATAATCAACCATGTCAAATACAAATACGCAAAAGTTATTGGAATCCCAATTATGACGATGTTTTAATGAAAAATTCCATTGCATTAAATTTGCTGTATATGCAGACGGTATCGGAAATCGAAAGGGAATGGATTATAGCACCAACGGAAATTGTGAAAAAATTGAAATCTTTGCAGGAGTATGGCATGCATAAAGAATATGTGGAAGTTGCCAGACAACTACCATTATATGGCTGTTTACAGTTTCTCACCTCTACAGTAGACTATCCGGAACCTGAGACTTCAGCCTTAATAGCCATTGGTAATAAAGAACTCAGTATGCGTACTATGAAACAAGATAAGATTTTAGAAACGAAGTTTAGAGTAACCCGTATGCGTGTTTGGCGTGTTACTGCTCTACATAATACCCTTGAAACTAAGGATAAGTGTTCTAATTTGCAGCTATCTTTCGAATATTTAATGTCCAAACAGAATCTAAGGTGGATTACAATAAACAGTCCTCAGGCAATGTTAATGTCGGTTTGTCTACAGGAAATGGTGAATGAGTTACTGAACTATAAAGATAATGAACAATTAGCAAAACCATTGCAAAAAAATATATCAATATCTTCTAACTCCTCCAACTCTATAACACGTTCTACACCGACCTCCTCTTCATCTTCGTCCTCGACACCAACATCACATTACTCAGCATCGAATATAGATGATACATTGTCGCCTACTTCAGAGGCGCCTGTTAGATTTTTAGCACAGCGTATTTTAAACAAACAAAATCCTAGATTAACAAAAAGCCATTCATATGGTGCTGTGTTCTTTAGGAATTCTTTAGCCCAAGAGGAGGCGGTGCATAATGAGGCTTTCGAGGGTATAGGTGATGATGACTTGTAGAGTTTTGTAATCAATGAAATAAAAAAGGGATTTAGAACTAAAAAAACAGTTTTCTAGGAAACTTAACACCAAAACAAAATTGATCACTTTAAAGTTTATAGAAATTTAGAATTTAGAAAACAATTAAAGACTTGAGTGATTTTGTAAATATTTGAAAATGTTAAATAAGCAAACAAACATACATTTTGCAATGGAATGTTTTTTAAAAGAGACATGAACTGACATGAACAATGAATTACAAGAAAATATAAAAAATACGTATGTACATGTTTTTATAGTAGACATTTTTAACTGTAAAAAGTTCAACGTTTAAAATTTTTCTTGTTCATTTTAGGGATAAACAAAAATGTGCACATTTACAATCTATAAATATAATTTCAATCTAACATTCCTAAAACTATTCAACGAATGATTCAGTTTTTTTATGTTTTAAAACTACAGATTTGGTAAAACTTGCCTTGTACCATAAGACTTTAGTTATTTTTATGCAAATATGCTAAATATTTAAAGATTTTATGAAATTATCTCCACTTTTAGATTTAAGTACTCCAGCCATATGACATTTTCATATATATACTTTAAGCACTTAGGAAAAGAGTAATGTTTCAAAGTATTTATTGTATGACACCCTAAGATTGAAAATTTTTCAATAAAAAACAATACCGATAGTAAGTTTAGAACAGCTCACGATTTTATTTCGATTATTATTTGACAATATTTCACGTTAAAGGAACTTAATATGTTCTAAATCCCTTAAATGTAAATTTACAAACTAAAAAAGGTGCAAATATATCTCTCTATCGATAATAAAATTTTCTTTTAAACATTTTAAATTTTAATAACAATTGTCTATTTCCTTAAAGTTAAACCATATTTTTATTAACTGATTTCATTTTTTTATATTATTTCCTATTAAATTATTAATAAGTTAATACGAAAATTAATGCCACCATTTTAAAACAACATCGAATATCTTTTTTTTTTCTTTGGTTGTTATTTATATATAAATTTATACATATGTTTCCAGAATTGATTGCCAAAATTATTTTTAAATTGATTGTATATTAAAAACATTATAAATTGTTATGGAATTTATTATTATATTTATGTAAACAAAAAAAATTGTTACGTTGTTTAAGAACAAAATGTTTCTTCCAAAACAAAATTTGCCTCTTTATAAATAACTTTATATAACAGATTTCTTTTTTATTATGTTTATTTCAATATATCTTTTGTAAATGCATTTATTACATTTTTATACATATACATTACAAACATATATATACATACATACATACATATTTACCTAATAATTAGTTTAAAATATTTAATATTTACTATTTTTACTACTCTAATAAAAAAATATACTTTAAATAACAATTCAAATAAAATATAAACTTTGTTTTAATGGAACATAAAATAATAAATATTATTTTAAAGTATTCAAAGAATTCTGGATTCGTTTAGCTCTGTACAACAATATTTAGTCTTAAATATTCCTCCGATTATCGATATTAGACAAAGCCGAGCAATCACAATTAAGAATAAATAACGAACAACTATATACCATTACTTAGCTAGGATTACTTTTAGGTTTGGTGTAAATTTTTTCTGAACCTTAATTCTATAAATTTTGACAGATAAAGATATTTATTTGAAAAGTTTCAAATGTGAGGCGCCCTCTACTACACCTTGTATTCCAATACACTTTTAGAAAGAGTTATGTAATTAAAAATATAAAATATTTGTAATTGTTTAGTCTTATTTGGTGTTATTATTAATTTTTTTCGTATTTTAATTATGAAGGTATTATAACTTAGTAATAAATTAATGCAAGGATCATTTTTAAATATGGGTTAATAAGTAATCACTACTGAAAATTACAACCCTGTATAGCCGATATTTATTTGAGTACCCAATACCGTTCATATTATGATTACTTTTCTTTCTTTTTTTCTTTCGTTTCACTATTTGGCAGC
>QOCX01000016.1:127134-202020 GCA_005959815.1 Sarcophaga bullata | reverse complement strand
CAATAACTTCGTGAAGTTTTTTTAATAGAAATATACTCTTAAGAATTTATTAATAATAAAAAAAATATAAACAAAAGTAAAATTAATAAGCAGCACTGAAAAGGTTAACAAAAACTAAAGGAATATAAAGAAATTTACATTTAATTTTCGTATAGAAAATTTAGCTGCCACTTTCTATTTCTGCCTTTTCCCCAAAAAAAAAAAAGCTCACGTACATACACACATCCAAATACAGATTTTGTGGACGTTTTGCGTATTTTGCCTTAAAATTTGGAATCAAACAGGAAAAGAAATAAGAAAAACAAAAAATAAAAAGAAAACGTAAAACAGTAGCAGCAGCACCAAAAGATAACAAAAGGCAAATTTTGCAATAAACAAAAGCGGAGTAAAAAAAATAAAACAACGTTGGGGATTTTGTGTTGCATTTTTCCACAAAATAAAATATAGTAAAGAAACTATATTAAAAACAACTAATTAAAAGGAAATCACAAAAGAAACGCGGATATTGAAATAAAGATTGCGTGTCTTTTTTTTAGAAAGATAAAAACATTGAAACTTTATTAAAAAGTAAAAGATAGTAATAAACACAGACCCAAAAATGGATCGCGGGTAAGTTTTTCTTTTTGCAATGATTTTTATTTATTTATGTAGATTTAAATGAGAATATATGTAAATTGCTATTGTTTAAATTAAATAGAAATTCTTTTTGATTTCTTTATTCGTGTATTATATTTCAAGTAAATTGTGCCAAGGTCTTTATTATTATTTTTAAACCCATAAAAATTAGGGCCATTTTGGGGTGTTTGAGGTGCTGCAATTTATAGGGGTTCTCATTCATTTCTTTATTATGATTATTGTATGTTGTATTTAATTTTATAATTAGAGTGCATAAAACAAAGCGACAGAGAAAAACAGAGAACAACAGAGAGAGAGAGAGAGATAGAAGTGAAAAAGAGATTTAATTTCTTTTTTTAAATCCTAATAGACCTTGTAGTGATTTATTTTCTTTAGACACACATTCTTCAGTTTTTAGCTTTTTGTTTATATTTTGAAATTTGTTATTGTTGTAGTTCTTGTTGTTGTATTGCACTTAAAAACTGTTGACTTATTTCTGTTCAGTGTTTATTTTGCTTCTGTAATTGTATTGATTACATTTGTATAAAATTGAGTTCGAACAGGTTTTCCCAAACTATGTAAACAAAGACATCGTGTTCGAATTCTTCTAAAGTCTTCATTCGCATTGTTTAGTTGCAATGTGCTTCACCTTTAGCATATTGAACCTTTAAAATTTAGCATTTTCTATATAAAAAGCTAAAACGCATGAGTTAAGATATGAAGAATATTTGCTGTTCAGTTCGTAGAATTCTCTATTCCTATTTATAAAAAGGTTTTAATCACTTGGCAATAAGTCCAAACTATTTGGGTTAACCATTTAGTGGTTTCAAAAACTCAGGTCTGCCTAGGCAGTAAAATATATTTCATATTAAGTGCTATTTATTATTGGAAGGTTTGTCATTTAAGAATAGAAGTGGATTAATAATCGAAAAAAGCTTAAAAATAGTTATAACTAACAATAAAAGTGGTAATTTAACTGTGGCCATGATTCAGACATTACGAAAATAACACTGAAAGAACTGTTATTGACCACACAAGATGCCCGAATTTAGCTTTCTAGTTTCAAGAAAGGATAATTTCATGTTTTAATGATGTCAATTCTAGGCTTTGTTTAAAATCACGCCTACGCCGTTAATCTTCTTACATTGGAGCCTTCGTGCTGCTGCCCGGAATGTATGAAAAGTGGTGGAAAAACAGTCTCAAAATGATCGACTATTTCAACCAATCCAGAGGAGGTCCCTTAAATGTTAGTTTATTTCGTGCATAATGACAACGTTCATACAATATAATAATAATATAAGATTCATTGAAATCTCAGCTTTATGAGTGTTTTATTTAAGTATAGATTCAAAATCTTTACTTATATAACGGTTGGATTAGACAATTTTCAGTAATTTACTCGGAATTAACCATGAAAAGGGTTTTTCTTTCTTATCTTTCTAGAGTTACCTAAAGTTATTATGAACCTTGAAGTTATTTGATTATATGAGCTAATGTTTAATAACATCTCTTCTTACACTCTTTCAGTTCCGGACGTTATACCTACAATCGCCGCCAAGGCGGTGGACAAAGTGGAGGTCATAATAATCAACATCATAATAATCATTCGAATTCGTCACTGTCCTCTTCGTCTTCATCGTCGTTGTCATCGTCAACTAACAATCATAACAATAATAATCATTACGATAATCATAATTCCTATACACATCGTAATACTTCAACCAATAATTCCTCATCACATTATTCCAATAATTCACAACAGAATACAACATCTTCGCAATCATCGTCGTCGGGTCCAACATCCGCAACGATGTATATGAATACAACAACACATTTAAGCAATAACACAACAAATATGTCCCGCGAACCGATAACACAACATGATGAACTTATACGCTACATAAGAGAAGCATGGACAAATGTAAGTTTTTAAATGATATATTATCGTGGACATAATATATATAATAATATTTATATCTCGTTTTTTTTTTTTGTCAAATCTAGGTTAGTGAACAGAGTACTTCAGTGCTATACAACGAATCTGATAATCAATTAAAAAATTTTAAACCATTTAATTTGGAAGAATATTGGGGCCAACGACTGGTTCAAAACATACATGGTCATCAGTAAACAGGCAAACACAATGCAACAATTAAACAGTAAAAAAGTAAACAAATCATACTGATTACCGATTATCAAACAAACAAAAAATTTAAAACAATACTTTTATAAAAAAAAAAATTCAAATACTTGATAAACTTGACAAAAAAAAAACAAAACAAAACAACAAAACAGACAACACTGACATATTTAAAACATTACATTTAATACAAAAGGAAATATATTTCTTTTGCAATATGCAGAAACAAAACAAAACAAAAAGATGAAAATAAAATAAAATTTTACTTGACATTAAATGACACGATTTTGAAATCCGTTTAAGAAAACATAACTAAATCAATACACAGCAGACATTTAATTAATATTTATACTCTTAAAAAATATAAGAAAAAAACAAAAACAAAAAAATATGTAAAACAACATTAGTTATATACAGGGTGTTTAAATAAATATATATACATGTATATATATATTTTTTTTTTATTTATTCTATACATACATACATTTATAAATATGTATAAATTGGTTAAAGGGTTTGTATAAAAGGAAAGTTTTTATTTTGTATACATACATACGTTTTGAAAATGTATAAATTAAGCTATTTTTTTATTTAAATTAAATAAATTTAAAAGCATTTTAATAATAAATTTATGACAACTGCCATTAAAAAAAAAAGAAAAAAAAAAGAAATTAAAAAATTTGTTAATTTGTTTTCTTTCTAACAATGTGAAAAATTGTTTTGTTATATTTGGTTCTGTTAATAAATAACATTATATTCTTCGAATGTATTTCTGTATATAATTATTATATGTTTTAAACATCCTGTATATAATTCATAAATTTAAATATATATATATATTATAATGGCCCCCATTTAATAATAAGCAATAGTATCTTAGTATTAAAATTAAACCAGAAAAAGTTAAGACACCAAACATTTTATTGCGAAAAGTACATATTAACTTAAATTAAAAACAAAATAAAAAAAAAAGAAAATCTTGTGAAGTAGTAAGTTGTCAGAGAAACTCTTTTCAATTGTAAACAAAACAAAATTTTAATTAAATTTACATTTTAAATCCCTATCCTGTTTTTAGATTCTAACCATTCCTTTTTCTATTTTAATTTTTTTAAACCTTTTTTTATGTTGTGCAAGCAGAAAAAAATTCTTTAATTATTTTTGTTTAACTATTATTAGTTTAAATTAAATCTTTTGTATATGTTACTTTTTATGTAATTTATAAAAACCAATTAAAATTAAAAAAAAAAACAAAAACCAACAAATTCATAATAACGTCAGTCAATGTTTGTCTTTTAAATTGTTTATTGAAAAAAAAGAGTACATAATATAAATTCCGATTTTATTTATTGTTTAAAGTAAAACTATGAAATTATTATAAATAATTTAAGGTTCTCTATCATATACTTTTTAAAAATTATTCTACATATATAGCGTTAAAAAAACAGAATTAAGATGAAGAAAAAAGATAACAACAACAATAAAACATCGTGGTTAGTTTACTTTTAACTCAAAAATATTGATAAAATGGTTTTTCAATAAATTTAAGGCAACATATTAAAGATAATGCAGTATAAATAAATTTGTCACGAATAATAAAAATAATTGAAATGGCTTTCATTTAACTACAGTCCCAAACCTGCTGAAGAGTGTGTTTTTGCAACCATGGGGATATACTCCGGAGAAGTTTCCATAATACCGAATCGTCTGAAACTCATTACTAAACAAAGTCAACAATCGCGTGCAATATAATGCACACTTTCAATAAAACATTTTAAGTAATTAAGCACTATTTGTAGGTAATTTGGATTATAAAATAAGGCCTATACAGATCCCTATAGCCTATTCTCAGGTATTGTTAATGTCGGAAAGCGACATTGTAACTACGTAACGTAATTGCTCATAAACTAAAATAGATAAGAAGCGGAAGGAAATAAGGTAGAGACAGAGACTGAGTCATGTCATTATCCAGCTAATAACAGAAATGAAACTTTCGATATCAACAATGCTAGCTGCAAACAACTGACTTAGATTATTGAAGAAAGCTCTCCAAGCCAACCTTTTTCTTCCGCGTTACCACAAATCCTGCATAAAGATGGTATGCTCTTGTTCCACTCACTGGTCCTTGCTCTCAAATAACTAATCAAGGTCCTAACAGATTCACTGCCTAGTCCGAAGAATTATCCCAGTAGAATTCTAACTGATCGATTTATCTTGTTCGGGTGTTCGCGGCTACTTTTCCTGTCAGTTAATCTGCTGATTCATTACGTCCAACAGAATACCTTTCAATTTATGTGCAGATGCATAGTGAAGACTTTCTTGGGGACCATATCCAATCTTTAGCTAACATAGTGAAAATCATTAATGTCAACACTGTGTTTCATTCCAATTTGTTCCCACCCCATATGTTTATTAGTCAACTTTACACTTTATTGCTGTCTGTCTCTGTTGCACGTGCATATTTACAAATTGTGTTTTGTTTATTACTTCCTACATAAGAAAGAAAAATAAATTAAAAAGAAGAAAGTAAATTCCTTTTATTAAAATAATATGGATAAAATAAAATTTAAAAATAATTCTGGTGATGAATACGAACCCACAGATTCTGAAGAGGAATATAGCGAAGAAGAGAAAGAATTGTTGCAGGAGGTACGTAAAGGCAGAAAGCGAGATGAAAGCAAACAAAGAGAAATTCTAGCCTTTACTGAATCAGAAGATGAAGGAGATGATGATGATGCTGAAGCTGGAGAAGGTGAAGACGACGATGGCGAAGATGATGATGATGATGAAATGGGTTTGGCCGATAGTGATATCGAAGGTGCCGAAATTGATGACAATGATTTGCCCGATACCAAGTATTGGGGTAAAAAAACAAGTGCCTACTATAATACCGATTTTGTGGATCAGGATTATAGTTCCTACAATGAAAAGGAAGAAGAATTGGCCAAATTAGAAGAAGAAGAAGCCAAGGCGATACAATTGCGGCTAGCCAAACAATTAAAGGAAGAAGATTTTACTTTAGATTCAGCCTTTGGTAAATTGAAAAAATCCAAAAAAGATGATCAAGCCACAACAGATAGTGCGAAAAAGGGCACTTTATTAAAGGCTGACTTCTCTGGCCTTAGCAAGAGGGAACGTTTAGAATTGTTTGAAAAAGATTCACCAGAATTTTCGGGCTTGGTTGGAGATTTTGAGGGTTATTTGGAAGAAATCCAGCAACTGCATGCACCAGTTTTAAATTATGTACATGAAAAAGGACTCACTATGATACCGGCTTTGCAGTTTGCCCAACACTATCAAAATATTGCTTTGACTTATTGTTCAAATTTGGCCTTTTATTTACTATTGAAGGCTAAGAGAATATCCATAGAAAATCATCCGATTATACAAAGATTAACCCAATTGAAGAAACTGTTAAATCAATTGGATGATAAACATGAGAACATTATTAAGCCTCAATTGGAGGCTTTGCTAGAACGTATACAAGATGGTGATCAATTTGAAATATTAGATTTGAAAAATGTGCCTCCAACTTTAGAAGAACAAGACGGTCACAACAAAAAACGTAAAAATAAACAATCAAAACTGGGTATATTGTCTGCTTATGATGAGGAGGAAGCAACAGAAGACAGTCCTATTAAAAAGAAACTTAAAACGGAAGAAGATAAAGATTTGGTCACATTGGCTGAAATGTCTTCCGACGACGATGATGACGATGACAATGAAGAAATGGGTGAAGAAGAGGAGGACGGTGAAGATGAAGAATCCCGTCGTGGCATCACTTATCAAATTGCCAAGAATAAGGGCCTTATGCCTCATCGTAAGAAGGAACAACGTAATCCTCGCGTTAAACATCGTGGCAAATATCGTAAGGCTTTAATAAGAAGGAAAGGTGCAGTACGCACTGTACGCAAAGAAACCTCTAGATATGGTGGTGAAATTTCTGGAATTAAGGCTACAGTTAGTAAGAGTGTTAAATTTAGAACTTAAAAAAGTGGGATGTTATTTTTTTTTTAATTTAAAAATTTGTTAAATAAAGTCTACACATTGATTTTAAATACTTTTTCATGGTTTACTTGTGACGTTTCTACGTTGGAGATTAGCGTTTTTTAATTTGCAATAAAAATCTACTTATTTGAGAAATAAAAGACTATTTACCGTGATGTGGACATTTCCAACCAAAATATTGAAAGTTTTGTTCAAGCGAGTCATTTTCTATATTTTGAATAAATCAACTACTAAGTTATGGAACTTCTTACATCCTATGTATACTGTTCTAATTTAATTAATTGGTCATTACAACTCGCTAGTTAGAGTTATGACCTAGCTCCTCACACCACCCATGTGCGAGTTAATTTTATCCATGAGTGGAGAGGCCTAGAGTTTAAAAGTCGATTCAAAATAACAGACTTTTCTGAGAAACTTCTTTTTCCGAAGAGAGAGGAAATTGCCAATGAAATATTTTTTCATACTTCGTTTTGTTTCAGATATCTGGGCTTTGAACCATATGATCGTCTGATAAGCCAACACACTATCTACTACCTATAACATTTCGATCGTCTATGTGGTTTTCAAAATTATTCTATAAGCACTCCTCCTTTTTTTTATAAGCTTTCCTTGAAAAAGTTCAACTAAAATTCCTTTAATCAATTTTGTTTATACTTGTTTATTTTCTCCATACTTTTAAAATATATACGATATAAAAACCTTAAAACAAAACGCTTTTACAGCAAAATCCTCCCTTTTGATTTTCTCTTCCAGAAGTCATATGTTTGGTCTTATTAATTACATTTACTTGTTATTGTTGTTGTTGTCTTGCTTGGATGGTATCGAAAAGAAATTAAACAAATAAATCTTCACACTATATATGTATAATTAAACTCTCATTTATAAAACAAAAAAGTTTATTGTTTTTCATTTTATTTAGACCATTTTGCGGAGCAATTTGTTGATCTTATCTTCACGGTTACCGAAGTCACCACCATCTACGTAATGGTTAGCCTTCTTGCGCCAGCCACCAGTAGGTGTGTTCAATTTGAAGGGCCACAAGAAGTTGGAAGCGTACTTGAAGTTGGGGCCAACGGTGAAGATTTCGTGAACTAAATCTTCAACGCATTGGATGTTGTAAGCCTTGCGCATTTTACGTTCAATAACGAAGTTGTCGGTGATGGGCACACGTTGACGGTTGTGCTTGACGAAACCGCGTTTGTAGATCAATTCGCGGACCGATTTCAAGTTAGGGTAACCCCAGGTAATGTAGGGTTCGGCAATACGCAACATGTTGATGGTAGCCTTGTTCAATTTGATGAAGACACCATTGTTGATTTGACGCAAGCGGAACAATTGCAAAACCTTGCGTACTTTAGGGGCAACCTTGTTAATACTAGAGAACAATTGAAAAAAGAAAACAAACATTAATTAAAAAGCCAATAAATTATAAACAAAAAATATTAACACTAAGAAGAGAGAGAGTGCATCGGTTGTTTGTAAACAAATATTAAAAGTCCTTTGCATTAAATAAATTCCGTTTCGTCTCCCTCTTCTTGAGTGGAAAACCTACCCACGGATACGGACGACGAAAGCTAATCTAGCTTCACCGGGTACGTAGTATTGTCCACGTTGTTTAGCCAAACGGCGCAACTTAATTTCACGTCTATCAGCCTTAATGTATTCATTTTGGTATTTTTCGGCACGTACCAAATTTTCACGTTTGCGTTGAGCAATGACGGCAGCGCGTTTCAATTTTCTTTTGGTTTCTTGGGCACGCTTGCTGATCACCTTCTTGCTGAACTTCAATTTTGATTCAGGCACAACGGGAAGCTTTTTAGCTTCAGTTTTTTTGGCGGCCGTGGCAGGCATCTATTTAAAAAACACATGTTAACTGATTATTAAAGAATTCACACAATTATTTCATGTTTTTTCACAAAAAATCACTAAAATTCTCACTAACCTTTACTTGTCACAGTGCACGTTGAAAGAGAAAAGGAAAAGGCAAAAGGAAGTTAATTTCTATGTTGTCAGCACTGTGAAGATGGCGAATTTTTAGAACAAATTTGACATTTCGGAAGTGTACTGAAGAAATATTAATTGTTTACTTTGTTGAAAAGGTGAAGAAATTCGATAAGGTACCAAAAACAAGTGATGTCAATAAGAAGTTAGGAAGTAAAAGGCGAAATTTGCGAAAGATTTTATTGGATATTTTGTTGAATTTACATTTAAGTAATTAAAATATTTTTCTTTACAGCGGTTGATTTTTACTGTTTTAATAAATTAGTCTGTGAATTAAATCTATTTTAATTCTGATAAGCTGTTTTTCAAACCATTTGAACTAAAATCTATAGTTTGTTTGCTCTTTCCAATTATAATTTAAGGTAAACTCTTGTTTATCCCAAACCTCCTACTTATTTTATTAACGTTTTAAATGAAATTGCGTTTTTCTCTAAATACGCTGTATTTACTTTTCTTTTGTACTAAAATAAGGAAAAATAGTTTCCAATCAATAGACACTTTAAACACAGCACTGCCGGTTGTTGTCTACGCTATAAGAGAGTGTCAGCAAAGGAAAAAAAAACAACAACAGCTGGTTATCACAAAACAAAAGTAGACCGCCGCTATTTTTACTATTGGAAGGAATATATTTCGTATATAAAATATAAAATTCTTATTTTATTTTGTTTAATAATAATTTTGTTAAATAATATCGATGGAGAATCTCGATAATACAGTGTATCACACAAGTGCTGAGCAAAAGCTAAAATCTAAAAATTTTGCCAAATTATATCGTTCTGGTACGCCAAAAATAAGGGATCTACTAAGAGAGGTTAGTCTTCGCTGGAAAATATAATTTAAACAACAAAACTTAATAAAATTTTTCTAATAAAATTTTTAAAGAAATGTCGCATACGTATGAAACATGCACGCCAGCAAGGCTTTGCCCATAATCGGCCAGATAGTGTGGAACCTCGAAAGGTACGTCGCAAAAGTAGTAGATTAGCGTTTATTAAATGTCTTTGTTTCAGTTTGACCTCAAGGAACTTTTTCGTCGAGAATTGACAGATATTTCAGAATTAGACTGTGATATTAAATTGCAAGAGGAAATGTGTGAGGAGCTGGAAACCGAACTCAATTGGTGGTTCATTGATCAATTGGTAGGTGAAGAAAGTTATTTATTTGATTCGGCCGACTCACAAGACTTGGTGTGTCCTATTTGCCAACTCTCAAACTTAGTAATTTACCCAACTAATGAAGATTACATTAATTGCCGATGTAAATGTAATGCCAAGTAAGTTTATCCAAAGTTGATGATTGTAATGTTTAAAATAAATCTTCCTTTTTTTTTTTGTAAATTTAAATTCAATTTTCACTTCACTTACCAGCTTCAATTACACCGCCGATTTGGATTTTTTACGACGCGAACTTCACTATCATTTTGGGGAACACGAGCTGGGATGTGTAAATAAAATGACCTTTTTCGTTAATCCTTTGACTAAACAATTGGAGGGCATGTGTGAATATTGTGATTACTTTTGTAGCTTGTAAGAAATACTTCTCTCATAATATATTTTAGCAATAGTTTACATATATTTTTTAATTGCCTTAAACAAATAACTGGAAATTACTAAGGAATATATATCCAGTTATGTATATATTTTATAAAAAATAATTTTTTTTTGTATTATGCTACTTTAATATAGAATAGGCAGAAAAGGCTTTCACTTTAAGTTTCATTGTTTTAAGCTTGAGTTCAGTTGGTATTCAAAAAAAATCATTTCCAGTATTAAACATTTTTTTAAGTGAATTGAAATTAGTTTTTAAAGAAAATTCTTTTTTTTTATTGAATAATTTTAATGAAATAATATTTGAATATAATATTTGAATTTTATTCAAATACCATTCATGTTATCCATTAAAACGTAAGAAATTGAAAACATATTTCTTTAAACTTTTTATAAATTGAATTTGAATGAGAAAATTTGTTTCTAATTTGTTTATTGAACTTCAGGAGACCCTATGAATTTGAATTTTTTTAATTTTTAATTTTTTTTTAAGTTTTATTTAATAATTAACAATTTAATTCATGATTAAGATTAGTAATGAAATATTTGAAACTTGTTTAGAAATAAAATGAAATAAACTCATAGTGTTTAATAATAAAAAACCTTATTTTGTTATTTTATACGATAAGAAATATAAGAAATTATGGTAAATAGAAATTTTAATTGAAACACCTCTTGGAGATCAGAAACAGTCTATTTGTGATTACTTTAGCTTCCAGTGTCTTTTTCCTGTACCCAATAATCAAAAGATGCCTGAAATGTTTGATTATGATTTCTTTATTAATTTTTTGTTGTAAAAATATCTGCATGGAGAATATTCTCTTCTTCATTTATCAAAAATGTTTTTCTATTCATTAATTGCCAACAACGTACATATCTTTTTAAAATATTGTCATGCACAAATTTATAGCCATTCATGCTGGAGAAACTAAAAACTGTTTTCAAAGTTTTTAACATTCTAACCACATGGTTAAGTAAATCGAAATGTCGTTTGGGTTTACACACACACACCTATATATATATATATAAACATGCATACATAGATTATACTGTAATGTAAATTCCAAAAACATATTTAATGTTGAGAAATGTCATCAAACATATAACGTTGCAAGCAATATATTGCCAGTATTGAAGCAGGTAAGTCCGACAGACATAAGACATGTGAAGACTATTTTGTTAATGCAACACATATCCCTGTTACTGGCTCCTACTAATACGTACTCTATTTGGGGTATGAATTAATGCATGCAAAACAAATACGTATGTATGCTTGGCATACATTCATTCATTATACATATTAAATTGGCTTTAAGTTTATAATTCTAATCACTAACGATATGGATAACTACAGTGTCTGATAAAATTAAAATTTGAAGTGAAAATGAAGGTAATACAACCTACTGGAGTGGATAGCTTGCTAAGTTGTCAGTAGATAGTCTCGAAAAAATATTTTTTTGCCATAAAATCTGTGAGTAAATAAATTTGCAATGAAAAGTTCCACAAAAATCTGTCGTTCAGAGTCGACTTTGACCTATAGGTTCCGTCAGGTATGGATAAAATTAATGCAAAAAACATGAGTGGTGAGAGAAGCGAGGTTGTAGCCCTGACTAAAGGCGTGTAAGAGTTATTATGGGGACTTTGGACAGAGGGTTTTGATAAACTTCCGAAAGCTAGGATGCCTGGGTTTGAAGTTACTCAACACTTCCTTTTATGAAGGAAATTGCTCTAGAAAATACTTTTTGTTTAATTTTTTTTCAGAGTTTATTTACTTTTTTACGTAAGTGTACTTGTGAAATGTATAAGATTGCTTGTAGATTGCAGTAGTAGCTCAATTTCAGCTTCTCTATTTGTTAACAAATCATAGAATATGGTCAATCAAATATGTTTACAACAATGTTAACAATACTAAATAACAAATAATTAAAACATACACATACACACACTCGCACATACATACAATATCATATACATTACACATATGCATACAACGATATTCACTCTTCAGTCATTCGTAGGAGATAAAGATGTGCAGTACGATATAGTCAACATGCCCAGAAATGTGTGTATGTGTATGTGGTGTGTGCATGTAAACAATTTTAGTACAATACTTTACTAAAAAAAAAACAGGGTAACCATTAAAGTGTTGTCATTTGAATTAGATTTTTTGTTGAGAAGCCATTACGTATACGAAATAACTGTTTTATTTAAATACCATTTGATTGCCTGCCATCTCTCTCTTTCTCTCTCTTCGTCATTTAATTTGTTACTCCTCCGTACAATCGAAATAACGTTATTATTCATACGTACTACATACATACTACATACGTTCATATATTGATTTGATAACCCATTCGCATATTGATTTTAGACGATAAACAATTTTTGTGGTTTTCAAATAAGATTTTAAAGTGGAATTAATGTTTTATTTCGGTATTTCAATGAGAGAGCGAGAGAGTGAGAGAGAACGATAGAAAATGTGATACAACAAATGTATACACAAAAAAAGAACTGTAAAATAACTAAATAATGTAAAATGAATACCATTTTGCAAAGGAAGAAACTATTTTGTACACTAGGCAACAGAGAATTTTGTTTTTAATTTTATTTTTTTTAAATTTTAAATTACTTATGTGCTCTCATCGAAACATTCCCTAACAAATTCTCAGCAAAATACATTTGAGATCCCTTAAATAAATGAGATCCGAAGATTGCACAGCACACTACCTCTTCGAAGGTCCTCTTTGTTAAGTGTAATTGGCACTCGTCGCAATACGACTTAATGCCTTGTCATGTTTGCAGATTATTTGCTCGGGGCACTCCACACTATCCTGCTTGTGGATTCCTACACTTTGAATGGAGTTGTTTGTATCACGCCTGCATCTAGTCTTGATAAGATATCTCACACTGGAATTCCAATTAAGGACGGACTGGTTCTGTTGATAGATTGAATGGCGGTAGGAAAGATGGAACTCAAATAGGTTAGTATTGCCATGTAAAGAAAATTTCGAATCTCTTGTCTTTTCTGTTAATGGAAATAATAGAACATCCCTTAGCCTTTGAGAGAGAGGTGAATAGGCTTCTATTGGACACTGTATAGTACGGCTATTGCAGGAGTTGAAAGGATAAGAATAGGACTGTCAAAGCGATACGATATTTCTTTTTGACTGTTCTCGTGAAGAGAAAAGATAAGATATGTGCTCTGATGTCACTGCTTGTAGAACATCCAGGTTGGTCTGGCTAGAGCTGTGGCGACAGCCCTCTGCTGACAGTAATCTTGCGCCTAATAAACCAATTCGCTAACAAATCGATAAAGGCGACATGAAAGATACTAACATTGTAGGACATTTGTAATCTGTTCTGAACAATTTTCAAATTGTACGTTCAATAACAAATAAATTTTTCATTGTTTCCTAGTGTAATGCAACATCATTATTTTTTTATTTGTTTAAAGTACCATTTACAGGAAGCGGAAATTAAGAAACTATTACAAATAAAAACTAAAAACTAAACATTTTTTGCTTTTAATATGGTTTCCTCTTTTTGGCTTTATACTCGTATTTACATGTTCATGTTGGTATGAGAGTATAAAAGAAAAAAAAAAAACGAAAATCATTTTTAGTAACTATTTTGCAAGCATTTCATTTAAATTTTAACTTTATTTGTATTTTAAATTAGAAAATGAGTAGAAAAAGTAATAGAAATGGTAAAACGTACGAACGAACGAACGAACTTTCAATTTTGCCAAGTTAATCGAATTGCAAAAACAAAAATTCTCTTTCTCTTTCTCTCTCTCTCTCACTCTCTCTCTCTTTGTATTTTCCTTAGGAAACCACAATCCTCTTTTTGTGTATTTTTTGTTTTTTTTTTTTTTTTTTTTTTTTGATTCCGGATTAACAACTAAATTTGATCTTGTGTTCCAAGTAAATGCACAGAATTTCTTCTACTTTTTATTGTTTTACTTCTTCTTTGTTTTTGTTCTATGTATGCTACCCAAAATTTGTTCATGAATGTTGAAAGGAAGTAAATGCATGCCCTTGCCCTGTGCTACAGCTGCCTGTAACCTCCAGTAACAACTGGCAGTAACCAGTTGCAATATTTATTATGTATGTCACGGCGATACAATGGCATAAGGCTGGTATATTTGGTTTCCAACAAGGAAATGTAACACATTCCTGTTAACGGAGTCTTGTTAGTATACTAGCAAATGGCCGTTAAGGGGTAACCCCATAAACTTATGTTCGAATAATTGCCGGCCTGTGTTACGGCATTGAAAACTTTCATTTACAAGTCGAACTAGATCCTGCTCGGAGAAAGTCTGTGCTTTACTTTGCAACTAGAAACTATTGTGCTGCGCTGTGTCTATGAACTTTCAAGGCGAATAGAAAAAGATGCCAGAAAAAACTAGGACATGGATCTAGTATATCACCCCCGTAACAAAGAAATAGTCATCGCTTCTCTGGATCAATGCAAGATATTCCGCAGATGTACTAACTATTTGGGAAAGGTTTTGCGGTGGTGATTTTTAAGACTGGACATCCGACAGGATTTAAAACTCGGAGTCCTGTTACCCTTTGCTGAAATTAACAAACAGAGAATGGGTGATGTGAGAAGATAGATTGTAATCCTGACTAAAGGGTTGTAATGACTAATTCAGTTAGTAAGTTAATCTTATCTGTAAATGAGGTATGTAGACGAAATTAATTATATTACGTAGCATCGTTTTAAAAGTCACAGAGCCTCGCGTTTTGTTCCACTTTAAAATGGCTTGAAAGTATGTCTTTGAGGTAAAAGATTTCTAATAATAAAGTAGTAGAGTTCGAGATTAATGGCTACTGTAAGAAGCTTCACTGGCAGCTATAAATTAACGCTAGGAAAAGTGAATCCTGCTTAATGAAGACAACATATGTTGACAATAAAGAAAATCTCTACCAAATATTTTATTTTTTTGCTATTTGTTAGATTGACTAGCTTACAAGCTAAGCTACAGTTTAGACATAAACCTTCCATAAGCTTATGCCTATTGCGATACAGCCTAGTTATTTACCTTAAGAGTAACATTTTTTCTTGGCCGCTGTACAGCTTCTTAGAATCACATTGCTTGTCAATTGCACTTCTAATGTCACCCCATTTTACATTGTAGTTGTTTTTATAACATTTAAAATAATTTTGTTTTCAATTTGTCAAATAATAAATAAGAACTCTCTTCATCCGTATGTATGCTCAGCTTACTTGCAGTGTTGAGTAGAGAGCTTTACATTTGTCTTTACATAGTGCAAGAGGAGTTGGTTGGTTTTAGTGTCCTTCTCCTAATTCATAGGATAATGAAGATGATGACGATGATGCATTTGAACATTTAAAATGCAAGAATTTAAGGATTTCGTGGTAAAATGCTTTCAACTTCAACTCTTTTTTTACTTTTTTTTTTTATTTTGACCAATGGAGATAGTATGAGTAGTTGTAATGCCCTTAAAAAATTCACAGCATTTATGCAAGGCAAACCAATTTTTTTTTTGTTGGAAAAAAAAGTGAAAATGGGCTGGTGGTTAAAGGTTTTTAAAAATGAAATTGACAAAACGCTTAAGCCTACGGTTTTGGTACGGAAAGGCTTTTTTATTTTGTGGTAAATTTTCAATGAAGGTAAGGAAGTATGTTTGTAATTTGGAGATAAGATTTCTTTTTGCTTTAGGAACCTCAAGGACTCGGCAAATTCCTTAACTCGTTAAGTCAGGGAGGTTTTGACAGATTTGTTCCCATTAATCTCTCAAACTAACTACAACTTGTCAGAAAGCACGACAATATCGCATGGTCAACAGAGTAAAGATCAAACACAGAGTGTTTCATAGAGAACCTAGGTAGCAGGCTTTGCTTAAGCTGCTTATGCTAGACTCCTCTCAGAGGGATTAGGAACACAATTATGCCACAAAGCAACATATTTTTTTATCCTTCTAGTTCCCAAGTATTTCATTCCTGTTCAAATAGTGACAAATTTGCTACTCGTACACTCACATACCACTTTGCGTTGTCCTCACAGAGATTTTAGACTACCGAATTAAGTTTCTGTAGTTACTATAAGCGGCTTATCCAAGATTTGCCTGCTAGGAATTAAGAACCATTCCATTAGAGACACCTGTTTACGAGGACGTGCATGGTATTATATTCCAAGTCTCATAGCCAGAGAAAGATGATGTTCGAATTAAATGCCCACAGTTTAGTCTGGGTTCAGATGACATTAGGAGCTCTACACATTTTGAAATACTTAAAAATTTCAATATCCATTTGCGATACAGCGTAGAACCTCCTTCGATTACATTTTCAACTACTTTTTAATCGATAGCGATGTTTGTGACTGATATAGCATAGAACAGCCAATACTCCCCTTGCGGGAGAATACATTTTTTCCTTTGAAAAAACATTGCCATTGTAGGTGAATCTTTAGTTTCAAAAAAGATTCTAATCCACTAACTTCCTCTGGTAAATAGAAATTCAAATGGTGTTTCTTTGTTTAGCATTCTTTCCCATTTCACCCATTTCTTAAAAGATCATTTCGTGTTTGTTTTTGTTTCTTCTCTCTCTGTAGTGATCTGGTTGTGCAATTTTGTCCGTTTGTTTATATTCTATTGTTGTTGTTGTTGTTTTTGTTTTTGTTTTTGTTTTTGTTTATATTCTCTTGAGCTGACTGACTGAGTAGTTGTTATTTTATTTACTAATTAGACCGACCATTAATACAATAATTGTTGTACGACTCTAGTACACATTCTATCTTTCATATAGTGGAAGTGGTTGTTGTAAATTTTAAAGAAAGAAAGAAAGAAAAAAAGAAAATTCATACATACACTCATACTACTTGTGAGTATGCATGCATAAGCGTATGTATGCATGTCAGTGCATAAGTAAGTGATATTTCTTATGTTTTATTTAACAATTCTTATGGGAACTTTGCTTGTGTGCATGTATGTATGAATGTATTGTAGAAAGAAGAGAAGATTTTGTTTTGTAATTCTCTTGTCTTGCCTGCTCTTGTTTTGTTTTGTTTTGTTTTTAATTTTTTGTTTTTGTATTTGTATTCGTTTTTATATTAATTGACCCTTAACTTGAATACAACTATGAATCAGTTATTCTACGGTTTTCTTATTGCAGTTTTGTTTTTGTTATTATTTGTTGCCATTGCGGCTGTTGTTGTTGTTGTGTGTTGTTATTGTAACAATTAATGGAATTTCCTTAATTCGTTGTTGAGCACAAATATTGATAAACAAAGAAATGAAAATGTTTATTTAGAAGGCAATACAATTAAAAAACAATTGCGACATGTGAGCCACCCTCGTAGAAAATTGATTGTTACGAAGAGACAGAAGTTAATTGAGTACGTATTATTCATTTTTAATTTGCCATACATTTATGCACAGAAACAATAAGAACATGTCCACTGATGTGAGTATTTAAAACGATTGTTTAATAAAAAAAAGGGGTGTGGCAGATGGTCAAGTAATGGTTTTCAGTAATATAAAGTACTTTGACGGCATATTCTCTCACAGATTATGAAGTTAATTGGAGGATTCAATGAAAAATATTGAAGGAAATTCTCAAGAAATTGTTGCTCTGTTAGCTTAGCGTTTGAGGTCGTTTATGTGTACGTGATGGTATGTAAGCACAATTTACTGGAGAACAAAAAAGGAATGGAAAAACCGATAGAGATGTAGAGAATAAGAAGAACAAAACTGAGAACTTTCTGAATATTGACTTTCTTTTCATTTCCACAAACCCTGAAATAGTCCAATGGTAGCTTAGTCCAGATTTTCTGTTAGCGATCTAAGATCACAATGATCTGTAATCCAGAGTTATCGATTAGTCAAGAGGTAATTCTCTCAAAAATGAAAAACAAATTTTCCTATTGGTTCGTAATTTCTGTAACCATCCTCGTACAATATTTACCTAATAAAAAACGCACAAAAAAAAAAGAAGAAAAAGAAGAAAACCATTAAGGACATTAAAAATTCGCATAATAAACATCAAAATAAACATTTTCAATTAAAGACACGAAATAAAACTGAAATGAAACAAGAAAATTTAAGTGCATTTCAACTATCTAGCTATACATACATACGTCCATATGTCCATCCATCCAACCGTTCATCCATACGCTGTTGCAATTTGTTTTGTAAACAAATACAACGAGAAAAATGGCAAAAAAAAAATTTTTTTTTAACGATTTTTACAATTGGACTACACGATCACATCGTTTGTTTATACGATAAATTTTTTTTTCTTTTTTAAGAACAAAAACAAAAACAGCAAGAAAAAAAATGCAGACACTTTTCCAGAAAAAGAAAACAAAACAGAAAATCCGAATAAAAAATCAGAGAAGCATGTAAACATTGTGTTTCGAAATTTCAGACACAAAAAGAGATCAAAAGAATTTTGAAAGAAAAATGCAAAAAAATAATGTCGAGATAATCTTTTTGGTTCTCCAGAAACGAAACCTGTACGTAGTACATACACCTTAAATATTCTAAATTAAAAGCTTTTTAACAAATTTAGTTCAACTCCCAATAGTCTGGCGCTTTATTATTAGTATTTTGGAACGATTTCAGAAGAAAATGAAAGATCAAAATGCTCCAGAGAACAAGCAAAAATTGTTTACAGTATGCTCTCCTATGATAGAGAGTAATTTCTTATGGATATGAGAGCTTATTAGGGCGGTACAACATTACTAGGGAGTATTTTGGAACGATTTCAGAAGAAAATGAAAATTTAAAATGCTCCAGAGAACACGCAAAAATTGTTTACAGTATGCTCTCCTATGATAGAGAGTAATTTCTGATGGATATGAGAGTTTATTAGGGTGGTACAACATTACTAGGGAGGATATCTGTATAGAAAATTTTAAATATTTTGTATTCCTAAAGCCGTTACCTTAAATTATTGTTTCCACATATTTTTTTAATTTCAAACAAAAGGTTGGCAACAATCTGTATGAGTAAGTGGAAGGGATCCTTGAACCGAATCGAGTCAGTCTTTGTTGGATTCTGGGGTATTATTGGTAATTATTATCCTTGTGTAAAGGTGCCATAGTAATGCGATCCCTTCCAACTTCAAACCTCTTATTTAGACAAATTTCAATATGTTACTCGGTGTGACGGATGACATTTTCCTGCCGGGCACTTGATATATACCCAGATGTTTCGTCTTCGGATGCTTTTAATATTCCACAGATTCCTAGAATGTGTTTCGAAGATTCATTCTCATTCTCATAAAATCTTCATGTTGGGCTCGAGACAACTCATATTCGGAGTAAGGTATAAAATATAAGTGATGTGAGATGCTGATAGGTTAGGTTGCAATCCTGAGTAAATGGTTATAGTGACCATTTGTGTAAATAAACAATGATGCTGGTATTACTTAGTAGGGATGGCTTGTTGATTGATTTCTGTACTGCCTTAATAATCAATTCATTTAATTTTCAAACACAAATATTGAGCATATCCCGATGCATAGCATAACGTTATTGAGCGTAATAAGTTTTGAAATGCCAGCAGAATTTCGAATCAGAATTTTTTTTCAGAATATTTTTCAATATTTTTCAGATGGATTTCAGTGGTCGTTGGAAACGCATGTTCGAAATAAAATTAAAAAAAAAAAATAATTCACGCACTAAATCCAAACGCGTGAGTAAAATATTTAAAAAAAAATATTGAAAACATATTGAAATTAAAAAAAAAAAACATGAAAAAAAGATGAAATAAAGAAAATTAAAATTAAAATTGAAATTGAATTAAAAATGTGTTCAACAAAATTGTTTTGAGATAATGAATTGAATTTTATTTTGTTTTTTTTTTGGATATGCAAGTGAAAAGAATTTTGAAAAATAATTGCTTATGATGATAATTGAAAATGTTATTGAAAAAAGTGTTAAAATAATAATTTTTATTTTAATTTCTGTGTGTTTTCTTTTCTTCATCATCATTTGTAAAGTGTATATGGAAAGTTTTATTTTAGAATTTTTGGAATATTTATTTGAAAGATCATTTATAAAAAAAATTTTATAAATTGCCAATGGTGTTGAAAAATTATTGATTTTGCTTATGTTCTCATGTTCTTGAAATATTAAAAAAAGTAAAAAAAAAGAAAAAATTTAAAAGAAATTTTCAAAAATGAATACTTAAACCAAAGAAAGAAAGAAAAGAAAGAAAAAAAATTGAATTATTAAACAAAAATTGTAGTTAACTGTAGTTGAACAAAGTTTTAATCATGGGTGTAACAATATACTGTGAGCATAGTAAAGAGGAAACGGTTTACGAGCAGCTGGGCACGGATATTTGTAGCATAATCAATGTCAAATGGAAAGCTACTGTAATGGCAGTCATGCTGTTATTTTTCATTATCATCTATATGCTGGTGAAATTTCGATTAAAGTAAGTAAACGATTGTGATTTTCAAACCTATTAAAGAGGAGGCTCTCTCAGCTGGTTAAATAAATCAAAATAAAGTTTACCAATGTTCCAGTGAACAAACACGTTAACTGACAAGTTGTGCCATAATCTAAGTTAGGTTAGGTTAAGAAGAATAACGTACTATTGTTGTATTAGCATTGGCATGAATTAACTCGGTCCGTTGTAAGAAAACTCTTTAGAAAAGAAAAACACGAGGGAATAAAATAGAACAGGAAACAGAATTAGATATTGAGAGTAGAAGAAAAAAAATAATTAAAAGAAGATAGTGATGAAGGAAAAGAAATAATAAGAAATGAAAAGCCAGTCAATCCCGTTCCAAAACGGTATTAGATCACAACGAATAAGGTCCTTCAGCTCTACCAGTTTCTAACTGAATTGACGTACTTGCAGACACGAATACAAAAATCAGATATAACGTCCTGCCGTTGAGACTTTTAACTCTCTCTTATTCATGCTTCAGATTAGTTTTGTACCTACAAAGTTGAGTATTAGCCACAAGGTTTTAGCTTCTCTACATTCGAATCAACACCGCCAAGAGAAACCAACCTTTCCACAATATCTCTAAAGACGGAGCCCTTTTTAACGAAATGTAAAACAGTTGAAAGCCTTAGTAGGCTGCCATCAACTGAAATCACTGTGGTGTAATGCTCCCAGAACAGACGATTCAGAACTACGTCGAAATGCCTTCTAGAACACTATACTCATAACGTTATGTTCGCTGTGTTGTCACTGTACATGTATCGCGTTCTCTTTAAAGATCTAGTCAACGTTGTAGATCCGGTTGTTACAGTGCTTGATAACCCCATTCGAATTTGCTCGTGAAGCAATCAATTCGTTCCCATCCCCTGATCACAAAATTTCCACGCTTAATTTGTCTTAATCGGTTGAGGTCGGTGTTGGTGGGGTGTTGGTGTAAAGTACTCTGCTTATGATATTGAGCCACTTACTGGTGACTACCTACAGTTTGACGTGAGTATGTTCGATACGAGCCTGACATCTCCTCCACATGTTGGGCGATGAACACTAGATGCTGAACAGTATGTCATTCTACCGATTACTTTGTAACAATGCACGGGTAATTGCTCCTATTTGAGGAGAAAATTTCCTATTCTTCTTTCAGCTTGTAAAGCTTGTTCTTTTCAATTATTTTGACTTATTAGCGCAGTTTAAAGGACTATGAAGTCGCCGTAGTCTAGTAGGAAGTGTGTTGGCTTATTAGGCGAAAGGCCAGGGTTCGTATCCCCGGTCAGACATCAAAAACGAAATATGAAAAATATTTCTTAGGCGACTTCCTCTCTCAGTAGATTTCTGGCAAAAACTCTGAGAGTAAATAAAATTGCCATGAAAAGTTTCTCAAAAAAATCTGTCGTTCGGAGTCGACTTTAAACTGTAGGTCCCGCCACTCATGTATTAAAATTAACATACACAACATAAGTGGTGTGAGAAGCTAGGCCGTAATCCTGACTGAAGGGTTGTAATGGCCAATAATGTATGTAAAGGGCTAATTATGCAAACAGAGTGCTTCCAAAAGTGCGTTTCCTATTCCTGGAGCAGATGATTGAGTTGTTGACAGCAGTTAGTCTTGTGTTTAGATTTCTCTTTACTACACCTTACATTTCAGTTTTCCAGAAGACAAAACTCTAACAACTGTAGTGAGTGAATTTTATTGGATTCACAAAAATCCCCATGAAATTAAACAAATTTTTACTGAAAATCCAAAACAAAAAAAATTTTTCAAATTTTTATTAAATAAACAAAGATTTTGGAAATGAAATGAATTGAAATGAAGAAATAATTTAAATTTAGCAACACATTTAATAACAACAATCGACAATCGACAAATACAATAAAAATTAAAATAAAATTTTATAAACAAAAGCAGGGGCAACTGAGAACAAACGAAACAGAATTTTTAAAGGAAAATATTTAAACAATGAACAAAAAAAAATAATAATTTTCACAAAAACAAAAATGAAAATGAATTCTATGGAAACAAGTGAAAAAAACTCATTTAAAATTAAATTAAAAAAAAAAGTAAAAAATAAAATTCTATGATCACATGTGATGCTTTTAAGTGTCTCGTAAAAGGAATTCCCCCAAAATGCCATATGAATGCCATCGATTATTAAGAAGAAAAAAAAAAAAAAACAAAAGAAAAGAAAAACGAACTCTGGTCATAAATAAAATTTAATTTATTTTTTGTTTTTATAAAAAAGACAAGAATAAACTAAAATAAACAAACAAACAAACATGCAAACAAGAATTTTATTTTTATTTATATGCCTCATCAAGATGCTGCTGCTGCCATCATTTAAATTTATTTGATAATGTGTCCAGTTAATGATGTGAAATAAAACACAATGAAAGCGTGAAACTGCAAGTGATGAAAAATATTGTATTCTACTTAAAAAATATTTTATTGTTCCTACTTAAAATTTTTGTGTTGGAACTAAAAAAAACTTGTGCGAAAAAGAAACGAGGAAGTAGTGTCTATGGACAGAAAAGTGCCGTAGTTACGTAATGAGTATGGGGGTTTTGCAACGACTGTCAATATCTTGCCATACAATTGTAAGGTAGCCGAGCTAGGCCGAATTAGGAAGCTGCCTCTAAAACTTACTAGTGTAATCCAGGGTATTTAGGCTACCTTGTGTCTCCATGTTAGTCCTTTGCTGTTAGGAGCGTTTACCTTTTCAAAAGTTGTTCAACACAATCTTATACAGAATAGGCGATGTGATACAGATTTAGCACATGCCAGTATCGTTCAGTATATCATCATTCACCAAGAAATCACGACTCAAAATGTCAGAGGTAAACATATTTCTTTGCCTTGGGCAGATTATTAAGTTGCAATTTTTATTATCCATACTTTCCATTTCTTCTTTTTGAATTGCTGCACATATTGCTATTGGGGTCCAGTTTTCATTCTAATTAGCCTCTCTTTCATCGGTAGCGCTATCGCTGTTATTCTGTTTTCCTTACTTGAGTCACAAATATAGGGTGCTTTGGAAAATTAATGACAATTAACTTGATGACGTTTTATTATGCTTAAATATATGCATGTATACACCATGAAATGTTTGCTTGCCAATAAACATTATTATTGTCATCATAATTATTATGATTCATTATGATTATTATCATGTTTTTGATTGATAAACTTTAAATGAAATCTTAAAGATGTGTTGTGGTATACGGTGGTGGTGGTGGTGGTGGTAGTGGTTATGTTTGTGGTAACGATAAACTTCATGATCATTATTTATGAATTTCTATTAATTAATCTTTATTTCTCTCTACTTCTCCTTCTCTACTCCTACTGTCTATTATTTTTTTGTTTTATGGTGACGGTGTCTCGTTATGAAGAGGGTTTAATGAATGTCAGTCCATTATTGATGACAGTTTTCGGAAGTGTTTAGAGTAAATAAATTATTTATTCGCCACTTAATTTAGAATTGAACTTAAATTCAGTTAATAGTGTGTAATGCAAAGCAATTAATCTTTTAAATGGAGGCCTATTCCTTAATACTTGCTATACTGCATGGCCTTTTAAAGCTTTTTAAATGCTGTGGGCTGTGATGCCCAATTTAATTTATTTTTTATTTTCATTTTATTTAAAATTTTCCAAATATTTACAAATCTCTTTAGTTTTTAAAATAAATATTTTTGAAAACTGTTTAGTTTCGCTTTCAAAATTTTCTAGTTTTTCTTTTTCTTGACGTTTTATTTGTATTTTTTTTTCTGCTTCTTGACGGTATAATTATTATGAGAAGACCTGCTGTGCTGCTTTCTCATTTAATTAATTTAAAAGGCTCAACAAATTGTGCAACTTTGTATGGAGTTTTCCGGGAAATTTTCTATTTACAAGCTAAACAAAAAAAAAAAAAAAAAGAAAAGAAGAAAAATAATTTCGAAAAGCAACAAGTGACAAGAAATGATTTGAAATAAATAATATGGAAATAATGCACTATGGGTCATATATGGCCTATAATGCAATAAGAACTTTATGGCGGTAAAAAAATATATCTCGCTGTAAAGCATTTGTAGGGAAAGAAGACTACTGGGAGGAAGTTGTAGTTGAATTGGACTCTTGTCTAACAAGCCAAATAAAAAATTTTAATTAATACTGTATAATGTACTACAAACCTCTGCATATATTTCCTTAAAAATAACTTTAAAAGAATAGCCCTAGTATTCTGGTATCAATAAAAAGAATCACTTTGGAAAAGGAAATGCAATCGATATTGCTGTAACGATTTTCAATAAATATTATTGTGAAGAATTTTTAAAGCTCTAAGAAAATAAATTATCATTTTCCTATAAACTTTTCATTACAATTTATTTATTTGTTGTTTCTTTTATTTATTTTTTTTTGTTCTGAGTTTTACAACATTTCTTACACTTTATTAATGAGTTTAAGAAATCCACGCACAAACATTTTATTGCCAACAAACAACAACACTTTAAGGCATCATATTCTTCACACTAAAAACCAATATGCAGCCACCAGTTGCGCCCGGCTATAAAATAGTCCCGCATTAAGAAAAATGCCATAAAAATGCAGAAGCTTTAATAAAAACGAACAAAAAAAAAAAAAAACAAAATGCCATAAAAAATGAAACGAAATGAAATCCAATAAAAAGTGTTAAAGTTTACATGATTTCAGCAGACCTATCAAAATTCTAATTGGCCTTTAAATTTTTCAAATGAAAGCGATATTTTTCGTTTTGTTTTTCTTTCATAAAAATGAAATTTATGTTAAAGAAAAACGTATACATAATCAGTTGTTTTAAATTAATTTTTGGCGCTGAAAACAAATGTTCAAAAGAAGTTTTCTTTTCTAAACTTTTTGAAATTAAATAGGTATTCTAAAACTAAGGGGGGAGTAAAGATATCCATAAAGGAGCGTAAATATCTTTTCTTCTGTGATGTAAACAGATACTTAAGGGTATGAATTCATTGGATCTCTAAGACATATCATAACACGATCTTCAGTAAATAAGCTGTTTATGCCATTAATTTCTTTTTCCTCTGAATATTAACTTAGTTTTAAAATTTTTTTTCGAAATTAATTTTTAACATTTCATACCTTTACACCGCTGCCGTTATATATACTTTACGTTAACAAATGTGTCTCAATTGCATACGTTAACATGTGTAATAATTATTTTTATATGAACACTTTCGATATCATCCAACCTATTCATTCATTCATTCATTCATTATTCATTAGTTTTCAGCCAAAGAACAATTTTACACACCAACGAATATAGTGTATAAGTGTATAAAATGTAGTATAAAAGTACAGTATTTACGTTTGTGTGAGTTATTAGTGTTGGTTAGAGGTGGTTTAGGTGTTGTATGGCATATTACAGAGAGCAATGCTATTATCATTATCATCATCATCTGGTTCATTATTATTATTTTTATTACCAGACGTGTAATAACAATTAAAAAAAAACAGAAAGTACTGCGTATTTGTTTTTATTTATTACTACAAAATGTTGCATTAATGCAACATTAATAAAATAGGAAACAACAACAATACATAACAGTAAATACGAATCAAAAAAAAAAATTCTACTTAAACAAGTACTTGAAAATGCACGTGTAACTCTGGTAGACATGTTAGATTATAAATTGCACATAAATATACACATTGTTTTGGTTTTTGTTTTTGTTTTCTTTCGTTTTCCGTTATTATTTATTATTGTTGTTTGTTGCATTAATAACAGCCATAAATACATATTACGCACGACCTCATGCTCTCTCCATATACGATATACTGGTGCAGAGTATATTTTAAAACAATTTTTGTTTTTCTATCTCTCTCTATCGCTACCTCTCTGTGTGTATGTCTTTAGTGTTGGCTCTTTTGGGTTTTTAATTGCCATTGATATTGCTGTTGTATTGCTGTTGTATTGTTTTGTTTTAATTTATTTTATTTTATTATTGTTGTACTGAGTATTTAATAGTGTTTGCTCAAGTGTTTTGAGTAATTTGAGTATAATTGATCTCCTTGCTTTATTTATTGAGTTTGTTAAGGAAGTAATATTTCATAGAGTTGACTTTTATTCGAAAGTATTGTTGTTGTTGTTTTTTGAAACACACAACAAACTCATTTACCTAGAAGAGCCTTAATATATCAAAAATAATAATGTCTGGTACATTTTAATGGCTGAGTATTTCCTCTTTAAACTCTTTTAACAACAACAAAATCTATTCTACAGTGTGTAAATAAAATGGTTTCCTCTTAAATGTGGTTTTTTTTTTCTATTCAAATTCTGTGAATTAATGGCCCAGTTTTTAAAGTGGAAAATTAAAATTATTTAAGATTTGTTATATGATTCCAATAAAAGTCTAGCACTTAAAGTTATTTCTTTATAAAATGTTTAAAATTTAATAAATTTCTATACAAGAATGCCAAAATGGCTGTTTGGCATAGCTGCTAAGTATCTTCCAACTCAAGTGTCATCTATTTGGTTAATGGTTTGCCATTTAAGAATATGGATCGTTTGACTAACGAATAAGTCATAAAACTATTCCACGTGGCCACTATTCTAGACTTACAGGGTAATTATGGTCGTCATAATTGACCGTAAGGAATTGCATTATCGTCATGAACGCCCTACCAAAAATATCACTTCATTAGAGCGAGAGTGGGAGTGGGAGAGTGTTTTCAGCAATTGGGTATATTTTACAACTTATTACACCCTATGTGACAGCTGGCTTTCGCATGTCCATCCGTACAAAAATTCAATTTACGCAACAAATACAGGCGGCAACCATGTTTAGTGTGTTCCTTTTGAATTGGAGCAGACTTTCAGTGCAGCTTTCATATAGACTGCCAGATTTACTCGAAATTAACATTCTGTACTCGCAACTTAGGGAGTTGCTTTAATGAAAAACATTTTTTTTTCTAAAAAAACACAAAGAAAGAAAAATTTAAAAATTAAATATTTATGCAATTTGCCCTTAAGGTTTTTAAAATAATTAAAACAAAAAAAAACATAAGAAAGAAAACAAAAGAAAATGAACAAAACATTGAAAGAGTTTCTCTTTTTGTTAACGTATGTAAATGGCCGGCATTTAAAGGCTGTATATTGTATTCATCAGGAGAATAAATTGGAATAAAAATTCTGAAAAAAAAATTACAAAAAAAGTATCGATAAAATTTGCTGGATAGGCCCTAAAAAGACAAAAAAAAGAGAGAAAAGTAACCCATATTTGTTTAAACAATGCTGCTGCTGTTTGTTTGCTTTTTATTTATGCCAAAAGTCGAGTATATTTTTAGGAGTAATAACCGCCTGCCAAAACAAATGGAGTTCATTGTTTTCCACATCACACAAACACACACAAACACACGCTTACATGCATACGTTTACAATGCCACTAATGTGTGCGAATATATTGACGAAAATATAATGAATTATTCTCTCTCTCTCTCTCTCTCTCTCTTTGTGTTTTTTTCTCTCATGCAATTCTTTTTAGTTATGTTATCGGGGTATCGAGCATATGAAAAGTGGTTCGACAGCAAAAAAAAAAAAAACAAAAACAAAAACAATAAAGAAAACAAGGGAAAAAATCGTTACCATTTTAACTGATAATCTCCCTCTGCTCTGTATTGACCGAAAATAAAACAAAAGAACTGCTGGGCATTCGCAAATCAACACACTGTATTGTGCAAAAGGACTATGGACTACAACTGTTTGTAAAAACCATAACCCATGCGAGGGAGGAGTAAAAAATTTTAATTATTTTTAAAGCAGGGTCCATGGGTATTCTTTACTCTTTTGAGATTTTTTTGCTCTCTGTATCCCTTAAGTATGCCATGAAGTTTCAACTCATCTGATCTTTTTTTCCTTGAAAGCTAATTTCTACAATTTGAAATGACATTTTAAATATTCTCATCGTCAATGGTGATAGTACGATGGCGTATAATACGACCTACGTACTGTTGATATCCTTCTGTTCTATGTCTCCTTTAAGTATGCAGTAAAATTTCAGCTTTCCTGATAGTTCTCTGTTGATTACTACAGTTTGCCATTCTGGTATGTTAATTATCCTCAATGCATATACTGAGGACGCAATACATAAGGCTTTAAGTAAGAATTCCCTTTACTTTTGTGTTATTTCCACCCCGTGGCCCCCTTAAGTATGGAGTGAAGTTCCAAGTCATCTGACTTGCCTTAGAAATCAAATTCATTTAAAAACTATACTTTGAAACTATCTAAACCTTATCTCTCTACCTACGTATGACAAATATTTTTAATATTTTACTCTTACGCTTTATTTTTAATACCAAAAAAAAACGCTGCAGAATTTAAAATGTTTACAAAAATACAACAAAGAACCATCAAAATAAAAATGAAATGTTATAAAGAGAGAAAAGAGTAAGAGAAAGAAAAAAAAACAACAACAACAAAAACAAAGCCTTACATGTTATAACAAGAATTTTGTATGTAAATGGTGTGAAAAAAATGCTGCCGTACATTTTAGTTGCTAACAAAAAATATATTTATTACTGTTGCATACTTTCAGACGTATTTTAGTATAAAATACATTTATCTCTCTCTCTCTCTCTCTCCATCTCTCTCTCTTTCTATCTTCTAAACAAACAAACATGATGTATCGATGCAAGCAAAACGAATTTAAAAAAGAAATCAGTTTTAGACTGCGTTTGTGTTAGTAAAGGTATTAATTATGGTTTTTCTTCTTTTTCCCCCCTTCTTTTTTTGTTTAGTTTTCTTCTTTGCTTTGCTCTTATTTTTTGCTCTTCAATTTCATTTTTTCTGCTTCTCTTTGGTTTTTTATGGTTAGCAAACAAGGCATTTTAAATAATTGATATGTTTTGCATACTTTATGGCGCTCTTTTTTCGTTTTTTTTCCATGCTATTCATTGGTTTTAGAAACGATATTTTCTGAACGAATTTTTTTTTCGGTGGTGAAAGTTTAATGGTTTAGAAGAGTTAAAGATAAACCATAAAACAACAGAAAATGGTTAAAAAAAATTAAAAAGTGAAAAGTAAGAAAGCACTGGCCAACAGTTTTATGACCTTGTCATCAAAATGGAAAGGAGAAATTGTTATTTTTTTTTATAAAGTTAAACATTTATCGATGGGAAATTAAGTAGTAGTTCTTATTAAAGAGTTGTAAGGGCTTGTAAAGTAATGTATTTAGTTATCGATAAGAGAAGCTAGATCATAATCCTGACCAATTACGTGTCCTTCAGTGATTCGATTTCGTATTTAATAAACATTTTTGTCTCTGTTTTTAACCTGAAAAATTTTCTTAGCTGAAGGCGTATGATTAATATCAATACTAAGATTACTTTTGTAATTCCTTTATAACTTTTCTTCTACTTAAAATGTTTAAATTAATCTTTTTATTACTGAAAGCCAAGAGTACCACCTATTATCTGGAGTTCTACTAATTTACCTAAACACACCTGCTTAATGGGAATTTATGTGACAATGTACTGTTTAACAGCCTTTATCTCTTACCAGACATATAATCTAATTACTTATGCTGCATACTTTAAGGCTGTGATAGCTGCATTGTTTTGTGTTTATGAACAGAATAATAAATATGAAGTCATAGATGTACACTGCAAAGCACATACCAGTATCATAGCCAGAGTTTAAATGCATTGTTGTAGGAGTAGTAGGCATAATAATGCATAATTGCTAGAGAAATTATATTTTCCCAGATGGTTAGCTTAAAGATAATGCTATGGATACTGTAGATGTTATAAAACAAAAGGTGGCATTTAGTTCTAGAAGTTAATAAAAGATTTCTGGTGCATAGGTTGTGGTAAACGTTTGAACAATTAATAAATTTGAACTTGTTTTAACATTTTAACATTTTAAATGGCATTCAGAATAATTTTTATAATATTTTGTTAAAGTTTTTGTATTTTTTTGTTTTGTTTTGTTTTGTTTTATTCTTTTGCAAACAGGTGCCATAAAACTTTGTTAACATTTCATAATTTACGAGCAGCCATAGTCCTGCTGTTATTTGCCATCAACACAATAGAATTGGCCACAGCTTTACTGCCCTTACCTGGTGATATAAACGATAGAGGTGGTGGTATTGGTGGTGGTGTTGGTGGAAGCATTAATAACAGCGGCAACAGTGATAATAACGGATATGAAAACAATTATAAAGGAAACGGAAGTGAAAGTAATTTGCCACAACAGCAACAACAACAGCACGATCAACCATTCATAGACACTGAACCGGATAAGATTGTTGTTGTTATTGGTTTTGGCACTTTAGCCAATGCTTTGGCCGCTTGCCTGCTGACCATCATATTAATTTGGTATCACCGTTTGGTCGAAATAAAAAAATCCATCGGTAAGTGATGCATTCATTTCATGTAATTTTTTCATGCCATGAACGGTATTTTTTCATTTTCTTTTTCCATTTTATTTCATTTACACAGAATTTTTATATGTTAGCTGCACTTTAACGGTGTTAATTTTCTTTTTGCGTATTTATGAATTGGCGGAAATTGTTTATTACGATTCAATTACGACCTTGGAATCCGTTATACAGGCCAGTTCGGCATTGTGTCTATTACTGTTGGCGATAATTGATGGTTTTACGGTATATAAAGAGGTGAGTTTTTCAAAGAAATTTAAAGAAAAAATCATTTTTGTTTGCTTTAATCAAATTTTTGTTTTGAAAATAAAAAAAAACTCAATTTCTACTCTTGAGAAATGAAATCCCCATTTATAACGGTATAACAGCCGTTAAACAAAAACAAATCCCTTAGAAAAAAAGAGAGAAACAAGTTTTTTTTTCACTCTGACTGTGATATTAGGAACTGATACTGATATTCATATTGCTGCTTAAATAAAACATAACGCAATAAACAAAAAATAACAACAACAATAACAACAACAACCTAAAGCAAAAGAGTTTTTGATAACATATGGATTCATTGTAAATTCTCACAATTCCCTTAAAAAACAATAACAAAACAAACCTACGGAGAGGAAGTAAGTGAGGGAGTGAGAGTGAGAGAGAAGAAAAAAAAAGGAAAATAAAGAGTGAGATTCTTACAATACTAAACACCAAAATAAAACTGCATATGCATGAGAGTGTTTATATATGCATTCGTTTGTTCACAAACTACACGAGTGAGGGTTACGATGAGGGTGTTGATTATGATGAGAGAAATATAACCAAAAATGCTTATGACATTATGATAGACTATGACTGACAACAACTGCTGAATTGTATTGTTTTGGTTGTTGTTATTTGGCTTATTTCCTCTGTTATTGCCTGCAGTGGCAGCAAAATAATAACAATAATAACAACAACAACAACAAAACAACAATGCCAGGCAAAAATTTCACAAATATTCACAGTTATGTTGTGAGAAAGTTTATTGCCAACGACAAATGTGTGAATGTGTGTACAATTGTATTTACATGTTGAGAACTCATTCCCTAAGTGCTCCATGATCAAAATAAAATTGTGATAAAACACACACATACTGCGATGGGCGTATGTATCAGCTGTTTTGTTTTTGTTCTGTTTTTATTTGCTCTCAGATTTTCCATATTTATATGGTACAATAACAAATACGATATGTAAGTGAGTAGAAAAGGAACAATAACAATAACAATAACAATAATAAAAATATACACACTGTAAATGTAAAATCACAATAAGAGCAGAGCGAGAGAGGCAAAAAAAAAAGAAAAAAGAGAAAAAAAGAAGAGAAATTCAAATGGCAACAATCTATCGAGTATAAAATATTAAAACTGAACAGTAGAGACAAAGGAAAAAACCAAAAGAAAGGAAAGGCAATAAAATATGCACAGTAAACAACAAAAAAAAAAAAATATAAACACTTAAGGGAAAAACCTAAAACTTTAAATATTTTATGAATTTATGCATCTTTAAGCCATTTGTCCGGGCTTTCACTGTTACATGTTTAAACTGTTTTGTTCTTTTTTTTTTTTTGTATAAAAATAAGCATGGCGTGCAGTTTAAAAAAAAGCAAAACTCGCTTCTTAAATTTTGCTATGGAATAGAGGGCGTGTGTGTGTATGTATGTACATATGTGTTAAAAATGTTTGCTATGAAGAGCTTAGTTATTATTCAGTGGGAAAGTAACAGTTATTCTGTAAAGAATTTTTGCAATTCGTGAGCCTTTTTAGAATTTTTTACAACTTTTTTTCGATTTTTTTTTTCTTTTTTTTTTTTTTTTGGAAAAAAATTTGCAAATGGTTAATAAATATTTTCAAATTTTTAACAGTTTCATTTCTATTCAACGCCGTGAAGTTTTTTTTGTTGTTTTTCAAATGAAATCTGTTTGTGAATAAGAATTACAATATTAGGCAACGGGTATATGGCCATTTCCACTGGAAAGCTCAACATGTTTCGAATAATTTTGATGTCAAATATGATGTCAATAAAAGAAATACCACGAACATCTTTCTGCTCGACCATTAATACCAATCTGTTTAGAATTACCTGCTCAAGATGAAGGAAGTCACCATAGTCTTCAGGTTTATTGGTTCTTTTGGCAAAAGCTTTGTGAGTAAAAAAATTGCCATTAAACAGTAGTTGTGTGACAGCCATAAACCAGGCCAGGCTCATAAATTGAGTGTTGGAAACTTCTAGAATGACTATCCCTTGATCTAATGATCACCTGTAAAGTAAAAGCATTTTCCCCTCTGTTAAAGAGAATATGTTCTTTGATATTTTGTTTAAAAATCTCTCTTTACTGTTCTACAGTTATTCCCTCTGGCTGGTAAAAAAATTTAACACAAAGTCCACTATTTTGGTATCAATTTAGTATGAAGACTTTTATAAATTTTTTTATTTCTCTTTAATGGAGTAAATTGTTAAAATTTAAAAAAATATTTTAAATTTTAAATTTTCTACACGGCAATAAAGCATTTATTTGTGATAGAAAAAAAGGAAAAAAGAAAAACACACACACACACCAAAAACAAATGAAAACAAAACTGAACCAAACGAAACACACATAAAAAGTCATAAAATCTCTTATTTCCTCTTTTAAAGGCAAAAAAAAAGAAAAAAAGAAAGAAAAAAAAAATGAAAACAAAAACAAAAATAAAATCTACTTGGCAATATAGCGGAAGAAACCAAAGCATAACAAAGTAGTTTTCCACTAAGATGACTTATAAAATCTACCCGAAGCCAACATAATAAGACTATTTATGTGTACTACAGAGAGTAAGCAAGAGCGGCAAGGATAGCAAGTAGCGTAAGAGTCAAAAAAAAGAGTCTGTTAAACAAACGGTGTATAAAGAGTTTATGTGTGTGTTTAAAAAAGATGAGCTCTTCTTAGTTATAGAATATAACAGTCAGTATTATTATCACAACAACAACTACAATAACAACTATGATGACTATTATACCTAAACAACTAGAGTAAACAATTTGTTTTAGATCAACAGTAAAAAAAAATATACAAAGAGACAGAGAGAGAACAAGCAAAGCGCAACAAGAAATGACACTAAATGCTAAAAGAAAAACCTAAAAATTTATATTAAAAACAAAAACAACAAAAAAACTTGTTTTTTTTTTCGTATAAAAACCCGGAATTTATTTGTTTTGTTTTTTTAACCACCACCACCGTTAGCAACAATAACAATAACAACAACAACCAGCTCATAAAACTAGTTAATGTAACTTTAAAGCAATGGCAAGGGCTGTGACAGTAACAGGCTACAGCCATTCATACAATAACAACAATATCAAGTAAACCGTTAGAAAACAGCAAAAATGCATTTGCATTTTGTATTCCTTAACATTGTTTTCATTTATTTAAGAGAGAGAGAGAGAGAGAGAGAGAGAGAGAAAGTTAGCCAGTTAGAGTGGAAGAGAGACATACAGGGACAGTGAGTGAATAAATGTTTGTTGTTTATGCCATTACATAGGACAGCGTGAGAGTGTATGCTTTGCATTTAAAATCAACTATTAGCCTGACATCACAGCTCTGTAAACAATAATATTTTTAAATTTGTTACACCAAAAAAAAAAAAAAAAAAAAGAAAAAAAGGAAACAGAGATTTAAAATAAGAAATTAAAATCAAGAATAATATTAAAGGCGCTGTAAGATAGATAGAGAGGGAGAGGGAGAGAGAGAATGACAGTGTTACTTAAAGTGGGAGGTAAAATTGTAATTTAGAGAAAAACAAAAAGTTAAAGCTTAAATAAGAGATTTAATGGTACTTTTTATTAGGGGGAACATGATTTTTTTTTTCAAATAGAAAAAAGGGAACATGTTTTGGTTTTGATAGTTTTTATTCTGGTACTTTTTTGTGAAGATAGAAAAATATACAATTTTTGTAATTCCCAATTTATTTTTAACTCTTACATAAAAAATATGATAAAGTTTTGGTACTTTTTTCTTTGGTACTTTTTCGAATATAAATTTATCCAGTACTTTATACTTAAAAAAGAAACAGTTTGTTCATAAAAATTTATATTCCGTTAGTTTTATAAATCTTTGGGTACTAAATGCTTAATTTTAAACCCCTCTCTTCAAACTTAATATGTGAGAGAAAAAGACAAAAAAAAATGGAATGGAATTTAATATCATTTCTCTTTAATGTATTCAACAGCAGATCACAAGTTAAGAAGTTTAAAAGTTAAGTAGCAAAACTTTACTGCTCTTCTACAAAAAAAAATCCCCTAAAACCCCCTAAAACCCCCTAAAATATACATCAGTTTTAGTGAGATTTAGTAACACAGAAACACAAAAAAAACAAGAGAAAGAGAGAAAGAGAGAGAAAAGCCGTTATTTGTATTTAGTATATAAATAAACTGAAAATTTTACACAGACTTGTAACATTAGACTGTAAAAGAAAGAGTGAGAGCGAAGAAGCAAGAGATTTTAATATGTTTACAAATTAATTGAGGTTAAGCTACAATAGTTATCAAGTATGTATGCAAATATTTTTAACCAAAAATGTAAGGTTATGTCTAACGGAAGAAGTGGTTAAAAAATAGAAAAGATTTGGGAGAATATAAAAATGAAGAGAGAGAGAGAGAGAGAGAGACAGAGAGAGATATAGAAAAACAGAGTAAGGAGTTGAGAATCTATATGAGAATATAAATACGAAATGGTATTGTGTTGTTAAGCTTAAACTTATAAAACAGTGAAGGACAAAATAATACAAATAAAAAGGCCTGTGAAGAAATTAAATAAAATATTTTTGACTTAAAAATGTGAACAACATCCTGAATTTTACCAAGCCAACTGAACCCGAGTAGTTTTTATAAGCTTGAAAGCATTATAGAGCTTTTAATAATAATATTTATTTGCCCTGCACTGTGATGTGAAGTGATTTGAAGCTGAAGCTTGAACAAAAGCTGATTTTCTGTTGCTTAACAGAATTTATAAATATTTGATAGGGTTTCCTAATACATTACAAATTAAAGGGAAGCGTATGAAACAAAAGAAAGAAATTTTCAAAATAGTAGAGCAGGCCAAAGAGGGCTATACAATCTATGAGGAATTTATAAAAAATATTGAAAATTTATAAAAACAAACAAATTGTGTTCATTTTTGTTTTGAAAATTTATTTACGAAACTTTTACGAAAACATTTCATTTTTGAAGCGTTAACTCAGCCTGAAATTTTTGTTTTTTTTAGTATAGTTTTTCTCATTGTTGCTGTTGTTGTTGTTTTATAGTTTTGTTTTATGATTTCCTTTTCGCTTTTGAATGCACATAAATAAAGCCAGCATTTGTATTTGAAAAATGGTGGCAGTGACTTCCTTTAGGGAACCTTTATTGCACCGTACATTTCCTATGTAATATTTGCAACTTTTTTTTTACCTGAGTTTTGTTTTGTTTTTCTGTTTGTTTTGTTTTTCTGTTGTTGTTGGTTTTTCCTCATAGTTTTGTTTTAGATTTGAAGGACGTTTTGAAAGCTAGAAAAAGTCAGGCAATCAGGCAAGCAGGCAGGCAGGCAGGCAGGCAGGCTGTTATATTTAGCCTCGAGAGATTAGAAAACATAACTAAACTAATGGCAAAAATGTTAAAAAAAAATATTTCCATTTACCTACATTTACCTTCTTTCGCAAATCCCCAGAGTTGTTTTTACCCATAATAACCAACTAAAGTTGCAATAAAGCTTTGTTCTTCAGCTTGTAAAAATTTTAATGGTTTTTAGCAATTATTGGCAAAAAAGGAATACAAACAAATAAACAAATTATTTAAAAAAAAATGTTAAATAAATTAAAAATTCTGAAACAATGAGACAAAAAACCTTGAATTTCTATTCTGGCAAATAAAAATAATTTTTCCATTTTGTTTTTTCTAAAACCCTGAACTGTTAGCTTTCCAAAAAGTATTTAAACCTGGTTTTATTCCTTTTAATCAAAAAATAATTTGGGTTTTAGTGAGCCTACCTCTCAATTAATATTAATCATACGCCTTAATATAGAAAATTTTTATGTTTTTTTGTCTTTCTAGCGCTATCGTCCTGATTATCTGGAAGATTATGAAAAAATTGGCTACAAACATACGCTGGCAACGTTTTATTCAAAAGCTTGTTTCTGGTGGCTTACACCTTTACTGTGGTTTGGCTATAAGGAACCCTTAGAATTGGAAGATTTGGGTCAGATGCGTGTGGAAGACTCGGCTAGGGCTCATTATGATAGATTTTTGTTGATATACAAAACAGCTAAGGTGGTGAGTATAATTTTAAAATGTGAATTTTTTTTGTATAAAACATGGCCTACGTTAGATTAAATCTGTTAACCTTTCTCTATTCGAGATGAACGGGTGATATTTCCCAACCACATGTGAATTAAACCAGTTTCGTATACAGTTTTCTAAAGTATAGTGTACTTCAGTGAAGCATTTTGTACCAAACTGGATAATTAAACCGGATGAAGCAAAATTTTATTTGCCAGACCTACAGTTTTAAAGCCACTGAGTGGATAATCCCATATAAAGGGTTTGTGAAGGCACAAATCAAACATAAAAATTATTGCAACTATCATGTCTCATTTGCCATTTTCTTTTTAATTAAAATAAAAATGAAATTGAATTTTTATTTATTTTTTTTAATAAATAAAACAGACAGCCAGCTGTAGCAATTCATGCTCTTTGTGTGACAGTCTTGAAAGCAAACGGCTGTAATAACTCAAAATGATTTTCAAAAGTATTAAAATTTTAATGCTTTTAACAATGCAATGCAATAACAATAGCAAAAACAACAATAATTAACGGAACTAATATGTACCAGACTCTGTACATACAGTATACATAAGCAAAGAGCTATAACACACATAGGCAAATACAAAGTAAAGAATTAATGCAACGAACTTTACTCCCAAATATTAAAATTATCGATGAAATAATGCCAACAAGTGTTATCAAGTAAATGCTTATGTATGCACCACGGTTAGTGTAGGACTGCCTGTGTATGTATGTGTGTTCACAATAAATAATATGCTTTCATAATATTTATTTAAAGGCAGCCATCTTTTGTTTACAGTTCTTTTTGTGTGTGGTAAACTCGTGTTTTCTCTCTCTCTCTCTCTCTCTCTCTCTCTGAGTGTCTCTTTTCATATGTAAAATATTTCTTAAATTAATTGCTGATAATGTTTATTTAGGCGCTTTACTCTTTCTCACTCTCTTTCCATAACAGTAATACTATAATGCAAATACATATATACACACACACACACATACTTGAACATAATTAATTATAAACACATTAAAAAGCCGGTATTTTGTTGAAAAAAAGACAAAAAAACAAATAAAAGCCTGTACACAGTGAAATTAAATTACACGCACGTTTAATTGCGTAAGTATAAGAGAATAATTAATGCTCTTTATATAATATAAGCTTACAGAGAGCGAAAGAGAAAGAGAGGGAAACAGGGAGAAGAGACATAGCAAAAGAGCATTAACTATAATGATAAATTATGCTCAATAAAGTTAATGTTGTTTGTTGTTTTTGTTTCTTTTGTTTATTTTATTGATTAAATAAATAAAAACGCAATAATTGCGATGAAAATCGAAAACAGGTGGAGGAGTGACTAAAGGTAAACGGGTTTAGGAGAACAAGGTTAAGGGAAAAGAGACATAAAGAAGAAATCGAACTTGAGAACTATCGATAGTGATTATTTCGTGATATTTCTGATCAGTAACGATTGGCAAATTCTGGAAGTTTACTTGAAAGAAAAAGATTCTTGAAGTTCAGTTTTCTTTGAGACTACAGAGTCCAGTCAGAAGGTCGATTATCGCCGGCTATTTCTGCAATACAAAATTCCTTTCTATTTGGCTTGAGAAGACATCGCTTCTCTCTAACTTCTCTATCCCCGAGAAAACATTTCTGTTTTCCTTAAAGAAAATTTCAAGCTCGTCTGCCTGCTCATTGTTTTGAGCGTTCACACGATCTGGGATCTAGTAGATGGTGACATTATGCCCCATGCTCGGCTAATTCTCATACTATCAGATAGTCCCATGGTAAGCCCTTGTTAACCTTGTTAACCATGGTAAGCCCTTGTTAACCTCATACCTGATGAGTGATCGGATGATGGCCATCTATCTGCTTACTGTAGTGAACTCCCATATGACCTAGGATCCAGGAGATCTCCTTTACCTAAGGCCAGTTGGTTCAACAATTTTAGCATAGCTTTCGACGACGTATTCTACTGTTTGGAAGATAGCCTTCAGTTTCACTGTCATGAGATCGACTGTCGGTAAACATGAATTATCTTTTCGGCGACCTATTTTTTATGTACGTCAGTAGTGTCGTCTGCTTATGCTAACTGTGTTAATGAAATCCTTTAGTTTTCAGTTTAAAAAATCCTCTTTCAAATTAAAAATTTCCCTTTTTCTTCCATTTTTTTTTTGATACGATTTTAGAAAAACTGCAATCGAGCGCCTTCCTTGTGGCTGTGCTATTTGAGAAGCAGTTGGCGTATGTTCGCATTGGGTGGACTTTTAAAATTTTTTGGTGATTTATTTGCGGTGATTGGACCACTGGCCATACAACAAATTGTACAATACATTGAGAGTATGTACGCTTTGCAATACAATAACGGCAATGCATTACTACAAATGAACAGGACTAAAGGCAACAGCAGCAGCAATATATCAATTACCACCCCAGAGATTGGGGAAAAATCACCAGCGTCATTAGGAACAGCAATGGCAACATTATTATCCAGCATGTTAAATGAAGGCAAAGAAAGTTTAGCAAGAAGTTTTAGAAGTGCTGCTGCTGTTGTTACGGTTGCAAACATATGGTTGCCAAATTCAAATGACAATTCTAGCAACAACATTGGTGGCACAAACTCCAACAGTAATATATGGTTTAACAATAGTAATATTGACAACAACAATAACAGCAACAGCAACAGCAACTATAATAACAATGCTAGCAATATGTATAATCAAATAGCAAATGGAATCATCGATTACAAGCAGGACAACATTAACATGGAGGCCATCACTACCGACACCATGTCTCTTTCCTATTTGTATGCAAATGGCGATGCTGAAGTGCAAATTTATTATCCGTCTTGGTTAGATTTACTATCGAATGGCTGGGCTATTGCATGGTTAGTATTATTGGCTGCCTTGGCGCAGGGTGCCTTATCCCAAGCATCTACACACATACTCAATATGACCGGCATAAGGATTAAAACATCGCTGCAGGGTCTAATATATCGTAAAACTCTTCTATTGAATTCAGCCTGTATAGGCAGCGATGATACTCAGAACAATGAAAACAGCAACAGCAACAGTACCACCATCAACACGACCACCACTAAGTCGGAAAATCCAAATGTAAACAGTGGTGATGGTGGTGTTGTTATTGATACGAAAACCACAACTGCCAATGCCGGCATTGGCAATGTTGCTGCTATTGTTGCTCATGATAATAATGATAATAATGATGATGATAATGATGAGCCTTTAGCAGGAAATAAAATTGAAGATGGTGTGAAACGTAATTGTCAGTATTTGCATAGAGATGTCAGTAATATTGGCATTAATAATCATAAGGATGTGGCATACCTTAAGGCGCTCAACAGCAATATTTGCCAAAATAGCCAGAATAAGCAAATGGCTGTGGATGTAGATGTCGATGTCGATGGGGATAAAGACGAGCATAAAATCCAACAAAATTTACAGGAAAATTGTAAGTGTTAGAAGAAAATAATGAAAGAAAAAGAAAAAAAAAAGATTTTATTGTCATATTAGAATGTCTATGAGTGACAGATAGAGTAAAAGAGAGAGAGAGAGAGAGAGACAGAGAGAAGGATTTTAAACAGTGGAGTGTATATCAGAAGGAAAATATAGGAAATTATTTGATACAATTTCGTTGAATGTTTTCTACAGGGGACGTGGATCTGAGGAGAAAGATAATCTTCCTATGAACTTCTTAATTTATGACGTCACTATCTAAACTCTTCCAAGTTAGAAATAAAACAATAAAAGTATTTATTTCGGAAGCTTTATGGTTTGGAATGTTTGATTCCTGATTGGATTTGTTTTGTTAAAATAAGACTAACCACTGCCCTAAGCGGGACCAAATCCTTCAGCCACCTAATTTAAGTCGACTTAAGGAGCTCTTTTTTAAATTTTAGCTTCAGTTTGCTGATTTTTTGATTCTTTTTCACTCATGACGTATACTTAATACTGATTTGCTTGTATCAATCAAATATTCACCATACGCCTAAGTTATGTAGCCTTTACGCACGGCTTGTGCATAATTCTGCCTTTAAAATATTGAAAAACAGACTGACTAGAGCACTATTTATATTTAAACATAGTAAAACTATCATTAAACCATCCTTTCCAAACCAAGGTAACTGATAGATGCCTCTCTTAAAGGAGAATTTAAACTCCAGATTGTTTCATCCATTCATTTTACTCAATCTTTCGTGTGGCCAATGGCCTAATACGTGTGAATATTTTTTTACACCGCACTGTTGGCAACATTAACCAACATTTTTAAAGGTAAAATCATAATAATTTTCATTTATATTTGGTTCCTGTTAACAACTCTTGTTAATAGTGAATGAAATAAGTCAACGTGTTGTCAGTTTAATGCTTGGAATATTTGATTTTGGATAATTTTCTTTGAAAAATAATTGATTTATGATAACATTGATCGATTGCTTGCTTGATAATATTGTCCAAAAAGTTCTTTACAAATAATTTTTTGCTTTTCAATTCCTTTTTTATTTTCCGCAATTTCTAGTTATGTATTGTAAAGTGTGTTACATACAAATTGCATACTTTTAGGGGTTTCCAAAGTTGTTAGGAATTTCTAGGAATAATGTGAATAGAATTTAAATTCTCAATTTAATTTTTATTGGGATTTACATTTGAAAAGGGATTCTTTCTTTGTCCAAATTTTAATTTTTCCCTTGAAGTATGAATTTAAAGATAAAATTTGCAGAAAGTCTATTAAAAAAAGATTTCTTTTTTAAATTTCTTTAAAAAAAATCTGCATTTTCTATAAATTTTAAGTAAATTTTTTATTCGTTCGTTATTTAAAGATTTTGTTCGTCTTTAGTTTCCTTAGATTTGGTTTTCTTGTAACACTTAAAATGTCTCTTGCCGTCTTTTAGGCGCATAAACATATTTCAATTATTTTTGTCATTTATTTATTACACCTGGAAAATAGTTTTTCTTTAACTTACTATTTCTAAATTACAGGTTTGAAGGTTATTTTGCTAATTTATGGCCATGCAAATTAAAAAATGTTTTATTATCTTATTTAAAAGGTTTATTTCTGTTATGAATACCTTAAACTATAAAAGATGGTAACTATATTGGCATTTTATTGGCAAAGATTTGATGTCTTTCATAACTTTCGTATACAAAATAGTTGCCAAATCCTTTGATTTTGGTAGCTGGTGAATAATGTTGGCCAAAAAATCAACCACAATCGCTAGAAACAATGAAAGAGCAGAGGATTTGATCTAATATGCTCTAATGCTATACATTATCCGGTAGAGGTGCCAGACTATTAGGACAATACGCTTTATAGTACAGGCTACCAATGCTTGGAATAAACTTATATTTTTAGCATGCAGAACTCTCAAAATATGTCCAAAAGTTTCGGTATTTTTTAGGACTCAAACACATTAAATGAAATGAAATAAAATATTAGAAAAATAAAGCCTACTTTAAGGCAGAATAGTTTAATATTTATAGTGTGTCTATATATAGGGATAAATTTTCATATTCTGATTTTAAATATTATGAAATTTATCATTATCATTTATCGTTTATCGCCTTCAGTTACAAGGCTTTCTAAATGCAGTTGAACTAACTTTTGATTTTAAGAACAAATTGACTCATCACTCACTTTCATTTCAATTACAATTATTGTGCAACATTTTTTGCATAAAATCTGTTTGTCTGTGTCTCTATAATTGGTTCATAAATTTTCTTTTTTTCTCCTTCTTTTTTTTCCATGTACTTTAGCTCTTAGTGATATTGGTGCCATTACGAATTTGATGTCAGAGGACACTTTAAATATCATGTCCTTCTTTTGGATTGCTCATTATGTTTGGGCCATACCCTTAAAAGTAAGTACACTTGCCTCATATGTCTACATATTAACAGTGGCTTCGAGGTGATTTTAAAAAAGAAAATTTTAGAAAATTAATAAACCGTGTAGGTTAATAGATCTTTGAAGGTCTGTTGCAGTTATGCTTGATTTATTAAATATTTTATTTGTTTTTGTAATGCTGTAATGTGATATAAGCTGTTAACCACTGTATTTAAATTGAAAATTAAAATAAAATTTGTCTTTTGTGTGTAAATAAACCCGTAAAATACGATAAATTTTATGTGAAAAAAAAATAAAAGAAAACAGGGGAGGGGGGGTAATGCAAACCTTGCTTGCCATTATAACTGCTTGTATGGCTGCTGTCTTTAATAGGACATGGACCATAAATTATTTGTTGCTGCAAATAAAATATTATTTTAGAATGATGACTCTTAATAGGGTGTTGTTGACTGAGGGTTAAAATAAAATTGACACTTTTTGGCAACAGTTTTTTTTAAAGCAATATAGAGCTCGTATACGCATTTTGATTTTATCATTTCTTGCATACTGAGACAACTCCGGCTGGGTGCTTTTGTCGACGCCTGTTGTTCTTTTTTTTCTATGTGTATGATTGCTATTACTGGTGTTGTTCATTTTAAAATATAAAATGAATGGCTTTTAAATACAATTTCGTTACATTTACAACAAATTTCCTTCACAATAATTTGTTTCTTTTTTTTTTCCTATAAATTTTATTATCGGTGCAACAGAGGAAACCGGGGGGCGTAAATGTATCGGCCAATAAAAAGATTTATACCCATGGGTTATATTTTTAATTTCAAATAAAAGATCGATCCTTCGCCTGGCTGCAATTAAATGTAAATTCATTAAAAATGTAAAAATATTATCGAATAATTTATTGATTTTTTATTTTTGATTTTTTATACGAAGATGAATATAAAGGATAAGGAAAAACGATAAATAAGAAAAAATCATAGAGAGACATAGAGAGAGAGAGAGAGAGGTAGAGAGAAATAAAAATATTTGTCAAACTTGAAAATATCTCTAGTAGTCGATTAATGCAGAGCTTTTTCCATAGCTGCCCCTAATTGTATGCAGTAGTTTGCTATGCAAATCGGTTAGAAATGGTTCTCAATCTGCTGTTTCTTGAATAAGTTTTAACAGAATATATTATCGACTCTAAAGTATGCAATGTTTTAATATATCATATGACCCCTAAAGTATACTTTAATTTTTGTTAGTTAAGTTCAATTAATTTAAACTAATTAAACTTATTCTATACACTTTAAATTTAATAAAGTCTTTAGATAATAATAAATAATACCGTTAATGTATAATATATAAGGCACTTAATTACAGTATTAAGTACCTGAAATTATGCTATGGTTTTTAATACAATATTTTCTAATATTTCCTACTTTATAATTACTAATACGGTAATTAATTTCTAATATTTGTTAAGAAAACATATTCAACAACAATTTAGTTAAGTTCTGTGTATTCATACAAAATACAGTGAGGTCCAAAAGTTGATAAACGCACTTTACATTTTACGATTTTTTAAGCATTTTATAGTAAACCATATGTGGCTATAATCCTATAAAAAAATATTCCAAAAAAGTAAGAAGTAAAATAATCATTGTAGTTTTACTTTTCTGTTTCACTGTTTAAGTTTTATGAAATTTTCTGGCAAATTTAAATTATTGGTTTGTACTGAACTTATTTAAAATCATTTCCATTGATTTTCTTCGAATCGAATAAATTTGCTTAATCGTCAATTATTCAATTATCTCTTGATATTTACATACATAATCATAATCATGGCCTACATTTAGGCCTTAGGGTAAATGCAAAATAATATTAAGCATTAATCTAATTGAAGTGTGGCTGTTCATAAATAATATTTACTATGAGGCAAAGAAAATCAACAATAACAATAATTTATTAGAAAAAGTTTCTGGTATTTAGAAAACTCTTAAAATATGCTTTAAAATATTATTGATTTTTCATTTTATTTGCAGATTGGCATTGTTATGTATTTGTTATATTTGAAGTTGGGCATAAGTGCGGTTATTGGTTCATTTGTATGCATTTTAACCATGACTCCCTTACAGTTTCTAATTGGCAAGGCCATGTCTAAAAATGCTGAAATAGTAGCGGTAAGTTTTGAGCTCTTTTCAATATAAAATATAACATATTTTAAGGGGCCGAATTTCTGAAAGTTTGATTTTGAAGATTTTTATTTGTTCTGTAATATTAGTTATGTAATGTAACAACCTTAAAACTATGCTTTGTTTTAATTGCTTCAATAACCCTTAAAGTAGACCCTGAAATGTAATAAATAAAATGAAAATCAACTATTATTGTTGTTGTAGGAAGCATTTATTCTATTGTTTTATTTTAAAATTTTAGTTTCCTTTTTTATTTTTCCTAAAAGTAGGCTTCAGTTATTTTCAATTAATTTTTACCATGTTCCGTATGGAATGGCTTTTAAACCTGCCGTACAGTTATAATTAAAAATTAATTTTAATCTTAAGCAAATATTAATTAAAAAATCTGTTAGTGATTAAAGAAGTTTTTATAGAATACCTTAAGGCTTAAGTAAATAATGTTAAATAAAGGCGATTTGCAATATCTATGTTTATTATTATAAAGGCTTGTTTGGCTATTTAAAACTCGCGATAAAGTTTCTTAAAAGAAGGAAGATAAAGATAAAAAACTTAATAAAAAGTTTTAGCCCTTGAAAGTATGCTGCAGTTCTTTGTTTTTATAATCAAAGGATTCTTATAAAAAACTGTTTGCTTTGAATTTCCTTTTTATTAATTAGTTACTGTAGAGGCATATTAGCAACAGAATATAGCAAGTAATTGAATATTTTTTAATAGTGCCTTAAACTAGGCAATAATAAAAAAATATATAAAGAAAGATATTTATTTGGACAACTTCTTTTTATTTTTTGCTATTTTTTAAGTTTAATTTTTAAAATAAATTTACAAAGAAACCTTTAAGCGTTCGAAAAAAAAATTACAAAATTAGCCTAAAAGTATGCTGTACAAGTAAAATTAAAAAATTTAATTTAAAAAGGGTTTTCCGTTAAGGTTTGGTTGAAGGCATATTGAAAAAATTTTGAATTTTTTCTTTTTAGAAATTCACCGATAATCGTTTGCGCAAACTGCACGATTGTTTTTTAGGCATTAAGCTAATCAAACTGAATGCTTGGGATAATGTTTTCATCAAAAAGATAACCGAAGCCCGGCAAAAGGAATTGAAATATTTAAATAAGGACTCTTTTTACTGGACTTTAATGAGTAGGTTTTTGAAATCAATGAATTTTATGACAAAAAGTTATAATTTTAATTTCTATTTCAGCCATTTTGACACACATATCGTCGGTTTTAATTACCTTTGTAACCTTGGCTGTTTATGTTTACACCGAGTCGTCTGCTAATTTTACTGCCAGCCGTTTATTCTCTGCCTTGGCCTTGTTTCAACAGCTTACAGTGCCTTTACTTATATTCCCCATAACAGTGCCCATAATTTTATCGGCTGTGGTTTCCACTAAACGCCTGGAGACTTTCTTGGCTGCTGCTGAAATACAAAAACAATTCGAGGGCATACGCAATATGGCAAGGATCCTAAGTAAAAGTGATGCTTCTCTGGATATGTACGAAACCAATCAGAAGTCCCAATCATTGCCAGACAATATCTCAATGAAATGCGATAATGTTGTAAGCAAAAGGCCGAACATAAAGATCCATATACCTGATAAACCCGCACCTCTGGCCAATTCCGAGCCTCATACCCCGCTTCAACAATGCGAAACGAAAGAGCCATTACGTTTCCCTGAAGATCATAAGAAACTTTCTTTCCATGCACGCAAAGAACTGTTGCGTAATACGCCTTATGTGGTAATAAGACCAAAGAAATTGCATATACCAGGTATGGGTGGAGCTCATGCCAATACTGTGGCTGCACATACCCAACGCAATCAACATCCGGACCAGCATCAGCATCATCACCAACATCAACACCAGCATCACCATCATCATCAACAACAACATCGTAAAACTGATTCCTGGCATCGTGATTCATTGCTTTTGAAAATGCCTGATGATATTGCTGTATCGGTTAAAGATTGTAAATTCTCTTGGAATTCTCAGAAATCGGCTCAGATATTATATATACGCGATATTGTAATACCACGCGGCAAACTTACAATGATTGTGGGCAAGAATGGCAGTGGCAAGTCATCGTTATTGGCCGCTTTGCTAATGGAAATGCCACTGATATCGGGCGATATGATATGGAATAAGTGAGTATTTTGGGAATACTTATGAAGAGAATATGTTTTGTGTTCCAGGGCGTATGTGGAATATTTAAAGGGAATTATAAATTAAATATACGTTACGATACGTTACGTTAAAGTGGTAGTAGTTAGCGCAGACATGTCGATCAAAAAGATTTTTTCAAGAATTTAATGTTAGGAGTCGATCTTACACTGTAGGTGCCTACACTTAGTGCTAAAATTGAACACACACAGTATGAGTTGTGTGACAAGCTAGATTATAAACCTGAACAAAGCGTTGTAATGCACAAGAACTCTTTTTATAAAGGATTCCTTTATAAAGAAGGAACTGCCGATCTTACTTTATCTCTTAAAAATAATTTTTTTTGGGGCACCCTGTATATCATTTGACTTTTACTTTTCTCAAGCGAAAGTAATATTCAATTGGATATTGATTTTCATTTTTTTAATGCCTATTAAATTGCATTGTTTGCCTGATTAGTTTTTGAGTTTTTCAATTAAGCCACTGCTCTACCACAACCCTCATCATTAGCACTGCGTATGTAAATCATTAACCATCATCATCATTATCATTATCTTCATTACGTATTACAATATAATTGAGGGCAAATATTATTTGTTTAGTTATTAAATTTCGTTTTCGTTTTCAATTGTAATTAATAATCTGTGTTCTGCATTCTGCATTTTGCGTTCTGTATTCTGTGGTCATCCGAAAAATAAATACCGAATACCAGGCGGTTTTTAGTTTTATAAACTTAATGCAGCGTATTTAAATTAACCTACGTGTGTGGGTATTATTAGCTTTCCTTGTATTAGTATGTGCGTGTATGTGTATTGAATATATTGCTCTTTCATTTGTATTTGTATTTGCATTTGTATTGATGCAGTTTTGATATCTAAGGGCTGGCACATGTATTTTTGTGGGTTTTTCCAGTTACTGCATGAGTTAATTTTCAAAAAAAAAATTTTCATTCATTTGCCAGTCATTTTGGCTGTTTTTATAATCGTTTAATCATGTTTCCATTTACCACTAACAAAATACCTATAACAACAACAACAACAACAACAAAAGATGGAAATTCATTTGAATTTTAGTAGGAAATATTAATGAAAGGTATTCCTCCATATGTAGCGATGATAAGAATTATTATTATTTAATATTAAATAGGCCCTTTTGCAACAGAAAAAAAAGAAAACCAATAAACAAGGGAGTGTGATTTACTAAATTAAGAACGACTAAATGGTACCCTGCACACTGCTTTGTATGTATTTTAGGTAAGTAATAAGGTATTTGAAGCTCTTCACATAAAAAAAATTGACAACAGAAAACCAGTGTGGCCTATTACAAGATTTTAGTCAGGACTACAACCTAGTCTCACACACCACTCATATGGTAATTTTATTAAATGAGACCTAACTCCAGAGACGATCTAAGATTTCACATACGTTTTCGTTGTGTAATCAGTAAACTTAGAGAAGTTCACTGAAAGGCATAAATTTTGATCATAATAGGATCTATCTGGTCAACACCTGCCTTTGATAGATGACTCTAGAATAAGACCCAACGGAAAGTGAGCCTTCCATCCATTCTCTATAATGAAACATAAAGTAAAAACTCATGTATTTGATGGTGAGGTTTGATTGAACCTTATGCATATTTGACCTTTGACCCTTTCTTAGTTGTTGTGATTTCAAACTGTCAGGTTCATTTGTTTTTAATATTTTTACACTTTATGAACACAACCCTTAATCCTTAAGCTAATTTGCCAACTCCATCCCCGAACATATGCAAATGATTTTTTTTTAGTGTACATGCGCCTAATTATATACAACATTTAATTATTGTTTATTATTTATACGATAATTTACCCCACCATATACGTGTGTACATGCAAATTTAAACCTTTTAACTTGATTTAAATATTTGATTTAATTTATACAAGACCACCAACTGAAAACCAAAACAAAACTGAACTGAACTGAATTGAATTGAAATTATTCATATTCTTGAAATTATTCATATGAAAGGGTAACAGCATCGTGCATGAATAGTTTTTTATCAAAAAAAAAAAGGAATTTTAATTGTCCATAAGAAGTTATTTATGAATGTTTACATAGTCGTATGTAGAGTGTAGAAATGATTCTATGTTTCGCATGGCTGGAAAGAGAAGATCAGGAGTTTGGATTGTTTCTAATATTATTTCTGTGCCTCTATTTATTGGTTTAGGATATTAGAAGGTCCCAAAAATATTTTTACAAACTGTTGAATTCTCATTAGAAATTATTGTTGGCGGTAGAATTTCCGCGAAATTTTAATAACGAGGGTTCCAAGTATATTCGGTGACTTTCAAATTGTAAAATTTTGGGTAGAAATTATAATGAAAGTTTGTTGAAGAAGAAAAAAGAAAAGAAATTTTAAAATTTGTAAACGTATGGAAAATAAACTCTTGCACAATGGGTCGTATAGGAAAATATGTAAACAAAATTTTGAAAAAAATTTTCAAATAATTTAGTGTAAAAAATAGCCAAGAAAAAGCTTCTCAAAACTGTAGTTTGACATTAAGCTGCAAGTCCTTTTACTTAGGATAACTTAGTGGTCTAAGAAACTAGGTTATAATCCTGACTAAAGGCTTGTAATAGGCAATTAAGATGTTTAATCTTAAATTATGTTTGCTTAACAAATTTTTACTACAAGTTTAATAAAAAAATATTTGCTTTTTTTTTCGTTTTTAATTTGTTTTCCTTTTATTGTTTACTCTCTTATTTTTATTATTTAATTTTTTAATATTTTTGGTTTTTTTTTTCGTCCACAAAATATTTTATTTCTCATTTTTATGTTGACAATTTAATCTATTTTTATATGATTTCATATTCCTTTTTTATGTTTTTCTCTTTTTTTTATTTTTTTTTTTTTTTTTTTGAAACGATTTTCTTTTATGAGATTGAATAAAAGAAAAATAAAGAATATTTCCTTCCTTTCACACATACACCCACACATGCTCATAATTTTTCTTTAACTCTTACTCTTCATCGCTTTAGCAAACTAATGTTGTTTCCTTTTAAAGAACACACATAAACACACACATGCACTCTCTCTCTCTCTCTCTCTTTCGTAGACTCTTCTTATTCTCTGTTGAAATATACTCGTATTCATATACCCACTGTTATAATTGTTATTATTTTATTACGCACACATACTTAAACACATACAGTAACAGATGATTTTAAAAATATTCTTGCTTATGCTGCTTGCTTGTGTGTTGCTCTCTCTTTCTTGCTCTCTTGCATGGTCTTTAGCAGAGAGACTATGATATTCATGTTGAAGTTTTTTTTTTGTTGGATTTTATTATCGACAAATTCAATTTATATGCAATAAGTCTAACCAGTAGACTACTTTACTCTTTCTCTCTTTCTCTCTTTCTCTCTTTCTCTCTCTGTCTGTCTTTTTGATTTTATTCCTGATATTAAACCACATGTAACGAATATTTTTTAGGCTTTTGGCCAAAATGTGTGAGAAAAAACAACAGAAAAAACAGAAATTGTAGCCTATAAGATGAGGCGACAACATTGGCCATAAACATGCTTGAATGCAGAAGAATATATCGGCATATCGTTCACACTTGCCCTGTAGACGTACGTAGTCATAGACTCTGTCAGAGACATAAATAACAACCATTTATCAATATTATGGATTTATTATTTTTGAATACAGTTTTTCCTATTCTTCTTCTTCTCTGTCTCCTTTCCTTTCCATTCCCTTTTATTTTTATTTGCGTTTTTTTTTAAATATGAAATCGATTTCCTTCCTCTCTAACAATACTCTACAGCATTAGCTTACGAGTTTTAGCATCATAATGTAATAAAAAAAAATTGATAAATTTGTTGTTAATGTTGTTATAAAACAAACATTTATTACAATATATTGTCTTCTAATAATAACAACAATAATAACCAAGAAAAATAAATAAAAAATTAAATAACTCACGTAGGTGTAAAATGTCAAGACAAATCATAGGTTGATTTTGTTTTCAAGGTGATTGGTAAAGTCCATAAAATTTCTTTCTTCTCCCAAATTATTATGTGGTAACAGTAAACATTTTGTATGCGAAAAATAACACACTTTATGAATTCATAAACAGTTAGAAAAATATTAAAAAAATTAAAAACAAAATTAGAAAAACTATTTAAAATTCGTTAAACTTTTGTGATTGAATCGGAGATGCTTTACAATGGTTCATCTGGTTAGAAGAAGTGACGAGACAATTTAATTACAAGAACCTAGATGGCTTATAGTGCTTGTATTCTGTAGTCTAGAACTTTTCCTGAAGGTTATTCTTACTGTAATAAAGTAGAGTTCTCAAACTGCTGGTCTAAGCCGTCCCCTGAACATGTTAAGGCCTTACAATATTATCTCTCGTTAATCATTAAATATATAGCCCCGCTAACTATGTCAATAGATGCTTAACCATCACCAGTGTTGCATTCTGGGCTGGAAAACTATATCCTGTTTAAAATTCCCCAAAATAATGCATCCGATAGCTCGAAGTTAAATGGGTTATACGGTGATATTGTGTGTATATATTCGAGACTAGAATGTTAGATACTCGTATAGATTCGGAGATCATTGTCAAGGTGGCCAAGGAGTAGGCACAGCTATTCTCATGGCATTTAAATGGTTGGTCGTTTCGAAAATAGTCCCTAGCAATATATTTATCTGCCATAAAGTCAGTTAAGAACTTCGTATCGATGTCGAACATTGTCCATGAATGATGCTTTTTTCTAGGGCCGTCGTATTCTAGTAAGCAGCGTTAACTTATCAAACTAAAGCCCGATGTTGAACGAATCACTGGAACAGATATCTCGAACAAAACGAGTATATTTTGTGGATATATTCCTCTCTTGTAGTTGCCGTAGTATAGTAGGTAGTGTGTTGGCTTATTAAACGAAAGGCCAGGGTTCGAATCCCCGGTCAGACATCAAAAATGAAACAAGAAAAAAATATTTCTTCGGCGACTTTCCTCTCAGCAGATTTCTGGCAAAAACTTTGAGAGAAAATAAAATTGTCATGAGAAGTTTCTCAAACAATCTGTCGTTCGGAGTCGACTTTAAACTGTAGGTCCCGCCACTCATGTATAAAATTAACACACACAACATAACTAGTGTGAGAAGCAAGGCTGTAATCCTCTTAGTAGATTTGTGGCAAAAGCTCTGAAAGTAAATAGAATTGTCATGAGAAGATTCTGAAAAACCGATCTTTTGAGTAGCACACAACATGAGTGGTGCGCAAAGCTATGTTGTTGCTGGTTAGCAGTCTTTTATTCAAAATTTGCGCAACTTTTTTATTCACTATACTTAGAAGTCCTATCCTACTTCATTTTTTTCTTTCCTATTTTCAGCGATCTTATCTATTAAAAGTATTGAAAACCAGAATTGAGCATTTTATTACTGCTTGACATTGTTCTCCTTTAGGTTCTTACTTCCTCTCTCTCTCTCTATCTCTCTCTGTCTCTCTCATTGCTAATAGTTTTACAATAAAGTAAAGAAAATTGCCAATTTCCAATAACAATAAAAAGTTAAAGTTCTGTTCTTACCAACTCCTCTGACTTTTAAAACATTTGAAGACATTCAGAAACTAAAAGAAAAAAAAACAATTCTTTTAAAGAAATTTTCTAACAGACGTACATATGCGTATGCTAGTATGCATATGTATGAGTGTGAGTAAAATATACAAATAAAGGAAAAAAAAAGTTTTTGCATCTGTAAAGTTCACATATGTTAAGTTTTTTTTATTTTTATAACGGCTGTTTTTAACTGGCATGCATTTGATTGTATTACTATAAAATATATGTACATATGTGTGAGTGTGTTAATGTGTATGTGTGCATTCGATTGATATGTGTCTGTTAGAATATTGCTGCGTTGCGCTTCTATCAACATTTGAATGGATTTTCTATGGTAATCCTTTAACTCGTTTTGTGTATATTTTTTTATCACTCCACTTGCTGTAAAAACTTTTATTATGTTTCACTGTTACTTTTCCCTGCTGTCAGCAACAATATTCAATGCATACATATGTATGTATGAGGAGAGTACACATATGAGTTTATTGGTGTGAGTATTGATGCATGTTTATGCATTCTGTTTATGGTTTATATGTACCGCGAAAGGGAGCGAGTGATCATTGTATTGCTCTCACCCTTAGTGCCCCGCGATGCCAATGTGCCAATGTGAATATGAATAGTTTTCTGTTGATGACTTTGTATATGAGTATGAGTATGTGTGTGTGTGTGTGAGTGTGGGTGCAGTTATAAAGCAATAGATTGATAGACACAGACAGAGAGGCAAACATTTAGACATGCACAGCATGCATGTGCATACATTACTTCTACAACAACAACAACAACAACAACAACAACAACAACAATATCATCATCCTCATCATCGTCATCGTTATTATCATAATAAATAAATATCATGATAATAATGATAAGAATTTTCATAACATAACTGTATCATTCACAAACAACCGCACACACACATACACACATATATACATTACGTATATGATATTCATCAATGGTGTAACACAGCAATGAATTGGTGTTTGTTTGTGTGTGTGTGTGTGTTTATAGAGGGATTCAACCCTCGTAGAATTAACATTTGTGATAAATTGCCTTTACGTGATAAGCATTAAAAATCATGTGTGTGTGTCTGTCTCTCAGCCTCTATGTATGGGTATATGCATGTGTATAGATTTGTAAGTTAATCTTCTGCTTATTTTGTTTCTTTTTTACTCCTTTGTTGCTTGTAAAAGAGGGGGGGGGGTAAACAAAAGCCGTATTGAGTAGAAAAAAAGGGAAATGATTCATGCACCCAGTTGGCTTGTAGTTTTGATGTTTTATTCACAAAAAGATTTCAAGTCAAGTTTTCTTAAGTGCCCTTAAAAAAGTTTTTTTTTTTTTTTTGCCAATAAAAAAAGGGTAAAAGAACTGATGATTTTTTTTTGGGAACAGAAGATCAAAAGATATGAAGGCGTTAAATAGAATGCAAAAAGAGAAAGTCGTTATGACTCATCAAACTTATAAAAACAGCGAGAATAAAATATGAGTTCATGGCAGTCTTTTTGTCAATTCAATAACTTTAATAACTTCCGTAAGTCATTTGAAAATTCAAAGTCTTTAATGAACTTATGAAATATGAATTTGAAAGATTTTATTTCCAGTTTTAGGTAGAGAGGCCTACTTAAGATAGGAAAAAGGGGAAAAAAAAGCCTAGAGCCTGTCAACAATCCTGACATGTTCAAACTCCTCTATCCTAACTGTCAGTGCCTTCATTAATACAATCGCTACATTAACGCCAAGACTTTTGAGTTGACTTAAGAGCTCCTGCTTTCAATCCATCAACTTCACAAAGTTTGACCATTTTATTGTGCTGGCTCAGTTCGTTTCCATATTCAAGTGGGTCTAAATGGTTTAAATTGTTCTTTGTATCGCTTTTGAATTAAGGGAAAGACAATTTTATGTCAATGTCGCCAAACGCATAGCAAAACCATTTGGGCCGTTCACCAGGCCACTGCGGTCCAGCCATCCTAGGTGTTTTATTAAATGTCTGTTGCAGAATTAAATTGATTTTTCGGCGATTCAGGATAATTTAGGTTTCTCAAAGAAATAACTGAGCAATACAACAACTCACATTAAATGAGTTCCAAAATACAGTCATATTGTAGGAAATTCCGATCTAGAGTTGTTGAATTGAATTGAATTGTTGAATTGGCCAGAAGATACGATATCTGAATCCTATTGATAACCTGAAAGCATGGGATAGACAATGTGATAGTAGAGTACATCGATAACAAAAGGATAGTCTTTGATACGCAGCAGCAAATGTGAAAATCGTGAATTATGTCCAAACACCAAAGATGCTCGACCAGCGCAGTTGTCGAAGTCATTACCAGACATTGCATGATACATACATAAGTGCATGAGTGCATGTGTGCTCTAGGCTTTAATTTTTTCAACTTAAAATATTTTCCAATACCTGAGATGCTTTAGTTTAGAGCGCTAGTGGCTGAGTTATGTAAAGCTTTCCAAGATTTTAGTTTTAAAGTAATATTTACGCATACTTCTAGTTTAATTTAACAAAAATTTCCTTTCAATTAGTGTCTCCGCTCAATAACTGCAGGCCTAAATAGAATTTTAAAACGATAATATTTACTAATTAATATTAATCATACGTCTGGGTATACAAAATATTACAAAAAATGAATATTTTTCAATATTTTTTAAATATTTTTAAAGGAGTTGCTTTAAAACACTAATTTTCTTTATTTGCTTTCTTTTGTGTGTCATTTAGAACCTCCACTATTGCCTATGTGCCACAACAATCCTGGCTTCTGAACAGTAGCATACGAGAGAATATTCTCTTTGGTGAATCGTTTCGGCCTAGACGCTACGATTTTGTTTTGGAAGCTTGTGCGCTTAAACCCGATATTGATTTAATGCCCTCAGGGGATTTAACAATTATAGGCGAAAGAGGAATAAATTTATCGGGAGGCCAAAGGCAAAGAATAGCTATTGCCAGAGCCTTGTATTCATCTGCTAATGTGGTAATAATGGTGAGTAATGCTTTAAGGCTTCTTTTAAATTAAAGTTTTCTTTTTTAAATTTTTCTTTTGTTTTTTTTTTTCGTTAAATAACAGGACGATCCTTTATCATCGTTGGACAATGAAGTGGCCCGTCATATATTCGAACAGAGCATTAAGAAAATGCTATTGAAAGCCAATCGTACTGTCATTTTAGTGACACAACAATTAAATTTACTACAGCAGGCACACTATGTAAGTGATATTTTAAGATTTTTTGTTTGTTTTTTTTTGGTTTTTTCTTGTGAAAGAGGGACAGTGTAAGGAAAGGAAAGGCATTAACAAAACTGTCACTTACTGGTGTTTGCAAATGGAAATGTAATAATTTTTCTTTTTTCATATCAAGACACTAAAAAAAAAAAGATTTGAATTTCTTGTTTTTTCTTGACTGAAAAATTTTATTTTTGGAAAAAAGGTTTCAGTTTCAGTTTTTTTTTAGCTTCAAGGCCTTAAGTTTGTTATCACTATGAGCTAAAAAGAAAGAATTTTTTGTTGTTGTTATTATTAATGCTGAGTAAAAATATTTTTATTTTATTATCTTTTTTATATTCATTCATCATGTAAATTTTGCTTCTGCTGCTGCTTTTGATTTTGTTTTCCTTTATGGTGCTTTCAACAATTCTTTCAATGTTCATTGTTCATATACGTTCATGACGATTAAATAAAAAACAACAAAAACAACAAGAACAAAAATATTTAATCTATTGCTGTCATATTTTTTCTGTAATATTTCCTTATGACACTGTTAAGGTTTTGTTTCTAGTCCTTTCCCCCTTCCATTGTCATTTCCGCACATTTTCATTTGCTTTGCCTTGCTATTTTAAAAACTTTTCCTTTTTATTTTTTTTCGTATTGAATATCATTTTTATTTACATTATTTTCTATTGCTCTTATTTTCTCTCTTTTTCTCTCTCTCTCTGTCATTCTCTCTCTCCCTGTGTGTGTGTGTTATAACAGTTAATTGTATTGAAAGATGGTTGTCTGCAAGCATCCGGCAGTTATAAGGATATTGAATTGACTCATCCTCATATAATCGCTAAATGGAATTCAATAATTGCGAAAGCCAATGCAAAAGAACAACAAGAAAACAAGTGAGTAAAAACGAAATAAAAATTTAAAACAGAATTCCTTTTTTTTTTTGTTTTTATTCATTATGAATTGACTGACCATTGGGAACATTCCAGTTTTTGTTTCATTATTGTTGCAGCAGTCAACACCAAAGATAATGAAAGAAAGAACGAAATTTTTGATTAACAATTGAACAACGAAAGAAGGAAGAATAAAAGAAAATAGAAAACAAAACTAGAAATAACAATTCAAATATTGCAAAGGGGATTAATTAAATAAATTACAAAAAAAGAAAAAAAAAGAATTAAAAAAAACGAAAAAAATTGAAAAAATACATAGAATGACATATAAAGGGTTATCCAGTTATGGGACTTAAAAGCAATATTATGCTAACCACCATTATTAGCACATTAGCTGAAGAATACAAGGCTTTAAGAAATGACCATACATTCATACTGAACTTGGGTTTCTTAGGCAAATTTTAGATCCCTATTATGAAACCTTTACTAGGGTTTTAGATCATAGGATAAGTGTTAATGGGCATAGTTATTTACCCGATTGCTTTCATTAAACTGGTATTCTCCTGTGGTTGTCATAGCCTATTCATTAGTGTGTGTGGTTTACTAGAAGAAAACTCGAGAGTTCAAAGTTCAGCTCTGATATCTTTAGAAAAAATATTTGTTTCAGTAAAATCTCTGAGAGTCAACTAATTACTATGAAAAAGCCTCTCAAATCTCTCTTTTTGGTCCTGCTTGAACGACAGAGAATTGGTGCTACGATTGCCAGAGTCAATGTACAGGATGGCTTAATTTCGTCTGCAGCATGTGCAATGTTGCTGATTTGCTGAAATATTTCTTTCGCATTGGCTTACAGGCCAATGCTCTATTGAATGAATGAATGATTTGGTTTGGAAGTTTGTCTTTCACTGCATGTATCAGTATCCAGCTTTTTGTATGAAGAGAGAATAGATGTTGATTTCACAAGGAGCATAATTTGTGGCTTAAATNNNCCTTACCCTTATTAAGAGAGGTCCGCCACCTAACCACAAGAGAGTTGAAAAGTCAAAGTCCATTTTCTATGGTTCTCTTTATCCCGCCGTTGAAATTAAGTTTCTTTAAGTATAGCATTTTCACTGCAAGATCTCGTAAGTTTGACCAGCTCATTTGTGGCTTTCTTTAGCTGCCCTTCTCGCTTTGTTTCGTCTTCCAAGCATTTCCCTTGCAATTATTTAACCTTCCTCCATTCTCAAGCACCTTCAATATTTCAAATTTGAATTTCCTTAAAACCTTTTAAATACCACCCTCGTATAAATTAAATAAATTAAATTATTTGAAAACTTCTTTAGAATCTCTCATGTTCTATTGTCATCACAGAGTTAATCATTGTGAAAATGACTGTCATTTAATGATTTGTTGAGGAAAACGTATGGAAAACTTTATACAAAATTTACGTTTTAAATGAACGGCTTAGTTTCCCTTAAAATGATTGACTTCCTGTTAATAATTTCTTATTTCTCCCCCTTTAAAGACTAAGTCTCCGTTATTATTTCCTTTACGGCTGCTTACAGCAGTATTCTACCTTTTCGGTCTCTTTCTCTCTGTCTCTCTCACACTCTGTGTGTGGACTTTTGTCTATGTATTGTTATTAAAATATTGTTCTTCTATTAAATTTTTATACTCCATAAATTTTCATATTCTCACACACACACACACACACACACATACACACATACAAACAGACACATTCTTATACATGTACTGTGAGAAAACTTTAATAAAAAGAAAAGAAGAGAAAGAAAATGAAAATTTCCATTTTCTCAGACATTGTCGGTAGAGGAGGGGGAGGAGTGGATATAGAATTACAAGGAAAACACCGGCAGCAGTAGCAGCAGCACAAGTAATAACGTTGAAGAGGACTTTGTTTAGACTATGAAAAGTATCTTAAATACACAATCACTAACCCTCTTAAAATTATAGCTCTGACCCTATTTACAGCCGGAGTCAAACAGTCAGTTAGTCAGTCAGTTGCTCCACTACTGCTACTGCTGTTGTTGCTCCTACTACTACTTGTGATGTGATGCTTGCAATTCAATTAAGCAGATGAACTGTGTATGACTATTACTCTCCATAGTTGTTGGTTATTATTCCTATTGCTGCTGTTACTCCTCTATGCTGCTGTGTTTGTTCGGGACGCAATGTGTTAGCATGTTGCAGGTTGTGCTGATACTGGAGCTGGTAAAAATTAAAGCGATTCCCACCCAACCAACCCTCAAGAGTAACTTTTCATCATCAACACCGACATCATCATCTATTTTTTTTCTTATTTTTTTTTTTGCTTGGTTGGTTGGTTAGGTGGAGTGGGAGAGAGAGGCAGGTGGAGGGAGCGTCTACTAATAATAGTAAAAATAGTTGTTGAAGTATAAGTTACTAACTGGTTCCTTATAATGACTAGAAGGCCTAAATAAGTTAATTACAGGTGGTAGTCTCTCAAGTGGAACGAAACTAAAACAAAAACAAACTTAAATATTCCCACATACAAATGGGGGAGAGGATGGAATTGAAAATATTATTTAGGGTCTATTACAAATACGAGGGTGGCAGTTGAATGGTTGCGAGGTTTTTTCGTTGTACAAAAATTCAAAATTTTCCAAAGCAACACATGAGTTGTGTTCGATAAAAAGATTTTTGTTGAATCGAAACGTACTAGACGATGTTATATACAATCTTGAGTGGCTTACGTTACGTAAAACTATCTTACAGTTTCATTATCCAAGTTATTTTTAAAAATAATAAAGAAAATAACGTATATGCACTTCCGTTACGTAAGCTACGTTATTTAAAGAACTAATTACATACTGTTATCAAATTTTATTATTGAAAAGAAGGCGTGGTCTTCTGCTACGTATGTTTAATACGTTACGTAAGAGTCTATTATCGTCTATTACTTGGTTTTTTTTTATAAGAGGAACCTCTACTTCAGTTATTTAATACGTATTAAATAAGAAGTTTGCAGTTAAGTTACGTTTAACGTTACGTAAGAAGAAATTATATACTTATACTATATATACATACGTGGCCTTACGTTACGAATATTCTTAAGATTATTACGTTACGTAAGAGCCTATCATCGTCTATTATTTGATTTTTATTAGAGAAACCTCTACTTTAGTTGTCGCATACGTATTAAATAAAAAATATGCAGTTACGTAATGTATATGCTTGTATCAAATTTTATCATTGAAATGCCTATTGAACGTAAGAGCAGACGTTGGGAATTACGTTACGTATGTTATAAAGGTTATTATGATACGTTTATTTGGGTTTTTGTAAGAAAAAATTATATTTCAGTTATCAAATGCGTATCAAATGAAAAATATGCCGTTACGTTACGTATACTCTTATGGATATTACGTTACGTAAGAAGATATTACATAGTGTGTACAAACTTTATTATTGAAATGATATTTCATTATTAAATTCTTATTAAACAGAAGACTAGGCACTGGGTTACGTAACGTTCAAATGAAAAATTTTAATTAAATTTTAAGATTTTTATTGAATGGCGATTGAATTTGAAAATTTTGTTACTAAAATTTATTTACCATCCTCGTATTATTTAAAGCTATTTGTTAGGCTTCAAGAGATCTTAAAGTATTTGACATGCCATAAGGTTTCCAAAACTCTCATGATGAGCATGATGATGGCGCTATTAAAGCTTGAGACAAGAACAAGAAGAACCATTATGATGAACTATTTTTTTTCTTCTCCTTCGTTTTGTTGTTGTTGCTGTTGTGGTAAGAGGAGAACAATATTTAACAAAACATTGAACATTGAATTTTCTAAAAATATAAAATCAACTCAAACACTGACAGGCATTAAGAGATTCTTTTAGCCCCAGACAAACACTTTAGAGAGAGAGACCCACATTTGAGGTTGAAGCATAAGCAGGGGAGCAGGCTTAGAGTTCCCAAATGTTTGTGAAGCAAATGTTAAAATTCTTTTTTCTTTTCGGCAATTATTTGTTAAACACTTTAAACTTTTTTGGAATTTCTTATTATTGTTGTTGTTTTACTTTACAGTTCAAGCGAGAATTCGGCTTTAGGACGTACAGCTCGTGAACGTTGGAAATTATTTAAAAATGTAACCAAATTGGGTTTACAAAGAACAGGCAGTACAACAGGCACCAGTTCCACCGCCATCATCACACAGGCGGCCGTTGGCAGTGGCCATAATAATGTTAATAATACGACGACTGGTAATACGAATAATGCCGCAAATAGACGGCCAGATGAGATTGATGCGGAAACGGAAATGAAGACAACGTCTATGGAAAATATTTTGGCTGTCGATGATGATGTGGATGCCTACAATGCCATGATGATGCCACAATTGGTAAGTTGTGTACCGTTCTTCTCTTTTAATTTTTATACATGAATTGTTTACAGTTATTTTTAAATTATTTTTATTTGTTTATTTACTGTTTCTCTCCTTCCACTCTCCACCATTCTGTGTTTGTTTTATGATTTATTCATTAAAAAAGAATTTGAAAGAAAGAAATTATTTACAGAATAATGGTCTAGGGATTCTTTTAGGGCATCATTTCAGTGGTTGGGGTTGTTTATTTTTAAATTTTAAGAAATTTAAATAAATATTGAACATTTTTTCTTCTTCTTTAAACAGTCTTCAATGATGTCTCATAACACCAGCTTCAAACTAAAACGTACTCCCTCCACTGTTTACGGGTCACGTCATCTCATTTACGACGTTCCTCTACCCTTGGATGAATGCCAAACTGAAAATGTGATTCTAAGGCGAAGAAGACGTACTAGCAGTCGTAGTGATAATCAACAAAAGGCTCGTCCTAGTTCCAGAGCTTCTAGTCGTTTAAGCAACATCAGCAATACACCCACCGAATTACGGCGCAGTATACTGACAAATAGTTGTGGCAGTGCCACCAGTTATATGACCAATTTAAGCAGTGGTTATGGTGGCGATGAGACACCAGCCTCACGCACCCAATCATGGCAACCATTTACCAGCAACAATAGCAGTAAACAACACCAGCCAGTGTCAAGAAACATTAGCTCGCCACCAACCTTTGACCAGCAACAGGTCAAAGAGGAAGAGGATGAAAGAGATTCGGATGCAGCTTTAGTAGCGGATTTAGTTAAGACCTCACCCAGCAGCAGTGGATTTCAACAATTTCTACGCCGCATGTCAATGAGAAAATCCTTGAGGCAAAAGGGGAAAGTGCCACAAACACACTCTCGTAAAATGCATGCCAATACCGGCTCAATATTGTAAGTTCGAACCCGGGGGTGGGGTCGGGGTGTTAAATTTTGAACTTTTTAAAGATTATTTTCCTCTTAAAACTTTATTTAATTTTGTTGCATGAAAAAGTTTTCTTTATGGCAACGTAGTCATGCCACAAAAGCAACAAAATATTGAAACTATTCTACTTGCAACATACAATAACAACAGCGAAATAACGTTGCACTCAAACTTTATTTTTTGTTTTTTTCTGTTTATTTTTTTATTTTCTTTTATCATTTCCTTTAATTTTTTGTTTTTGTTTTTTTTTTTGTGTGTGCTACTCCTCGTATAGAAGCATCTCTGAGGAATCGGGTATTGCTGGATGTGCAGCTGCATCAGTGCCATCAATTGAATTGAGTTCAGTGACAGCAACGGATGTTGAAACAGAAACGGAAAGTTGGTTGGCTGGCATAGAGAATGAAGAATCCATGCAAGGTAAAGTAAACAATTCTTATAAGCATAAATATAAATGCCGTTGAGAGCAAGAATAGACTAAAGTATAAAATGTGAATCAAGTTACATGGTTAGAATACAATTCTAGGCTGGTAGTTATGTTTTAAATTGCCAAGACCGATTAGTTAGCACTTGTCAGCTTGTTTTGGAACATATAAAAGGTCAAAGGTCATCCATTTAGTTCTGAAAATACTGAACAAAAACAAAAAGAAAAAAAAATCCAAAATATTTTACACAAAACTAAGAAGGAGAAATAACATAAGTAAACTGAAAGGTCAAAGGTCATGATTTCTTTATTTTTTTGAGAGAATATACGTTTATTCAACAGTTTTCTAATTACAGTTATTTACCTCTCATTGCAATGTTTATTCTTCTTAAAAATATACTTTTAACTGAAAGGTCAAAGGTCATACGGTATTTTTTTTGATAGTAAATGCTGCAGTTTATTCAACTGTTTATTCAACTTAGACTTATTTGCCTCTTATTGCAATATTTATTCTTCTTCTTCTAAAAAATATACTTTTTTCTGCACAAGTTGCAATATACCTGAACGTGCATTGTATTAAGTTTTTCAAGTCGAGTTGTGTTGTGTGCCATAATGTTGACTCGTTGCAAGAGAGAATAGATACAAAGCAAAAAAAAAAAAAAGAAAAAAAAAACAGAAAGTTTTCCCAACTGTTGCCCACTTTTCAATTGTAGGAAACGCCGGTGTTTATTAAGCACTAATGATGAGTGATATTAAGTGCGATAGTGTACGGCAGCAGCAGCAAGCAACAAAGCAACAATTGTTAGCATCCTTGCAACAATTGGCAACAATTCAAATTGAATTGTTTTTAATTGATTGAAGTTTTCACATCTCAATTCCATTCAATAATTCTACAAAGAGGGTGTGAAGAAGGTAATACAAAAAGAAAAAAACTTTCTTTCGATTTAAAAACAAATTGAAAAATTGCATAAAAATTAGGAAAAAAAAATAAACAAAAGCGAGATGGAACAGTTAAAGCTTTTTTTAAGATTTTATAATATTGAGGTCAAAGGTTATGTGCACATTTTTTCATTGCCTTTTGCAATGAAACTAGTGTTTCCTATTGTTTGTTTGTCAGTGTATTTATTTGGTTAAAATATCCGTTTTTGTTTTCTATTTTATTTAATGAAAACTTTTGAAAAACAAAATTATAAATCCGCTTTGAATAGCTCTTTGAGAGAGAGAAAAAAAATTTTTGAAAATTTTTCAAAATTTCACTTCCTCCTTTGCATTACCCGCAGGCGATTTATCAAAAAATATTTTAACGGATGCGTATCTGTTTTGATGAATTGACAATTGCACTGAGCAAATATTAATTAAATGTTGTGGTAAAAATTTGAAAAAAATTTAATGTTTTTAAAGGCTTTGTTTTGATCAAAATCGCATACAAAGTCCTAAGGCTGTAAATAGAAAAAAAAGTTTTTCTTTTTTTTTTTGATGCTTTAATTGAAAATATTGAATTGATTGAATAGGAAATAGTGGCAGCATCATTAAATTAAAATCCATTTGAGCATGCCTTTCGGTCACCGATAGCACAAATACCATGTGATTGTTTATGGGTGTTGTGAGAAGCTTGGTTGTAATCCTTACTAAAGAGTTGTAATCGCCAGGATCTAGATTTCGCTTTTCAGTTTTATCGCTGTAAGATTGTATTTCTGTTTGTTTGTTTTTATAGTCTTCTCTCTCTTTCTACAGATGCGGACAATATTGACCTATAAAGTTGTTGACCAAAAACAATGAAAATAATTCAATGAAAACAGGTACAGATGTTGTTACAACAACAACAGCCATAACGAATAACAAACAAATAACAACTGCTGATGCAGTTGCCCATACTGCAACTACTACTGCCACTACTACTACTACTACTGGTGGAGTAACTTTAATAAAAGTAACAACAGAAACTGCAACACCAACAACACCAACAACAACAACAGCATCAACAAATTATGATGTTGAGCGTAAATATGGTAAAATACCGGCGGAAATCTATCTTCTGTATTTGCGTGCATCTGGCTTAACAATTGTTATAATATTTTTCATCACGGCCCTAATTTGGCAAACATTGCGTGTTTATACGGATGTCTGGCTACAACAGTGGACTGACGACAATACAAATAGCCGTAGTCAGAGTCAGAGCCAGAGCCATAGTTATGGCAACAATATCTCACTGAAATCAACAACAGCAACGACAACGACAACAATTGACGCAAACATATCCGCAATACAAAATGAACATAAAAGTCAGTTGCCCGTTTATGCATACGTGCAACAAATGAGCCTTAAATACGCCGCCACAACAACAAGCAATACAATGAGTGCAACCTCAGCTGCAGTTTTACACTCGTCGTCGTCGTCCACCACAATGATGAATGAAAATTTGGATCAACATGAAGTCACGTATTATTTTCATATTTATGCGGTAATTTCTTGTGTTTGTATTGTGATGGCCATGTTATCGACACCGGCCGGCCAATGGGCCGGCTGTAAAGCTCGTCAAAATTTACATGATAAACTTTTGCATTCGATTATGCACAAGTCGTTGCATTTTTTCCAAACAACACCGTTGGGCCGTATAATGAATAGGTTTAGCAATGATATGGCCATCATAGATAAGGTAAGTCATTGTACAAACAACAGCAAGAGAAAACAATTAACATAGTGGATAGTAGGGGTGCTTCTATTGAGAATAAAAAAAAAAAAAATCAAAATGTTAGCAACACTATTTTATAGAGAACAGGGTGCTCTCTATGAACACTGCACTACCATATGCAATGAAATACTTTAAAAATGCTTTTCTTGTCTTTTAAAGTTCATCTGAGCGATTTTTAAAATTTCCCTGATACTTGTCGTTTGTTTTTTTAATTTTTCTTTGTTTGTAAAGTGAATACCCTTAATAATTAGATTTTTTTCTTTTTTCTTTTTTCTTTTTAGAAAATTGCTGCCACTAGTCAACGTTTGTTGCAATTCACTTTGTTGTGTCTGTGTGCCATACTCATCAATGTCATTATAACGCCCTGGTTTATGGTGGTCACTGTACCCGTGTGTTTGGCCTATTATGCCATACAAAAGTTCTACAGATGTTCGTCCAGGTAAATAAATTTTTAAAATTTCATTTTCAAAATTCAAAAACTCCACATTAAATTTGGATTTGAAAAAAAAAAAAATTGGAAAATCGGAAAAATTTTATCGTTTTTTTTTTTACAAAAATTTTGTCATTATCATTGACTTTGATTGTAAGTAGTGTGTGTGTGTGTGTGTGTTAATTAAAAAGTTTTTTTCTTTTTATTTTTGTTTTTGAAAAATAGTCTCAACAGCTTTTTAATCAAATTATGAAACATCAAAACAAATGCCAACAACAAAAAAAAAACGACAATTTTTTTTATGATTTTTCTTAGGACCCCCTGCCTCCTGCCTGTATTTAATTCTCTGCTCTTCAAACCGAACTATGAAAATCTGAAAAATGCATTAGAAAATCATAAAAAATTATAGTTTTACTCTTAAAACTTTTGCTAAACTGTAGTAAACGTTTAAGCCAACAACTTTGTCAAATGCAGAGAGCAAGAGAGAGGGAGAGACAGCGTATAACATTCATATGCACACAGAGAAACTTTGTTTTGAACAACAAACTGCTGCTAATTTAATACAACTGTTGCCATTTCCAGTTCCTTTAAACCGCCATTTTTAAATCAACAAACAAATAAACGTTTATCGCAATGAGGCCGCCCCCCCCCCTTTCCTTAACATTAAATGAGCCGAGTTTTTAATAGCATTTAAAAGGGCTGGAACATTAATTTTCTCTTCTCCCCTATATTGCTACTAGCACAGTGCTATTGCTGCTACTCCAAAGCAACAATTTTTCTCCTTCTGCTTCTTATAACAGGTGGGGTAGTTAGAGGCAGGGTGAGAGTTGCAGAAAGTTTGTTTTGCAACAAACTAACATTCGTAACTCGCAATTGACGTATACGAGGAGTATGAATATGAAATTTTTTTACTTTTAAGACACAAGTTCATAAAGTTTTTAAAACGTAATGCTACTCTGTATTAGAAGATGTTTTGATTTCAATGCCAAAGGAGAAAGGGAGTCTTTCTAGACTACAGCAAACTCAGCAGTCTTGAAAGCTCTTCTCAAATGTGTAGTTCGGATTCTCCGTTAAACAGTAGAATCCGCTGCCGTTCTTATTTATTCATTCAGATTTATGATTACTGCTGTTGTTGCTGTTGTTATTGTGGTAAATACTTCATTTTCTTTTCTTTCACTGCTTTGTGGCAAGTTTTCCCCAAAGAATGTTGTTGCAACAAAAGCAGTTTTTTTAGTACAGTTTTCCCATCTCTGGTATATAAAGCATAAACATTATTCGTTAGCTTATTAGGTAGGAACCTGTGGAATTGTGGCTTCAGAATGCTTAGAAGTACTCTAGATCAACAACAATAACAAGCAAAAAACTCGTTTGTGGTATGCAACTGGCACTGTTGCACTTAATTTTGTAGTTTTAGGCACAGTTCTACCCGTGTTAGAGGCCGCCGTCTGTTGTTGACGGAATCGACGATCGCATTCTCAATTATGAGTCTACAGTTACTCATAGGAATGTCAGTGCCAAGAATTCCTCGTAGAGTTCGATGGTCGTGCCCCGTCTAGCAAATTCATCAGCTCTGCAGTTACCCGGAATACCAGTATGCCCCGTTAACCATATGATATGAACATCATATCGTTCCGCCTTATCTCGTTGAGATAACTGCAATAGCTGTAAACCGTCTTGGAGTTCATCACATTGAAGCCTTAATAGCCGTCTGGCTATCAGAAAGTATGGTGATGTTCCGTTTGAAGATATTTCCGTCTCAAATGAAGACATCCATGATTAAGAGAACATTAGCAAGGTACTCTAGATGGCCTATTAGATGCGAGTCCGTGATTGAAACCTCAGTCCTGGCAACCTGAACAAAACAACGTCCTTTGCAAGTTTTTTTTGTTTCATTTAAAATGCGAATATTTTCGGCTTTAATTATAGCCTCCCTTATTGTTTCAGAATGTCCTTAATAAACCAGCACGCATTCATTGTTTGTTTGTTTCTTTTTGTTGTTTTACTTTGTTTTTTATCTTATTTTCCTTTATTTTCTTTAGAGAATTGCAACGTATTGAGAATGCCACAAATTCACCAGTGATATCACATCTATCGGAAACAATACAGGGGGTAACAACAATACGTGCCTACAATCAGGAGTCACGTTTCACTGAAATCTTGTTTCGACGACTCGAAGAGAATACAATTGCATTCACCATATTGAATACGAGTAATCGTTGGTTGGGCATATCATTGGTAAGTAAAAAACAAAAAGAGAGAGTGGGTAGAGAGAGAGAGAGAGAGAGAGAGTTAAATACAAACACCTCAGAGTTGTTAAGTATACGGCAGGTAAACAAAAATATAAGCCTGTGCACATACACGAACACATACACAGGAGTCGTTAATTATGCTCTCTACACATGTTTGACTTGCACACATACACAGATATATAGGAGATGTGTTTACATATGCAAGAACCCTTAAGGTATGCTTCATAAAAATCTTTTAATTTAACCATAACGTTCAACGTTAAAAAACAATTAAAAAGACGTTAAAAAATTTGTCTTTTCTCTTTCTCTCTCTCTCTCTCGCTCTCTCTCTCTCTGTCTGTTAAAATTGTTGTTGTTTGATTTGATTTGAAACAACATTTAATAAATTGTGTAGTTTTCTTCTAGGTTTTCTTTATTTTTTTTTTATTGTTTTTTCTTAAGAAATTTTATCTGCAAAACTTTTATAGTTTTTTCTTCTCTTAATTTTTCTCTTCTAAAATGTAAGTTTTTTAAGGGAGAAAAAAAAAAAACAAAAAACAAAAACGGAAACAAAAATACTACAAGACTAGCAAAAACTCTAACAGCAGCTGTCATAAATTGTAAAGAACGTGCTGGGGTTTCTTAAGGCCAAGCACTTTTAGTTTTTGTTTTTCCAATATTGTCAGTGTTGTTGTTGTTGTTGTTGTTGTTATTTTATAAAGTAATTTTAAATGTTTCTTGTTTATATTTGAATTCTAAGTGAAGTTACATGTTCAGTTTCATAGTTTAACGTTTGCCAAATAAAGAAAGAAAAACTTTAAGGATCCAAAATCAAGTGAATATGCTGGAGAGTAATTTGCAAGAGTAAACAAGTTGCTCTCTCAGCTAAGAGGAGATAATTTAAACTGTGCTGATAGAAATAAAATATGAAAAGTATTCAGAAAATGATAGGCCAGTGAACTTAATTGTGCTACAACTGGGAAGATCGAGAATGTCTTAAGACATTATATGCGTAGTAGAAGCGATGATAATCGGTCATTGTATCGGTGCTCATGCGAGCAGTTGCAATGACTTCAATAGCTTTTAATCGGTCATTTAGTCTTCTTTTTGGTTAAACGCAGCCAAACCAATAACTCCTCGGAATATATTTTTATTTCGTTAAAGAAAACTTTTTTTTTTTGATCGGAGAGAAAAATTGTTTTCCGGCGTTTCATTTAATGGCGGTGTTGCAATTTGTTGCATGTCTGCACCTATTTTACGCCTCCTCATAATCATTATTTTTCTTTAAAAAAAGAAAAAAAACAAACTTTTCCTTTTGCTTTCTTCTTTATTACAGGATTACCTGGGCGGCGTAATTGTGTTTGTGGCCATAGTGACAGCTTTATTGGCGGCAACAATAGCTTGCCACAACTATCGAGAACAGTTACAACAGCAACAGCAGCAGCAGCAGCAGCAACAGGAACAGGAACAACATATGGCACCCCTGACACCGACACCATCTTTAGTCGGATTGGCCATAAACTATACACTGTTGATGCCAATTTATTTGAATTGGGTTGTAAAACTTTTGGCCGATATGGAAATGTATGTTGGTTCCGTTGAACGTATTGCTTATTATGCTGAAACTTCACAACTGAAGTTGCAAGACGATGACGAAGTCGAAGACGAGGAGGATGATGGTGATGATACAACACAAGACTTGCAGGAAATTGCCACAGTTGGTGAGGTGATAGAGGAAAAGGAAGCCAGGAAATTGGGCCAAAGTAAAAAAGCAGATGAAGAGAATGATGATGATGATGATAATAATGCTAAAGGCTGTAATAATGGCTGCAACAACAATAGAAGAGTAAGTTTTGAGCAGGTTATTGGCCACTTTGATGGCTCAGAAAGAAAGTTTTCATCTCGACCAGACAACAATGATAAATTGCTGAACTTGCCTCAACATAATACACCAACTGACAGTAATGTCAATAGAACTATTGCTGTTGCTAGTGCTGCTACAAGACCTCCCTGTGCTCATGACGATAAAGATGATGATGATTGCAGAGCCCATAATGATGGACAGATTGCTGAAGTAACCGCAAAAAGTTTTGCTTCAATACGGCAAAAAACAAAGACAACAGCAGCAGCAGCATCAGTAGCAACTATTTGTGAAGACAACATTATGAATGACATGAAGATGACAGCATCTACATCACCCGGTGCAACTGCAGCAGCAACAGCAAAAGCAGGAGTAACTAAAGCAACTTTCAAAACGAATTCCTCTACGAAGCCCTTAGAACGTAATGATATGGAACGCCGTAGAGCCAGTGTAAGAGGTTTGGCCAAGTGCAAGAAACAATGTAAGTACACGCATACACTAATAAAACGTAATACAGAGTAATCGTGTTTACACTAGAGATTCTAAAATTTTGTTCAAAACTGTCCCACACTTTCAAAACTAAACAAGGAAATTCCTTGCCAGTGTAAAGTCTTCTTACCAAAGCAACAACAAACACACTTAAAAACAATTCACCATCGATTACTTTATTTGTTTTGTTTTTAATTTCAACAACAAATAAACGTATTAAAAGTTTTCTCTCTACTCTCTCTATCTCTCTCTATCTCTCTCTCTCTCTCTCTCTCTTTCTCTCTCTTTTACAAGAGAATTTCTTGGTAAAAGTGTATCAGAGATTTTCACAGTAAAGTAATGCATTCAAGTACATTAGATGAGTGTGCGTGGGTGTGTGTGTGTGTACGCGATTGTTTATGATTGTGTCTAGAACTTGTTTTGATTCCTTTGCTTGTGTGTATGTGCCTTTGTTATTGCCTAACTTTATACCACAACAAGAGCGAGAGAGAGTGTGAGTTTAGCTGTTTATTTACGACTATAAAGTACTTACAGCATAGGGGAGGGGAGGGAGTAAGCAAAAAGAGTTTTGTTTTGTTTTGTTGTTTTGTTGTTTTTTTTTTTCTTAAAGAGAAATGTTTATGTAAGAGTGTTTATGTGTGTCTGTGTGTGTATGCGTGTAAGATTATTAGTGTTTTCAATTTCAAGGTAAATTTAATGGTTAAAGTTTATGAGGCAAACAGTGTCGGCGTTTGTGTTTATTTTGTCTCCGTTTCCCGTCTTCGTTCAGCTCCTGCTGTGAATAATTTGATGTGAATTTGGTTGATGTGTGTGGGCACGGTTAAGAGTTTAAACTTTCTTACAGAAATTTTATGAGAAAAAGGATGGATGGCAAGTGTTTTAAAGCTCAATTGCTCAAGAAATTAGAAATTATTTCGTTAAATTAGGTTTTAATTTGAAATTTTTCAAAGAAACATCATCATCATCATCATCCCCCATTTAAATGTAAAATTTGTTTAAATTATGCGTGACATATTTTTTAATTTTTGTTTGTTGATTTGCCGTTTAGCGTTTTTTACTATTCAGTTTTCTCTTGTAAATATTTATTAAAAATTTAGAAAAAAATAGAAAAAAAAAATCTAGAAAAAACTAGAAAAAATAGAAAAAAAAAATTAATTTATTTTCTGTTTTATTTAACATTGACTGACTGACATATTTTGCGTTTTTAAAAACACAATAAATCTTTTGTGCAGGCATTTCATATTTTTTAAACCACTTTGTACGAAACATTTTTTTATTACGGAGAGTCTCAGTCTGTATTGTCTGTTTGAAGCAGAAAATTTTTGTTAAAAAAAAACTTTTTTTGAAATTTTATTTTCTATTTGTCTCTGGAGCATTACAGACGGCAAATGGGTTATGGTAGGTTCTTGAACGAAAATGTTATTCAGGCACAAAGAAAGGAGGGGGAAAGTTGTTAGAATATAATAAGTAAACTTAAGGTAGTCCGCCTGTTAACACATTAAGATCAAAATGCTTCATCATGCGATACAGCGATTTGAGGAAGCCAAACACACAGTTTACATCATAAGCAGCTTAGGAAGCCTTTTCGCTAGGAAAAATGTATCAAGTATGGATTAGGTTAGGATAGGATAGGATAAGATAGGATAGGACAGAATAGTGTAAGATAAGAAAGGTTAGGAAGGAAATGTATTTTTATTAAATCAAAGCTCCTCTAGATACATATACAGACTTGCTGAGATACCACATGAAACAATGCTTCAGAAACCAAATGGCTTGACAATCAACAGCAGGGCTTCTGAGTTCAATCATGTCCGCATTTAGAATCAAGTTGAAATCTAGCCTAAACCTTTAAGGCATCTACTGGTATTTCCAATATCTAGTAACCATAGTTTCATTAGACTATCGAGAAAGGCTGCAGCCTAATGAGATAAGTTTGTGTCGAGGGAGAGACGGATATTCACAAGTAAAGTGGACAATAATGTAATCTTCCTAGTCAATCGATTTACAAAATCTACAGAAGTAACTTCCAGAAGTCTCTTTGCGTGCCTACCTATGCAAAGGCCTTTGAAAATTGAGCCAGTGACGGAGATGTCTCTAAGGTGTAGTAGTTGAATGAAGTCTGATAATGTAGCAAAACTCTGCGACAGTCCAGGACTTGTCAGAGACCAATAAATACTTACGCCTAACAGACACCAAGAAAAAGGTTTAAGCCTCTCATAAAAAAAGAAAAAAATTTTAGGGTGAAATCTCAGGCTGTGCTTCTATCGTTTATTTTTCTTTATTTTTTTCAAATTTTGTTTTGTTTTATGATTTCCCTCTTCGTTTCATTCCGTTATTATTTATTTATGTTCATGTAAAAATATATTTGTGTTGTTGTTGTTGTTGTTTGTTCATTTTGATATTTTACAGACACACCAGTTCCAATATCGTGGCCACAGCGTGGCGATATATCTTTTGAAAATGTCAGTTTACGTTATGAAGGCCAACAGGAGGATGTGATTAAAAATTTAAATTTAAAAATACCAGCTGGTCAAAGGGTAAGCCAATATTTGAATTATTATTATAAAATACCGTATATATACCGTAGTATAAGAGTTTGCCGTATAACAGATTATAGTATAAGAGTTTATTTTTGAATATAAAGATTGTATATGAAAGAAGATTTGAATATAAAGTTCAAGAATGTAGAAAATTTTAATAAGGGAAGAGTATTTTATTGAATGGAAATGTAATTTAAATATACAGACTTTAATTTCTGTATAAGAGTTTTAGTATAAGAAGATTATTTTCTTTCTTTTTAAGTTGCTTTATAATTTTATATAAAAGCTAAAGGGTTTTTATGTTACAATACAACAGCCAGTTATACCATGAAGAATTTCTTTTTTTTTTTTGGTTGCCAAAGGCGTTAAACTATAGTGGCCAATAGTAAATCTATTGATTGTTTTAACAATTTTTTTTTTTGGTTGTGATATCCTTTAAATTATTATATGCCTTATAAAATTTATTATTTTTTGTTTTTTTTTTTGAAAAACATTTGTCTGCTGCAAAAACCTCAACATATTTATGCTCGTTTTTTACAATATTTTGCTGTGTGTTGTTGTGCATAAAATTTTCTCATTTTTTATGCATTTGAACTCAATTAAATCATCTCTCCCTCTCTCTCTCTCTCTCTCTTCACCACACAGTTTATTATCATATGGCTCCTGTTAATAGATTATAGATTTGAAACGTAACAGACAGAGAGAGAGAGAGAGAGAAAGAGAGTGAGAGAGAGAGAATGAGAAATAGTGAAAGCATATAAAAGTTGGTTTTTTTTTTCTTCAAGTCAATTTATCAAGTGTAAAAATGTTTACACTCACACACACACATACACAAACATAAAAACATAATCAACATATGCATTCATATTCATAATTTTCTTAAAAAAAAAAAAGCGAAAACAAAATACACCAATGACTCTCTTTACAGTTTTATAAAGGAAAACTATTGGAGGAAGAAAGGAAAACTTCAATGCTTTGTAAATAGAGGCAAAAGTGTTTCTATGTTTATTATTGGTTTGGATTAAATATGCTGCAAAAAATATTTAAAAAAGTCAACAAATTTTTTTTTCTGTATGCCAAAGTAAATTGCTTCTGGTATGAAAAAAAAAATTCTGAGAAAAATAGAGAAAAAAATTTTTAATAAAAAAAAATTAAATGAAACTCTATAGGATATGACATGTAAAGCACATCGTAGTTTTCTTTTTCAGAGAAAAATTGTAAATTGTTTTATTAGATAAAAACAATTATTGTATGACGATGGTTGAATGCAATTTTTTCTTGATTTAATAAAAAAATTTTTAAAAAAATTCTTACAAAAAGTTTTAAAGTTTTTTTTAATTTAAAGTACTCCTGTTCCACTGCCACTCTCCCTGTTTCGATGTTTTTCAGTGTTGTAATCTAAATTTATAAAAAAATGAAGCATATTTTTAGGCTGTTGACAGTAAAATTTTGTTTAATGCAAATTTTTTAATTGTTTTCACATTTTTTAAAACTAATTTTAGAGTTTTTTTCAACACAAAAAGTAAAATAAAAACCAAACACTATAAAAGGGATATAAAACAAGAGTATAAGAGTTTT